>JBAMCL010000600.1:600000-1050451 GCA_037075165.1 Hirtodrosophila histrioides | reverse complement strand
GACAAAATGGTCAACATCTCCGAAACGGTAAGAAATAGAGCAAATCTGTAAATGCAGTTCGAAAGAGTATAAAAATACCTAAAAAACAAAAAAACTTCCAATGGAATCGGTTAAGAATTGTAGAAGTTACAGCAAAAACCGACCCTAAATCTCTCGTGTCGGACAAAATGGTCAATATCTCCGAAACGGTAAGAGATAGAGCAAATCTGTAAATGCAGTTCGAAAGAGTATAAAAATACCTAAAAAACAAAAAAACTTTTAATGGAATTTAAGAATTTTAAAAGTTAGAGCAAAAACCGACCCAAAATCTCTCGTGTCGGACAAAATGGTCAATATCTCCGAAACGGTAAGAGATCGAGCAAATCTGTAAATGCAGTTCGTAAGAGTATAAAAATACCTAAAAAACAAAAAAACTTTCAATGGAATCGGTTAATAATTGTAAAAGTTAGTGCAAAAACCGACCCAAAATCTCTCGTGTCGGACAAAATGGTCAATATCTCCGAAACGGTAAGAGATAGAGCAAATCTGAGCAAAAAACCGACCCAAAATCTCTCGTGTCGGACATAATGGTCAATATTTCCGAAACTGTAAGAGATAGAGCAATTCTGTAAATGCAGTTCGAACGAGTATAAAAATACCTAAAAAACAAAAAAACTTTCAATGGAATCGGTTAAGAATTGTAGAAGTTAGAGCAAAAACCGACCCAAAATCTCTCGTGTCGGGCAAAATGGTCAATATCTCCGAAACGGTAAGAGATAGAGCAAATCTGAGCAAAAAACCGACCCAAAATCTCTCGTGTCGGACATAATGGTCAATATCTCCGAAACGGTAAGAGATCGAGCAGATCTGTAGATGCAGTTCGAAAGAGTATAAAAATACCTAAAAAACAATAAAACTCAATGGAATTGGTTAAGAATTGTAAAAGTTAGAGCAAAAACCGACCCAAAATCTCTCGTGTCGGACAAAATGGTCAATATCTCCGAATCGGTAAGAGATAGAGCAAATCTGAGCAAAAACCGACCCAAAATCTCTCGTGTTGGATATAATGGTCAATATATCCGAAACGGTAAGAGATCGAGCAAATCTGTAAATGCAGTTCGTAAGAGTATAAAAATACCTAAAAAACAAAAAAACTTTCAATGGAATCGGTTAAGAATTGTAAAAGTTAGTGCAAAAACCGACCCAAAATCTCTCGTGTCGGACAAAATGGTCAATATCTCCGAAACGGTAAGAGATAGAGCAAATCTGAGCAAAAAACCGACCCAAAATCTCTCGTGTCGGACATAATGGTCAATATTTCCGAAACTGTAAGAGATAGAGCAATTCTGTAAATGCAGTTCGAACGAGTATAAAAATACCTAAAAAACAAAAAAAACTTTCAATGGAATCGGTTAAGAATTGTAGAAGTTAGAGCAAAAACCGACCCAAAATCTCTCGTGTCGGACAAAATGGTCAATATCTCCGAATCGGTAAGAGATAGAGCAAATCTGAGCAAAAACCGACCCAAAATCTCTCGTGTTGGATATAATGGTCAATATATCCGAAACGGTAAGAGATAGAGCAAATCTGTAAATGCAGTTCGAAAGAGTAAAATTAGACTTTCGCCCATACAACCTTGAGACCCCCATTTTCCGCCATAAAAAATCGGTGAAATATGTGTCAAATGAATTTTTGTGTAGATCTTTGAAAATGAGTTTGAAGACGATTGGATAATGAACAAAAAAGTTTCAAACAACAGTTTTCCGCGATTTTCCACGCTTGTGGGTGGAATTATCCAAAATCCCGTCTTAGTGTGCACTTTCATCAAAGATGGAACCTACTGTGAAAATTTCAGCATCCTAGCTCTTATAGTTTGCGCTGTGCGAAGATTGCCAATCAGTCAACAAGTCACGAACTCTTTTATATATATAGACTCCCCGGCCTTGCCCGGGGAAATATTTAGATGAAAGTGCATTTTTTTGAAATTTGACTACTTTCGTCAACCGTAAGAAACACAACTAAATAGTTGAGCAACGTGACTAATGTTTTTGTGTAGGGCTATGAAAATATCTTTGAAAAAAAAAAAAAAACAAAAAAATGTCCCACTCATTTGTCCTTGACTTCCATTTCCCGCCAGTGGCGACGCGGAGTAGATTTTCCAAAATCATTTGGCATTTTAAGCCAATTTCAAGAATAATACTAAGAATCTAGATTAAATCATTTCAACTGTTTTCCGCCCGTTGTATTGCCCGCAAAGTACCGAGGTTTTTGTATTTATATTTGGAAATTAGTATAAAGTCACGTGTATTTTTCAAAACCGGTAGCACATGTGACGATTAAATGAATAATGAATGAATAAACGGAAGTTTGAACATGAGCTTGAAGTCAATCTGTATATATACATGCCATCAGCTTAGCTTTGAGAAATCGGCCTCCGATTTTACTGCCCCCTTCCGGTGTTAGTTCTAATCTACCTCTTTCGGTCTCTGATAGTTCAAAAAACTAACATGGCCCCTCTTACTTGGCTAGCAGCATGTAGAGGTCCTTGTAATAAGATTGTCAGTCTCTACCTAAATAGCTTAACTATTCCCATCGATGTCGTTGACTTTTCTGAATAATGGTTAAGACCCGATATACTTAACTCTGAAATAGTTTCTAACAGATTCTCAATATATGGAAGAGAACGCACTTCTCGTCGTGGTGGTGGTGTTCTTATTGTTGTTGACGCTGATTTATCTTCGGAGATTATAATAATTGATAGTACTATATATATATTGAATTTGTTGCTGTAAAATTCTGTATTTCCCATGCTTGCTTTGGGATGTTGTAGTATCTAATTAATGGTATCCCAAATTGTTTACATAAAATGCTTAAAATGTAAAAAATTTCTCCGTAACTCGGGGGAACTACCAATCAGAGAGTGCCGCAGGCACAGCAGGATCAGGTGCGTGGAGCACACGGGCAGCAGGCAAGGCAAGCCACTGCGTCGGCTGAAGCGCGGGGAAGCTCGGTGGGACAATACCGACAGACAGGGCCAACAACAGTCGCAGCACCCGAAGAAAAAGGAGTTTCTACCCTTGCGTGGTGAACCGAGGGGGCTGGATGATCCGAATAGGCGCAATTGGTGCGGTTCGCGCGTTTAATGGTACCTGAGGTACATCCAGCAGGGGCTCCTTCCGGACAAGACCCTCAGGAAGGCTACGGGGCCGAGAGCAGTATGGGGACATAAGCCTTGACGAAATATCGTGGGAGGGAAAGGGGGCATCACCTCTACTTTCGCTTTGGGTCGACCCCCGTGGGTGGCCTAAAAAAACCGAGGAAAAACGTGGAAGAGGAAGTTAGTGATCCGATACCTCCCCCACTTTAACAGCATACAGCAGTTAATGACATAACGGCCCCTGCGTGCAAGAAGGCAATAGTCAGCTCGACAGACCTGGCTGACGACGAAGACCTGGAAGAGCTAGCACTCGAGCGCGGTGCAGTTAAGGACATGGAACTGGAGGAGGAATTGAAGGACGGCGCTCCAATGTCGTCCCAGGAGCTTGAGTTGGAACTGCGTGGTCAGGCGAAAAGGGTCGAAGCCGATGCTTCTTTGACGACCGGAGGCGAGAGGGGCATTTCTCAGCCCGACCCGCCAGAAACTGTGGAGCCCACTGTCCGCTGATGACGCCAGTCATCAGCACCGGGCTGGCCCAGGTGAATATCCACCGAGCGAAGGCGACTTTAGCCTAGATAGGATGTTCAACCACGGCATAATAGGCCTCTATACAATGGACTCAAAGGTACTATATGACTATAGGAGCGCATCTCTAAGAACTTGCATTATGGTAAGGAAAGACACTAATTACACTATCCTTTTAGAATTCCTGACCCGGGATCCCAATCACAGTCCAGGCGATAGACGTTGCCACTCTAATAGTGGTAGTAGTGGTAGTGTCGGCGTATTTCGCAGAAGATGAGCCGTGCCCACCAATAGTATGTGGTATGGTGCAATGTTGCAGGGCGCAGCAACTGCCCATCACCATGGGATGCGATGCCAACGCGCAGCCCTTTGTTTGGGGAAGAAAGTATGTTAATCCCAGAGGTCGGTGCCTGCTTGATTTTATATTTAAATATAATTTAGAGATAGGAAATATCATCAGCGAACTTCGTAATTACGGTCAGGGAAGAAGTCTTGGACATTACCCTGATAAGCCGGTCCCTCAAGCCACACATAAGGGGCTGGCATGTATCACCAGGAGATTCTATGTCGGACCTTAGAGCGAATACGGATATTAGCGTAGCAACTCGCAATCTTAAGAAAACAAATTGGAAATTGTATGAGGGAAACCTATCGCTTGAGGTAACTAGTGACTTGGCTGGTACACCCAAACACCCACTAGAGCTTGAGAGATATATTAATAGCAACAATATTAGCATATTACATGCCTTTGAAGATAGTTGTCCCTTAGGCACACAACGTAGGGAAAAAGATGCCCCATGGTGGAACAATCGCCCTGAAAAGCTACGCGTTACCACCGGCCAACTCTTCAATAGAGCGAAGAGGGATGATACCTGTTATCTTATCGCCAGAGTCTTACCACCTATAACGAGGAGTTAAGGAATGCTAAACAGAAGAACTACAGAGACTTCTGTGAATCAAAATAAGTGCCTGAGGCCAATTTGGCCCTGAAGAAGAAAGATGACTCCTTCACCTCCAATAAAATAAAATTGAAAAAATTAAATCCAATTGAAATTGGAACTACTTTTCGAAACGCACTTCACAGGGAGTATTACTATTGTGGATGAAAGCGGCGAACTTGTAGATCAATCCAAGCCACGTACTATAGACTGGCCAACTGCAAAGTCTATAGTTACGATGGAGAGGCAAAAATGGGCCCTTGGTACTTTCCAGCCCTACAAGTCACCAGGCCTGGATAGAATCTCACCAATCTTCCTACAGCAGGGACAGGATCAACTCCTATCACGCCTCAAGAAAATAGTGACAATTGGCCAAGATCCTCATATTCATGCAGGGGAATAAGGATTGATGTGTGAGCTTTAGGTTCAGATGGGGGCACAATAGATCTCATAGGTCGCAATGCAACGCCACATCACCAATAATTATAATAATGAGCGTAAGTTTAATGTAATGTCTTTTTAAAGGCGAATGCTCTTCTTAAACAATTACATTCCCAATGGTAAGCCGCTTGTTTGAATTGAGTCGGTTGATGATTTGGATGATTTGCGAATCCTTTTAGATCCCAAGCTTAAGTTTGACAAACATATCTATTCTACCCCTAATCGTGCTTTAGCGTCCTGTGCTCTATTAGGCGTTGGTCGAAAGAATTTAACGATCGGTACATTACGAAAACTCTTCGTCATTATTCGTCTCTTGTTCTCCTTCTCCATGCTTGGTTTAGTTTTCTTACACAACCCTATTAATGGGGAAAATGATTCTTCTTAATTAATCAGCCAAATTAGTCTTGGAGTTTGGATCAGAAGTTTTACAAATGATCTTCCTCTTTCTCTTCAAGCTTGTAATACTAATTATAACCATAACCCTTTTCGTATTCTATGTTCTAATAATAACAACGTTTATCATTTCATATGTAATGCTTCTTCGATTTCCTTACTCAGAACTTCACTTTTATGTTATCTGTGTAATCCATAGGTATTTATTCATTTATAACTAGCATGTAATATCATGGCCTTGCCCGGGGAAATATTTAGATTAAAGTGCATTTGGAAATTAGTATAAGGCCACGTGTATTTTTCAAAACCGATAGCACATGTGACGAATTATTTAATGTGAGGTACATTGAAAATTGGTTTCAAAATGATTGAATGATAAACAGAAGTTTGAAAATGAGATTGAAGTCAATTGGACGATAATCACATATATTTCATTAAACAGTTTTCCGCGAATTTTCCGACCTTAGGAATAGATTAGACACCGCGCCTATTATGTGTGTTGGGTAGAACCTTGAAAATGAGTTTGAAGGCAATCCCACAAAATTTAAAAATGTCGAGTGAAACACACAAATTTTCCGAGCATAGGGCTGAATTCCAATAATCGGTGATACACGTGTCGAATTATTTTATGTAAAGAGCTTTCAAAATAAGTTTAAAGTCAATCGGACGATAATCAAAAAAGTTTCATACAACAGTTTTCCACGAATTTTCCGACTTTGGGGGTAGATTTTCCAAAATCTTTGAACACCGCGTCCACTATTTTTACTCCCTGTACCCATAAAATGGGTAAAAAGGGGGTATTGGATTTGTGCAAAAGTATGTAACAGGCAG
This sequence comes from Hirtodrosophila histrioides, assembly GCA_037075165.1. NCBI lineage: Eukaryota > Metazoa > Arthropoda > Insecta > Diptera > Drosophilidae > Hirtodrosophila > Hirtodrosophila histrioides. Next base: position 1,044,187 of record JBAMCL010000600.1, on the reverse strand, counting down.
AAGGAGACATCTCCGACCCTATAAAGTATATATATTCTTGATCAGTATCAAAAGAGATTTCGATTTGGCCATGTCCATCTGTCCGTCTGTATGAACGCGTCGATCTCAGCAACTACAAGAGCTAGAGACACCAAATTTGGAATGTAGGTTCCTGTATACCATACGCAGATCAAGTTTGTTTCCAATCTCTGATATCTTACCCCGTACCCCCGCAAATCGATCTAAAATCGATCACAGCCACAGTTTTAAAGATGTAGCTTTGGGATTTGGCATGTACAATACTTTAGTCACTCTTAATATACTGTCCAAATTTCAAGACGATCAGATAATAAACACGGAAGTTATTCAACGAACAAGATTCAGTAATGGAGCGAGGGGGGAAGAAGCAGCACAGCCACGACTTAAAATGCCTTGCTTGCGCTGTCGCCTTGCCTTGCTGCTTGTGTGTGCGGCTTTGTGTATGTGTGCGTGTATGTGTAAGAGACGAACATATGATTGGAAGTTTAGACCTGGGTCCGATTTTCCAACCGTGGGACTGAATTTCCCAAAATGGCTGATACACGTGTCAAATTATTTAATGTGAAGCGCTTTGAAAATGAATTTGAAGTCAATCGGACGATAATCAAAAAAGTTTCATATAACAGTTTTCCATGAATTTTCTGACATTAGGGGTAGATTTTCCAAAAGCTTCCTATAGAACCTTGAAAATGAGTTTGAAGCCAATCGCATGAAAACTAAAAATGTCGAATGCCAGACTTTTCCGCCGATTTTCCGACCATGTGGTCGAATTTCTCAAAATCGCTGATACACGTGTCGAATTATTTTGCGTGAAGAGTTTTGAAAACTAATTTGAAGGTGATCGGACTAAAATTAGACTTTCGCCCATACAACCTTGAGACCCCCCTTTTCCGCCATGGGGGTGGATTTTCCAAAATCGGTGAAATATGTGCTGTTGATCACGATACGTATGTGTATGAATTGCAGCACATAAACTGAATTCTGGATTGTTTGCCGTAACTATCACTTGAACTAGGTAGGCAGCGGAGAATGAGTCACAAAAGAATTACCGCGGGTGGGGTTCTGTCTGAGACTATTTTATTGAGCAAACTTATGGTCTATTTATATGAATAACATTGGTACAAAAAGTGCTTATTGATTATGTGTGTTAAAGTGCATATTGATGTATTACTTACTTTAGGTCAGTGTAGTAAGCATTATACTGTATGTGATCATTCGCATGCAGTAAGCAATAAGTGCATGTGCGCAGTCAGCAACTTTGTGGTTGTTGTCTTGCTAGCCTAAATATTATTAAAGTGTCAATTGGACGTTTTTTTATAATTAGTGTGTGTATTTCTTAAGTATTATGCAAATATTAATGTTACATTTAGGTCAAAAGTGTTGTGGTCTATTTAGGTATTACGGTAGGTCTTAACATTCTCTCGGCCGTTGAATCGGTGATTCAACTATTACTTAACTCGAACGAGAAATTCCGTGGGGAGGGTTCTGGATGTCGAGGTTCCTTGCTGTCTTCTGGTGTTGGTGAGGTTGACCATGCTTTGCATAAAACCTTTCGGTTTTTCCAGATGGCTGCTATTACAAACAGTAGTGATATTAACAATCCCACATAAGCAGCTATGTGGTGATGTTGGATGTTGTTGTCTTCACGAGGTAGGTTGAGCTGCAGGTTTGTCTTCAATTGCCTTTGAAGATCTGTGAGCTCATGGTCCACCATATCCATGCTGGAGGTTTGTTGCAGGGTTGGTACTGTAGTAGTGGAATCGGTGGGATCTAGGTTGCCAAATCGTGCGTGTGAGATTTGAACTTTGCTAATTGTTTCCCCGAACGAAGTGATACTGATGTCTGCATTTCGAGCGGTGCATCCGGCGGACAATGTGATAAGTCCGGTTCCATTCAGTTGTATGGTGGATGGAATATTGTTGCACACCGCCTTCAACTCCACTGTTTTGTTTGTAGCAAAGATCCACTTATTCGGCTGGTGGGTTCTGGACCAGATAACCTTGCTTCTCATGTGTATCGTCTGGCAAAAGGTCGTTGTTATGTTGTTGAACAACTGGAACTCGCATCGATTCTCGACACTAAAAGTTGCCTGGTGGTCAAAGCAAATATAGCTATTGCTTGGAAGCATGATACATCGTTGTAGGTCTTCAGGTGCGAGTCCCACAAACTGATCTCTATGGTTGTTGACCGCAATGATGGGTGTTTTTATGTCCACGATGCTCCAGCCCTCTGTATTTATGAACGGTATTGGCACGATGCTGAAGATTTCTAGTTCCGTTGTTGCAACTAAGGGCAGCGTGATTTTGAATATAACGTGTCTATTATTTGTGGTGCCTTCAACTCGCTTGATTCTATATATTTGGATCACATCAGCAGTGGAGACGGGTAGCATTTGATCTGGTTGAAGATGGTCCCGTATTTGGTCAAGTTAATTTCTTAATTGTTTGGGCGAGATTAATATTGGGCTGATTGCTCTATGTCGTATACCCGTTAACACGTCAACTATATCTGCTTGTATGCGTTCAAGACTTGCAGCGAGCAGTGTTAGTGAGGCAGTCAACATTATGCTGGCTTCCTGAAGTTGAGCTCCAGAATACTTTCCTTTTTCCTTATTTATGGTGTCGATATGCTGTTCCAATAGCTTAAGCCGCTTGTCTGTCGATGTCTTATCTCGTCTTATCACGTTGATTGTTGCATCAAGTATCGAGGTGTGATTTTTGAACAACTCCAGTAGGAAGACTTCGTTTGTTTCTACCGTTTCAATCGTTTCTGACATTTTTCTGACACTATGCAAGTTTGAGTCGAGTACCCCAAACATGCTGCTCGCGATATTTCCAACGAAGTCAAATGGGGATCTGCGTTGCCGTGAACTTCCCATTAAAGCGTTCTCGCCTTGAAGTTCTTCAAGTGTATGATGAAAGTGCTGATACATTGATACATTGATACATTGCATGCTTCCTTGTTTTGTAGCTCCGGGCACATATATCCGAGTTGGGTTACTCCAGTTGAGAATGTTTTCATATCTTGGTTATATGAATATAGGTCGTAATACGTTAGTATCGTCCACTCAGAAATCGCCATCTTCGATGTACCAATTTTTTCATGGAAAATTCCAGGCTTATTGGCAAATTTTGTAACTGCAATTAGCTCAGATAGCGCTAGTGGTAATATTAGCAGCATTGCTATCAGCATTGTTGTGACTGACGGCAGTGATAGTTTTCTCCTTTGTGTGGGAGGTTCGTTATCTTCGTTGAATTTGTCCTTGGTTGGGGGGCGTTTGACAGCTTCTTCTTCTGGGAATAATGGCGCGAGTCGATTGATGGATCGTTTATATACTCCAGATGCTGTTTTCACGTCCACAACTCGGATATGATTATCTGATCCTGGATATGTTTTTATGATCCGTCTCAACGGCCACTGCATTGTTGGCAGGTTATCTTCCATGACTATCACTAGCAGACCTTCCTTTATGTCATGTGTTGAAGTTTTCCATTTGTGGCGATACTGAAGCTCTTGTAAATATTCCTGTGACCATTGTTTCCAAAATAAGTGTTTTATTCTGGAGACTTGCTCCCAGCGTTTCACCAGTGTTTTTCCACCTAAATCAATGTTTGCATCTGGAGGAGCAGTTAGTGGTTCTCCAATTATCAAGTGTCCAGGGGTGAGTGCTGTTATGTCTGTTGGGTCATTTGACAACGGAGTGATTGGACGTGAGTTGAGTACGGCTTCAATTTCGACTATCACTGTGTTGAGCTTTTCGAATGTTAGGTTTGCAGTTGTGGTGGTGGTAAGCAGCAATCTTTTCGCTGATTTTACTGCTGCTTCCCATAGTCCGCCAAATGATGGTGCGCGTGGTGGAATGAACTTAAAATTCACTTGCCTTTTGCTGCAGTGCTCAATAATTTGCTTTGCAGACTTTGTGAAGAAGTTTCTTGGCCGGCCCATCCCCCCCCCCCCCCTTTCTTTCCGAGCGGTGATGGACACTTGTCGATTCCCGGCCAACGTCACCCTGTAGTCCAGTCCTTCTGCCTCCAGCGTAAACCGCGACCGACGACAACGACCTGAAGCATTACGCAGCCGCTGGCGTACCCTGACTATGATGCTCTCCGGTATTAAATCATCCCAGGTATGGATACGCCATCCTTTCGGTGGGTGGGCACCGTCTGGTGTGCGGTGGCAGGGTTGGCTGGTTCGATGGTGGCTTGCGCGTCGGTGCGGGGAGTGCCGTGACCCGTACGCGGGTGCGGCGTGCTGCCAGCGACCCGCGCGCGTTTGACGGCGCCGCACGCTGTTGTCTCGGTGCTGCCACTTGCTCAGCGCTGCTGTCTCGTCCAACCTCTACCTTCCCCAGCAGATCGACTAAACCGATCACGTCGTCGAGGTGCGCTCCGAGCACGGCGGTAGGTACGTGCACACGCTAGTTGGGGTCGATATTCTTTCGTCGTCGCCTGGTCTCTCGCGGCTCCTCGTCACAGATTGAAATCATGTCGGATATCTGTAGGATCGAAATTTGTGTTAATATATTTTCTTGTTCTTCCTTTACCCGGGCAGCGTGTTAGGCGAACGCCGCCCCTATTCCTCCTCCGCCGGCCTCGTGTCGTCGAACTGTTCCTCATCGTCTACGGGCTGGTCCTGGTAATACGGCTTGAGCTGCGCTATGCTGGCCTTTCTCCTCTTCCGCTCGCCGTCTCTTGCCAGCAGCACGATGTTGGGCGAGACGAATTTCACGACCCGATATGGTCCGTCATATTTCGCTGCCAGTTTTGCTGCGAATCCGTCTGCGGCCTTAGAAAGTAAATGCTGCCGCAACCATACCATTGATTTGAGGGACGGTCTCCACTCTCGTCGCCGCAAGTTATAATGCCGGCTCTGATCTTGAGCGGCGCGCTGCATGTTACTGCGTGCTATATCGAAGACTTCCTTCAGCTTCTTCGCCTTCTCATCTGGCTGCTGTGGGGTACTCGCTGATCCTGGCGTTACTTCGTCGTAGAGTGCAGCCGGTAGTCGTGGCTCTCTTCCCTGTATTAGGAACGCCGGAGAGTACCCAGTCGAATCGGCTATACTCGAATTCACGGCCAGGGAGATCTCCGGCAGGAGTTCATCCCAAGAACTCTGCCGATGTTGGTTGAACTGTGCGACCATCGTCTTCACCGTGCGGTTCGTCCTCTCCGTCGGGTTCTCCTGTGGGCAATACGGCGCCGTGTACTGCAACTCCACTCCAAGCGTCTTCATGAACGATTTGAACGCCCGGCTCTTAAATTGCGCACCGTTATCGCACACCATTTCACGAGGGACTCCGAATCGGCACAGTATCCTCTCTCTGAAAGCAGTTTGTAGATGGGCCGTAGTAACCTTCCTCAGGGGGATGAGTTCCACCCATTTCGAGAACGCGTCATGAAACACTAGGAGCATTGTGTTCCCATGTTTAGACCGTGGCAATGGGCCTACAAAGTCTGCACACAGCACGGCCCATGGCTCGGCCACTTGACGAGTGAGCATGCGGCCTGCTGGCTTAAAATGTTCTACTTTGAACTTTTGGCACGATTCGCAACACTTTACATACCTGGCAGCGTCTCTGAACATGCCTGGCCAGTAGTATCGCTGAGCCAGTCTGGAGATCGTCTTTCTCACTCCTTGGTGACCCGCCGTCGGTGCGTCGTGGCACTCCTGTAGCACTCGTTTCCTGTCACCGCTTCCGACGCACAGCTTCCAGGGCACGTAATCCTCGTCATCGGCTCGGTATCCCAAGTGGCGGTACAGGTTTCCGTTTCGAATACATAGTCTGGGAACTTCTCAGGACTCTGGCCGATTCGTTCCAGCAAGCTCGAGATCCAACGGCAGGGGGATTTCTCCTCCACTGCCTGCTGAAACGTCTCCAGAGGTTGCCTTGACAGTGCGTCGGCCACCACGTTGAGTTTTCCTCTCCTGTAGTGTACGTCGAATTGAAACTGCTGCAACTCCAGAGCCCAGCGTGCGATCCTGCCTGATGGACTCTCAATGGAGTTCAGCCACTTGAGCGCCATATGATCCGTTATGACGTCAAATTTGTAGCCCTCCAAATAGCATCTCAAATTCCGTATAGACCACACTATGGCCAAACACTCCTTTTCCGTTGCCGAGTAGTTGATCTCGGCCTTCAGCAATTTGCGGCTGGCGTAGGCGATAACCCTCTCCTGGCCCTCGATGCTCTGCGTCAAAATAGCGCCAAGCCCATGATCGCTGGCATCTGTCTGAAGAACAAACTTTACGGAAAAATCAGGACATGCGAGGACAGGGGCCGTCGTTAGACTCTCCTTCAAGCGACTCAGGGCCTCCTCCTGTTCCGCATCCCACGACCATTTCCTCCCTTTCTTCAGCAATGCTGTCATTGGCTGCACCACTGCAGCGAAGTTTGGCACAAAGCGACAATACCAAGATGCCATCCCGAGGCGCTGGCGCAGCTCCTTCAAACTCGTTGGGGGCCTCAGCCTCCTTATCGCCTCCACTTTATCGGGGTCTGTTCTTATACCCTCGTCGCTCACCACATGTCCCAGGTACACCAGCTCCTTTTTAAAGAACGAACACTTCTTTATATTCAGCCTCAAGTTGGCCGCTCTCAGTCTCCGGAATACCTCCTGGAGATTAGTCATATGCTGCTGTTTCGTCGCGCCGATGACAATTATGTCATCAAGGTACGCGAACGCATGTGGCTCCATCTCCGGCCCGATGACTGTATCCAGGGCCCTCTGGAACGTAACGCACGCCGAGTGTAGGCCGAATGGCATCACTCTCCACTGATACAGGCCTCGACCGGCCACCGTAAAAGACGTAAACTGCTTGCTCTCCTCGGCCATCGGGATCTGCCAATACCCTTGTTTTAGATCCAGCGTCGATATGAAGCGTGCGTGCCTCAGTCGTTCCAGAATGTGATTGATTCTGGGGACTGGGTATGCATCGGGTTCAGAATGTGCATTCAATTGTCTGTAATCGATGCACATGCGCCATTCGCCCGTCTTCTTCTTCACTAGTACGATAGGTGCACTGTGAGGACTGCGAGACGGCTCGATTGCACCAGTCTGGAAGAGTTCCTCGACTTGGTCGTCAATCACCTTCTGCATGGCCGGATTTTTGGGGAAATAGCGCTGCTTTAGGGGCTTATCATCCTTCATGATGATCCGGTGTTCCGCTATGTGGGACACACCTTTGAGCCCGTCAAACAACGCCAATTCCTCCTCCAAAAATGCCTGCACGTCCGGTTCTAGTGCTGCCGATCCTGATTCCAATTTCGCTTCTGCCTTTATCCCGGTGGGTACCGTAGCTGGTGACGCCGTCGGGGTACTCGGACGGGAGTAACTCCTCGCCGCCGCCTCCGACTTCACCATGGCTACCACACCGCTCGCCTCTCGAGCCTGTCGATCCACATTCGACGCACTCCGCTCGTCCATGTCACCAGGCCTCGCGTTCTCCACACGCGGGCGCTCACTGCTTTTCTGGGCTAATCTCGCCTCTCCGCTCTGAGGCTTGGCGCGCCGTCCGGCCCGTCTCCTGCCTTTTGCTGGCGCTCTGCTTTCGGGATCCGTTCCCGCGTTCACTCCCTGTCCACCGTTATGGTCCGCTTGCCCGGCAAACGTTTCCTTCTTCCGTCGCGGGACACCACCCGTTGGCTCCTCTGCGGCTACGGGCCTAGCTTTGTCCTCAACTCGTGCCTTTCTCTGGTCAACTCCAACTCCGCGTAACCGCACCGTAACGTCGTGCCGATTGCGCATAGAAAGTCCATCCCCAGGATTAGTTCGTCCAGCATGGACACCATTATCAGCAATGTCATTTCTACCTCTCGTCCTGCCAGACCAACTCTTACCTTCAGCACCTGCTGAACCTCGCGGGTCGTTCCGTCGGCCAAAACGATTCGCGTCTGCGCCGCCTGCAACTCCCCGTACTCGCTCATCCCCTTAGCACACTTCTCGCTAACAAAACTTCTTGTATCGCCCGTATCGACAGTGGCCGACACCTTCTTGGCCCCCACCTTTACTACGGCCACTATCCGGCCGTCCTCGACACCCAACTGTCCATCTAACTTCGGGTTGTATGGTCGCCGGCGCCTACCGGGTCCCGGTTCTGGTGGCGCCTCAGCGAGTTTCCCTGGTTGAGTCTCTGGCAATAGTTCCTCGTGTCGATGCCCTTCGCACCACACATCCGGCAAAAATCCACTCGCGGGTTGGGACAAGTACGCGCAAAATGCCCTTCGCCTGCACACCTGTAGCAGACTCGCTGACTATCGAATGTCGCAGCCTGCTGCTGCCCGATCATCCGGTGGGTCGTTCTGAGGCCGGATTGGGGATTGCTCCTCCACCCAGTGCCGTCGGAGTTGGTTGCGGGACTGTACGAAACGGATTGTATGACGCGCCGGGACCACCGCTCGATTTGCTATGTTCGATTGGCGATCTAGCGGTACCAGTCCGCTCAGACTGGGTGCTACGCGTATACTCTAAATTCTGTCTGCACACTCTCTCATACTCGACTGCCATCTGGGTGAGTTGGGTCAGGTTGGAGAAGTCGTTCGGCCGGATATACAGCCGATATTCCGGCGCGACGTTCTCGTACACCCGGTGTAGCTCTCTGGCGGCATTATACCTAGCATGATGCATGAGTACCCGCAAATCAATTAGGAAGTTTTTGAAATTTTCTCCCCTCCGCTGCAACCGGCCCCTAATCTGATCCTCCAGATTCTCAAAATACCTGGGTGGCAAGAAAAACTCCAAGAAGCCCGACTTGAACGTTGCCCACGCTACATCTCGAAGGCGGCTGGTCACGAACCAGCATGCGGCATTATCTGTTAACACTTCGTCCATGGCACGAGGTAGCCTATCTAGGTCTATACCATATGATATCGCGCGCTCCTCAAGTGCCTCCACAAACGCTAGAGGGTCACCTTGCCCGTCGAAACGCAGGCCCCACTTCCTAACTTGGTCTGGCACGACGATCCGCTCCCTCGGGTCCCATTGTAACCGCGGCGCCGGGGTCTCGGCAACGACGATAGGACGAGTACTCGATGGACTCCCCTCTACGCCGCTGCACCTGCCTCCAGTTCCTAATTCCCCGGGTCTGCTAATCACTTCCGTTCTACAAGCCTGCATTTCGGTCACGAAACGCGGCTGACCGACTAGGCCACTCAAATCCCCTTCCGATTTGTAGCACCCACTCGAACCCAAGTCACCGACGGCGAGAGCATCTAGCACTTTGGCAAACTGTGCCTCTAACTCGGCAAGGCGTGCCCAAGTTTCGGCACTATGTTCTTCATCCCTTATAAAAGTCGCCAACCGTCGGCGCAGGTCGTCTACCTTGCCTTCTTTGTCAAGCCCAAATTCTGTGGCGATCCCCTCTCCCCAACGCCAGGGTTCTTGCACTTAAGCGAATCCATTTAAATCACGAAGTCTAGTCACCCCTTATCTTCCTACGGCCTAGTAGTCAGCCACACAAATAAAAACTCTGTCGCCTGAATACCCCTACTCACTCGTTTGGCGCGTGTCTTTTCGTCTCTCAATGCTGATCCCGTTACTTTTTGACTGTCGCTTTCGTCGGCAGCGCTGTCGCGACAGGTACAGTCTCGCTCACTGTCTCAGTTATTTTCGCGCACCGAATTGTTCGCCTACACTAACACTGTATGCTCGCCGTTATTTCCCGGCCCGTTATCCCTTGCGCGCTGTTGTTGTTCGTTTTCGTTGCGCGCTAGATGTCTGCACAACGAAAACCGAATTGCCTTGCGCAACAAAAACAACTACGTTATTCGGGCGCCGTTGCCTACTAGTGTGTTGTTGTTGTGCGTTTTACTTATTCGTTTTGGCTGCGCGTTTTGTCTATGCACAACGAAAACGAATTGCACTGCGCGACAAAACCCAAACTACACTGCGCAACAAAATTTTCGACCCAACGACTATCACGTTGTCCAAACGATTTCTAAGTGGATTTCTATGCTTTGTGGCACTTTGGTGGGGCTTTATGTCACCAATATGCCACGCCCCGCTACGTCCCCCAGTGTCCCTGCTCGGGCGCCACTTGTAAAGAAGTTTCTTGGCCGGGGTACAAATCTCAGTCCAGCCAAGGTTCTGTTCACAAGAATATTTGTAAATCGCTGGGGCACTGAGAAACGGGGTTCGTAGATAAGCCAAATACTCTTTTCCCACTGGCTATACTACTCTACACAATCTGCACTTACTAACCGGGGCGAAACCTCAGTTGCACTCCGCCTAATAACGGCCGGGCTAGAGCCACGGGCACGCACTGCCTACTAGTGACCGGGCAAAGCCGCGGACACACACTACCTACTAGCAGCCGGGCGAAAGCCTCAGTCGCACTACACCTAACTGTGACCGGGCAAAAGCCTCAGTCGTACTACACCCACTAGTGGCTGGGCAAAAGCCTCAGATACACACTGCCTACTGGTGGCCGGGCAAAGCCGCAGACGCACACTTTTCCACTTGCACTTTGCCGCCGGTGCGCACCACTTTAATTGTTGCTATGCGGGGGTGGGGGGGTTAGAGTAGTTATGAGGCAGATATGTAAGCAAGTTCAATAAGTTTTCATTACTTAAATTATAAACTATTAGTTAACAAGGTTAAACTTATATATACAAGTAAAGATTGCTTACTTGGCCTCTCGCTAATTTCGCTGCTTTCCACTCTATTCTATTACTTTTCACACGCGACTTACTGACCGATTATCACACGCACGTCCGTTCACTTCAAAAGTCCGGCTTACTCTCTCGAGCCCTTCGCGGATAAGCCGCGCGCTGGCCTCGCTAATCTAAAACGGTTGGCAGCTTTCGTTCTCTGCCTTAGAGCTTTCGCTCCCCTGGTAGACGCGCTCTAGTGGCAGGATCGGGCAACCGATCACCAGTGCTTGCGGCGGCCCAGGCCATTAGATTCGAATTTGAATTACGTGCTAACTTCTTAGTTTACATTTACGCGATCCGTGCGCCTTTCAATATTATCACTTAAATATAAACCTAGCGCTTCTTGCGCGTTGCTAATACAGGTTGTGCTTCTTGCACTAACTTAATATCTATATAATAACAAACAACCTTAATGATATTAATTGTGAGGGGATCCGGGAGGACTCTCCTCACAACTTATCAGAATAGATGGCCCTTTCCAAGTCTTTTAATTGGTTATTGGCGCCGATGAAGTTTGTAGCATTGTCGCAGTGGATCGTTTGACATTTCCCACGACGACCCAAAAAGCGCCGAAGAGCTGCCAGAAATGCATCTGTCGTTAGATCGCTCACCAATTCCAGATGAACCGCCTTTGTGGCGAAGCAGCAGAAGACTGCTATATATGCTTTATCAGGCCTTTTTCCTCTTATCTTATGGTGGATCCAGAAAGGTCCGCAGTAATCTACGCCAGTGCTAAGGAAAGGTCGAGCCGGTAAGTTTCCCATTATTTGCTGCATTAGCTTGGGTTTGGCTCTGGTGCATTTAACACAGCCATGTATTATATTCCTGGCCATGGTTTTATCCTTGAGAATCCATACTTTCTGCCGTGCAATCGCTCTTAAGGCTTGGGCGCCGCAATGCATGTTGTCTTCATGTAGTTCTCTCAGCAGCATTTTTACAATCGGATCATTGTATGGTAACAAGATCGGGTGTTTGGCGTCATATGGTAGTTCTGAGTGCTCCAATCTACCTCCGACGCGAATGAGACCATTTTCTAGACGTGGTGTCAATGAGCTGATAACGCTCTTTTTGTCGACAATGTTATAACGACGAAGATTTTTTAGATCGCTCGCGAGCTCTGTCTGTTGTATGGTTCGCAAAATTATTGTTCGTGCGTTATCCAGTTCCATTGCACAAAGGGCTGTGGTTGAGCTTCTCCTCTCCTTATAACAGAACCGCAACATGTAGGCTACGATCCGTTGTAATGTATGGAATGAATTGCTATGCTTGCAATTATATATCTCTTCTCCTTGCGTTGCTTGAGCGATTGCCATGCCCACATGTTTTGTCTTTCGTTCCAGATTGCTGGGTGGGATTATTGGAGACGTGATCCACCTTTCTCGTGGGCCATGGAGGAATAGAGGTTCATAAAGCCATTTACTGTCGTTGGGTAGTTTCCTTGCGGTAGTTCCTCTGGAGAGCACATCAGCCGCATTATTTGTTGATGAGACGTGGTTCCATTGTGATGGCCGTGAAGGGGCTTAAATTTTGGCAATGCGGTTGGCCACGAAGGTATGATATGATATGTTGAAGCTGAGGCGTTTATCCATGCTAGTACTACCGTGGAATCTGTCCAGAAGTATCCCTTCACTGTTTCGGGGGTCAACCGAAGATCCTTTTGGACACGTTCAGTGAGTTCTGCGCCAAGTAATGCAGCGCAGAGTTCTAAGCGTGGCAACGACTGTTTTGCCGTTGGTGCAACTCGCGATTTTGAACACAGTAGTCGAACAGATATTTGCTTGTTTTTATACGTGGCTCGTATATAAACTGCAGCTCCGTACGCCTTTTCTGATGCATCCACAAATGTGTGTATCTCCTTGCTTGACGGTGTTTTTCCATCGTAAACGTGCCTTGGAATCTGCATTTCATTCAGCTCTTGGATGTCTTCTCTGTAGGACTGCCATTCGTTTCACAAATGTGTTGGCAATTTTTCATCCCAGTCAAATTTTTCCTCCCATAGATGCTGCATAAATATTTTTGCTCGTACAACGACAGGTGCAAATAGGCCCAATGGGTCGAATATTTGCGCTAACTCGGACCACACAACTCGCTTGGTTATTTGTGTTGTTTGGCTGCCTTGGGTTCTTCCACGGAGCTGGTCCTTTTTGGGCATCCATATAAGACCCAGAGTTTTTACACAGTGATGGTCCAGTGATTCACCCAGATGAACATCATTGACAGTATCTTCCTTTGGAATTCCTTTTAGGATTTGCTCATTATTTGAGCACCATTTTCGCAGCTTAAACCCTGAGGGAAGCAGTATTTTGTTTAGCTCCTCCTGAATTAGAACTGCTTCATGCGTTGAGTCTGCTCCTGTCAGGCAATCGTCCACATAGAAATCATTCTTTAATGCCGCTGATCCTAGTGGTAGCTTGTTGGCGTTTAATTTGGCAAGGTGATCTAAACTTTTGGTTGCCAGAAACGGAGCGGATGCTGTGCCATATGTGACAGTTTTTAGGCGGTAATACCTCAATTCTTCGTTGGGATTATTTCTCCAAACTATCATCTGATGGAATTGATTTTCTGGATTTATCCATATTTGCCGATACATTTTTTCTATGTCAGCCGTAAAGACATACTTATGCGTTCTAAATCGAAGAAGTATTGCCACCAGATCGCTTTGCACAGTTGGTCCAACTTGCAATATGTCGTTCAAGGACTTTCCCGTCGATGTCTTGCATGATGCGTCGAAGACCACTCTTAGTTTTGTGGTGCTGCTATCTGGCTTTAGCACACAATGATAAGGAATGAAGTAGTTCTTTGATGGAAGGAGTTCGCAAGGGACATGTTTCATGTGTCCCAATTGTTCGTATTCCTTCATGAAGTCTACATATCCCTTCCAAGTTTCTGCTTTGGTCCTTTTTTCCAACGAAATGAACCTTTTTTCTGCAATTTCCAACGAGGGCCCCAAGGCTGAAGAGTGTTCGGAAAACGGCAACTTTACTATGAACCGTCCATCATCAGCGGTTTGCAGATTATCGATAAAATGTCTTTCACATCTTTTTTCACTCGGTGTTAGTTGCCTTTCAGTGTTTTCGAAGTTCTCGAGTGTCCAGAATCGTTCCATTAAGGCATTTGTTTCTTCTCCTGTGGTAACTGCACAAATAGCTGCTGATTTATTTGAAGCCCTTATTTTTCCAGCCACAATCCATCCCAACTCGGTCTTTTGCATTATAGGACCAGTGGGTATTTTATGCTGTTGTTGGAGCAATAATGAATAATAATGCTCAGCGCCGATCAGCAGGTCTATTTTACCCGGCTTGTTGAACTGTGGGTCCGCCAACGGCATGTTGTCAGGTACATTCCAGCTTGCATTGTTTATGGCTTAGGATGGTTGATCGTTGATTATATGCGGTAATATGAAAGCTTCGAGTCGCATTGTGTAATCATTGTGCAGCGATTTTACTAGCACATTGACTCGAGCCCTGCTTGTTTTTGGCTGTCCACCGATACCTTCAATTCGAAGTGTGGTATCGTGTCGTTTTAGTGACAGCAAAGATGCCAGCCTTTCTGAGATCACGTTAATTTGTGATCCAGAAGTATCCCTTCACTGTTTCGGGGGTCAACCGAAGATCCTTTCGGACACGTTCAGTGAGTTCTGCGCCAAGTAATGCAGCGCAGAGTTCTAAGCGTGGCAACGACTGTTTTGCCGTTGGTGCAACTCGCGATTTTGAACACAGTAGTCGAACAGATATTTGCTTGTTTTTATACGTGGCTCGTATATAAACTGCAGCTCCGTACGCCTTTTCTGATGCATCCACAAATGTGTGTATCTCCTTGCTTGACGGTGTTTTTCCATCGTAAACGTGCCTTGGAATCTGCATTTCATTCAGCTCTTGGATGTCTTCTCTGTAGGACTGCCATTCGTTTCACAAATGTGTTGGCAATTTTTCATCCCAGTCAAATTTTTCCTCCCATAGATGCTGCATAAATATTTTTGCTCGTACAACGACAGGTGCCAATAGGCCCAATGGGTCGAATATTTGCGCTAACTCGGACCACACAACTCGCTTGGTTATTTGTGTTGTTTGGCTGCCTTGGGTTCTTCCACGGAGCTGGTCCTTTTTGGGCATCCATATAAGACCCAGAGTTTTTACACAGTGATGGTCCAGTGATTCACCCAGATGCACATCATTGACAGTGTCTTCCTTTGGAATTCCTTTTAGGATTTGCTCATTATTTGAGCACCATTTTCGCAGCTTAAACCCTGTGGTAAGCAGTATTTTGATTAGCTCCTCCTGAATTAGAACTGCTTCATGCGTTGAGTCTGCTCCTGTCAGGCAATCGTCCACATAGAAATCATTCTTTAATGCCGCTGATCCTAGTGGTAGCTTGTTGACGTTTAATTTGGCAAGGTGATCTGAACTTTTGGTTGTCAGAAACGGAGCGGATGCTGTGCCATATGTGACAGTTTTTAGGCGGTAATATCTCAATTCTTCGTTGGGATTATTTCTCCAAACTATCATCTGATGGAATTGATTTTCTGGATTTATCCATATTTGCCAATACATTTTTTCTATGTCAGCCGTAAAGACATACTTATGCGTTCTAAATCGAAGAAGTATTGCCACCAGATCGCTTTGCACAGTTGGTCCAACTTGCAATATGTCGTTCAAGGACTTTCCCGTCGATGTCTTGCATGATGCGTCGAAGACCACTCTTAGTTTTGTGGTGCTGCTATCTGGCTTTAGCACACAATGATAAGGAATGAAGTAGTTCTTTGATGGAAGGAGTTCGCAAGGGACATGTTTCATGTGTCCCAATTGTTCGTATTCCTTCATGAAGTCTACATATCCCTTCCAAGTTTCTGCTTTGGTCCTTTTTTCCAACGAAATGAACCTTTTTTCTGCAATTTCCAACGAGGGCCCCAAGGCTGAAGAGTGTTCGGAAAACGGCAACTTTACTATGAACCGTCCATCAGCAGCGGTTTGCAGATTATCGATAAAATGTCTTTCACATCTTTTTTCACTCGGTGTTAGTTGCCTTTCAGTGTTTTCGAAGTTCTCGAGTGTCCAGAATCGTTCCATTAAGGCATTTGTTTCTTCTCCTGTGGTAACTGCACAAATAGCTGCTGATTTATTTGAAGCCCTTATTTTTCCAGCCACAATCCATCCCAACTCGGTCTTTTGCATTATAGGACCAGTGGGTATTTTATGCTGTTGTTGGAGCAATAATGAATAATAATGCTCAGCGCCGATCAGCAGGTCTATTTTACCCGGCTTGTTGAACTGTGGGTCCGCCAACGGCATGTTGTCAGGTACATTCCAGCTTGCATTGTTTATGGCGATCAACCATCCGTTGATCGTTGATTATATGCGGTAATATGAAAGCTTCGAGTCGCATTGTGTAATCATTGTGCAGCGATTTTACTAGCACATTGACTCGAGCCCTGCTTGTTTTTGGCTGTCCACCGATACCTTCAATTCGAAGTGTGGTATCGTGTCGTTTTAGTGACAGCAAAGATGCCAGCCTTTCTGAGATCACGTTAATTTGTGATCCAGAATCTAGCAGAGCCTTGAACGTGGCTTCTTGTCCATTGTTACCTCTCACTGCTACCTTTGCTGTGGCGAGGAGATTAATGTTTTGAGAATTTGCAGATGCTACAATTTGGGTTTGTAGTTCCTTGGGTCCAGATTCCAAATGTAGCAGCGTGTTGTGCTTTTTGTCGCATTTGAAACATTTGAAGCCACTTGGGCACGCCTTTGCCATGTGGTCTCCTTTGAAGCAGTTGACGCACATTTTCTGGCGTTGCACCCAGTTTAAACGTTCAGGTGTCGGTTTGGCGCGGAATTCGTCGCAACGAAATAGCAAGTGATTAGTTTTCTTGCAATAAGGGCACGCCTTTCCTGTGGTCGACGATGATGCGCAAGTTGCACCTTTCGATTCCTTTTTAGCATTACCATTTGTTTCCGGTGGCCAAAACACGAACTCTTTGTTCAAGAAACTGGAGCATGGTGTCTAGTTTCTGAATTTCCTTTGAATTGCTCAATGATTGTTCATAGAGCGTTTTTTTTGTAGAATCCAGCTTGTTTCGTGGGACCGCTATTAGTACGGGGTCCCATGTTGCGATGTCCAAGCCGAGTCCCTTTAGAGATGCAAGAGACTCCAATGTGACTATGTATAATTCCTTTAACGATTTTACATTGTCATTGACAGCCTGTTGCATTATAAATCGGTTTAATACCGTTGACGCAATGTCCCTCGGATTGTCGTAAGCGTCTACTAGGATGTGCCAGGCGTGAAGATAATTTTCTTCCTTTAAATCAATATGGCGTATCATCCTTTCTGCCTCGCCGATCACGCTGGTTTTAAAATACCACATTTTGCGGATCGTGGGCAGGTTGGTGTCGAGAACCATGCACACAAACATGTCGTAAAACTGTGTCCATTTAAGGACGTCTCCATCAAATTTCGGAATTGTTATTCGGGGCAGATTTAGATCATTAGTGCTTGGTGTGTTGGTTCTCAGCGACAAAGCGTTTTGTACAGCTGCTTCGGCCTTTAAGTACTCCTTCACATCGTAGCCTTCTCCTTCTGGATCTCCGATCTCCTCGTAGATTCGAAAGTGAACCTCCTGGATCTGGGTCCACAGACTTTTTATGAAGTCGAATGACGTGTGCCCTATTGGGTGAGTATGTTGCATTGCGCGGTTCAATGATGCTATTATTGCTCGTTGTCGACGGCTCAGTGCGTTCAACTTTGATTCCATTGGTGTTTCTTGAACATGCCCATCATCCGTACATGCTGCCTTGCTTCCTGATTGCTCTGAATTCTCGGCAGCCTCATTGAGGATTTTCAGATACTTTACTACTGTGATTTTTATATCTTCATAAAAAACGAAGTATTTGTGATTATCAGATAGCTCGCCGCTTGATCTTATGATATCGTTATTCCTTTTTAGTGAATCCCATTTCTCAGTGAGAGCTGAGGCCTTTATCTTGCGAAAATTGGCCTGAGATTTTCTCTCAGCTGAGTCCTTTTTATAGTTGATAATGATCCTCGAAATCTCTTGGCTGATTTCCTCTTGAGCATTTAACAGCTGATCCATAACTGCATTTTCTTTTGCCATTTTCTTGCAGCTTATGTCTCAGTTTAGTCGCGTGGTGGACTTTGAGACTTTGACTTGGTTGCGTGGTGACATCTAGGTGACGAAGCACAACTTGCAAGTTGACAATTCAATAAAGGAGAAATGAATTCAAAGGTTGGATGTATATATATTTTATGTTTTTGATTGTTTACAATGATGATTGTCCTGAGGTGTCGCCTGGTGGACACTTTGGTTCAGGAATGTATCTTGGACTGTGGAGAATCCGTTGTCCTTTGTCGCCTTGTTGGTTCAGGACTGTATTTTGGACTGTGGAGAATCCTTTGTCCTTTGTCGCCTTGTTGACAACTTCAGAATTGTATCTTGGATTGTGGAGAATCCTCTGTCCTTTGTCGCCTTGTTGACAACTTCAGAATCCAAAAGTCGGGGTCACCAAAATGTTGATCACGAGGATAAGTATGTGTATGAATTGCAGCATATAAACTGAATTCTGGTTTGTTTGCCGTAACTAGCACTTGAACTAGGTAGGCAGCGGAGAATGAGTCACAAAAGAGAGACTATTTTATTGAGCAAACTTATGGTCTATTTATATGAATAACATTGGTACAAAAAGTGCTTATTGATTATGTGTGTTAAAGTGCATATTGATGTATTACTTAATTTAGGTCAGTGTAGTAAGCATTATACTGTATGCGATCATTCGCATGCAGTAAGCAATAAGTGCATGTGCGCAGTCAGCAACTTTGTGGTTGTTGTCTTGCTATCCTAAATATTGTTAAAGAGTCAATTGGACGTTTTTATATATTTAGTGTGTGTATTTCTTATGTATTATGCAAATATTAATGTTACATTTAGGTCAAAAGTATTGTGGTATATTTAGGTATTACGGTAAGTCTTAACATATGCCAAATGAATTATTGTGTAGTACAACTGTGCAGCAGCTAAGAAAAGATTATGCACATTAATCACACAAAGGTACGATGGGTACACAAAACTAAATCACCAAACAAGTTAGCCCAATGTTACGATTGTCAACTATTCGGTCATGGCTCCTTATAGTGTGCTGTCAATACATCATGCGCTTACTGCGCGGGTAACCATAACACATCAGGCTGCACAGACAAAACTTCGAGAAACTAAAACAGAGACTAAGTCGAGAAGATATTACAGAACTAGAACTAGACCAAAAGTTAGCGTATCAAAGAATAAGAACAACTACTGACCAAGATATTGACCGAAAAATTGACAAAGCAAAATTGACACTAACACACCAATATGACATGAAACTGAATGCAGAATGGTTTATAAACTTAACAGATGTTTATTTTCCGAAAGAAAGCCAATGGCTCCTATCTCTGGGTCCAAAGTTTGCTCTTCCAATAGACAACAGCAACGTAGACCCTATACATATAATAGCGGACCTAGAACAGGGAATCCAGACGATAAAGGACGAAAAACAAAGGGACACTGCCAGAGGGAACTTAGCATCCAGGCTAAGCAACTTTAAACACAGCAGGAAAATTAATCAAAAGGACAAGTTTATATTAAATATATCAAAAATGACAAAGAAAGTTGTTAAAGAACACCAAGACAAGGTCATAATCACACAGGCAGACAAGGGCAATAAGACAGTAGTTATGTATAAAAAAGACTACCACGACAAAATGATGAAACTATTAAATGACAAAACAACCTACAGAACAATGAGAAGAGATCCTACACAACAACTAATAAAGAAGAACAATACAATTATAAACGACCTACAAAAAGAAAATCATATTGACTGGCGACTAAAATCAAAACTATACTGTTCAGGAGGACACGCACCAAGGATATACGGACTACCAAAGATTCATAAGGATGACACCCCACTTAGACCGATATCAGCCTCCACAAACGTGCCATGCTACAAACTAGCAAAACATATAGGGGAAGTACTCAAAAATATAACATCTGAGAGATATAACATCCAAAGTGCAATACAACTTAAAAGCCAATTAGAAAATACCAAAATAGAAGAAGATGAGATTCTCGTGTCCTTTGATGTGGTCTCATTATTTACAAATATTCCAGTAAAACTAGCTATACAAAACATAATGGAAAAATGGACTGATATAACGCAACACACAAATATACCAAAGCCCAAATTTAGAGAGATTCTTGACTTTATACTGATTGACAACAACTATCTACCATACAATGACGTCATATATAACCAAATATTTGGCATGCCCATGGGCAACCCTATATCACCAACAATAGCAAATATAGTATTGGACAAAATTCTTGACAACACCACAGACGAACTCAAAAAGAAAAACATCCACATAAAGCATATATCCAAATATGTTGATGACTTATTTTGTATTATTAAAGAAAAGGAAGCACAAAATATTTTGGACACATTAAATAATCAACATAAACGGATACAATTTACAATTGAAAAAGAGAAAAACAATAAAATTGCTTATTTGGACACAGAAATGGAGAAGAAACAAGGCAAGATACTATTCAAATGGTATACAAAAGAGATTGCATCCGGAAGAATTATAAACTTCAACTCCAACCAACCAATAGGCCAAAAAGTGAACACTGCAAAAAACATTATACAAAAAGCTTACGCGATAAGTGACGAAGGACACAGACCAGACATATATATAAAATTAAAAACACTACTTCTGAAAAATAGCTTTCCCGAAAAACTTATTGACAATTTAATAACAGAAGCAACAAACCAAAATAAAAACAGTGACAAAACCAAAAACAGAGAAATGGAAGAAAGACAATATATTAGTATACCATATGTAAATAATTTAACAAACCGGCAAACAATAACAAAAATTATACCCGACGCACACTCCAAACACCTAATGTATGCATACAAAGCACACACAAATACAAGAAGTCTATTTACGAACACAAAAGACAAAATATCCAAAGACAAACAACAACACGTAATATACGAAATCAAATGCAACGGAAAAGAAGGCGAAAGATGCAACGGGATATACATAGGAACAACAAAGCGGGCGCTTGGCACGAGAATTGCCGAACATAAAGGAGACGCGAATAAGGGAAAAATGACAACAGCACTTGCGCAACATATTACAACAACAGGTCACACAGCTGATTTTGACAACACCAAAATATTAGATATTGAGAGGAGAGAACGAACGAGACTGACGCTAGAGAGCCTACGGATACAACAACAAGGGGAGAACACAGTAAACCACAAAGAAGACATTGAAAAGACAAACTTTATTTACGCGGCAGCAATTGCAGTTGACAAACAAAACTGGACGCGCAAAGACGAGAAACATAAGTTGACGATGAAAAAACAGAAACAAAAGTGCAATTTAGACATAGGAACAATGACGACACTGTAGGAAATACTACAATAAGTTATAATGTATGTATTGTAATGGATCTAAAAATGTTTGTTAAATTGTTATATGTATGTAAATGTTTAATTTTTTTATATACATGAAAAATAGACTCCCTGAGGAAGGCGTAACAAACGCCGAAACGCGTAGTAGGATAATTTTAATAAATAAATGCAATAAATATTTATTAAAATGAATAACAACGGCCTTAAAACTCGCATTAAACAACACAAAAAAACCAAATTACAATGTGCCAATTGCAAAAACATCCATGCCTCTACTGACGAGAACTGCCCATGCAGACTTTTTTATCAGTCGCTTTTGTCTAAGCGTTCTCTTCGTGGACGATACCAAAATACATATACGAATTTAACAAACAACATTAAAACTTATTGTTGGACAGGCCGAAGCAACATTGTTCCACGAATGATGCCCAGAAAAGCCGTACCGGTAATTCATACTCAAGCGACGCACCCAGCGGGTACATATCTAAGTTATAGTCATGCCGTCCCAGGTGGCAACTCCAACTCTTCCGACTTATTTCCCATGAACAAACTTTCTGCGCTCTTGACAGAACTTATGGATAATATCAGTGGCTGCACCACAAAGAGCGAACAATTTAATGTAATAACCAAACTAGCCCTAAAGCATGGAGCAGAAATAGCAATTATTAAAACAATTACAAATTAATATCTTGATTCCCAAGGACCTCACTTACATTTCAGTAAGCTATAAGGGAAGGTCGTCTTCTTTGGATTTAATTCTCACGAACACTCCAAGAAGCTTTTCTGAACCTGTTGTCAATGTTGACTTGTCTTCCGACCACCTACCGGTTCTATGCAGAATAAATGTTGGAACAATATTAACTAACTCGAATACCCTCCCTTAGTTTGCGAAGGCTGACTGGAGAAAATTTAAACGTATTCTAAATGAAGCTCATAAAATAAGTTTATTAGTTTTTCAAGAGCTTACCCCAAAACAGGAGATAATTAACAGCATGATAAAAATCTTACTGATGGCTTACATAAGGCTATTGATTTGTCCGTCCCTAAAACTCAATTTAAGCCTCTCTTTCGTAAACTACCAACTAGCTTAAAAAGTATCATTACTGAAAGAAATACGGTACAAGGACAATGGATTAGGACTCGGCAACCACTTTACAAAGCCAGACTAAGCCACAGAACTATAATATACGACAGCAGTTTTTCGTATTCAACAACTCCTCTTGGGACACTAAATTATCTTCGTTGTCTAAAAATTCAAAACACCTATGAAAATTAACTAATATAATTAAAAACAAACATAAATATATCCCATGCTTTAGTCACAACAACAAACGGTTTTAGTCTAGTTCAAAGAAATCCAATCTGCTAGCCGACATTTTTGAGCATAAACACAACTTAACATCTAATTTCTTCGATAGAACAAACAAGACCATACGGATACCGTATCCCTTTATAAATCGTTATTCAAACCTGTCTTCAAGAAATAAACTTCTTATATATAAATTGATTTTCCTTCCCACTATTTTATACGGGTCTAAAATTTTGGGTAATTGCGCTCGTACGCAATGTTACAAACGGCACAAAACAAGATTTTAAAGATGATTTACAACCTTTCCGATTATTTTTCAACCCGTAAGTTGCACGAGAAAGCTAATATAAAGCCGATTGATGAACTTATCGCTCGAAACAAAAATAAATTTGAAATTAACTTAACATCCTGGATGCAGAATCAAGTGCTGGGGGTAACTTCACTCATTAGCCCTTTAGTTAGTTAATTAGTAATAAGTGTAGGCTTAAGCTCCTTACAAGGTTTTTCTACTGCCATTATTTGTTTTCCTTGATTATATAATATCAAAATAATTATGTAATATTAGATATCTAAATTCGTTTGTTCCAGCTGTAAAGATAAAACACTATCTAATCTCTGTTACTACAAATGCTAGTCTTAAGCAAAAATATAAAATACATGGTAATAAAACAAACACTGAAATTAAAAAAAAAAGGTATAGTTCACAACCTTATCAATCGGTTTCACCTTATCCTTATCATGTAAAAAGCTCCAAATATATTTTTGGGCCTTTAATCACCTGTACGTTCGCTTCTACGTGATTTAAAGGCTATTGAGTCCGTATTTTCGCCGGGATCTGATGGAGTACCAAGCTGTGTACTTAGGTACTGTGCTGAAGGTATTTTAAAGCTATTATTTATTCTTTTTAAGCTGTCCGTGGAGTTGTGCTCTTTCTCTATCTTTTGGAAAGAAACTGCAACATTTGTGTAGATCTATAATTGTTAAAATAATTGGAATTATGTTAGTGCAACACAATCTTATGTTAATGTTAAGTCATTTCTAACTTTCTGGCATCCCTGTCATATGATCTAACATGTATGTATGCGTGCGCGTCATTATGCAGAATACGCGCCACGCTTAGTTCGTAAGTTGCTGCCATTGAATAAACAAGCATTATAATTTACTCTCGAATTCAATGTCTTTATTCTGATTCCACGGAAAATTCCCAACAGGTTATGGGCCCAGGACCTATGAATCATGAGACAGAATATTAAAATGGTGTAGACTGAGAAATTATAAAGATCGGCAAAGAAAACTAATTAAGTGATTGGTGTGTTCAGCTTAATAAAGTTTTGGTGTGTCCAGCATCTGAATATTTTGGTGTGTCAAAAATTATTGTGAACAATGGCGAATAATTTATATACAATTGATAAATTAGACGAGAAGAACTATGACGTTTGGTGTGTCCAAATGCGCAGCGTACTAATACATTCTAGTGCATGGAAGATTACTTGTGGTATTGATGTGAAGCCGGCCGAGAATAGCGGCGTTTGGGAAAAGACAAACGAAAAGGCATTAGCTACAATTCTTTTGTCAGTGAAATCGACCCAATTAAATTATATTAAAAATTGCAGCACATCGGCAGAGGCTTAGCAAAAGTTAAAGGACATACACGAGCCACGAGGGCCAGCGCGAAAAGTGTCGTTGTATAAAAAATTGCTAAATCTTCGTTTGTCAGAAGGTGCAAATGTGGTTCAATACATTAATGAATTTGAAAGCGTAATTGATAAACTAAATGAAGTCGGAGTTTTGCTAAGTGAAGAAATTATTGTGATTATATTGCTATCGAGTTTGCCACAATCTTATGAAAATTTTGTGATCGCAATGGAAATTCGGGATGTGTTGCCGAATTTCACCATAATGCGCAATAAATTATTAGAAGAGGCAGATCGCAGACATGAAACTAACACTACGCAGCAAGCGTATATGATAAAAAGCAAAGCGAAGCGCGAGCATGAACAAAAACGAAACAGTGGTAACGGTAAATGCTTTGTGTGTGGTAAGCGTGGACATTTTGCGGCAGCCTGTCGCCAAAATAAATTCAAAGCGAAGCAACATGGAGAAGATGAGTCACCGAAGCAAGAAAATAAATAGAAAAATGAACGATCGTTTGTGTGTGTGTCGCCGAACATCGCTCTTTTTTTTGTTGGTAAAAACATGAGAAGTGACTTATGGTGCGTAGACAGTGGCGCCACCTCGCATATGTGTAACAATCGCGCGTTATTTATGCAATACATAGAAACACAACAAAAAGTGTTAGTTGCAGGAAACCAATCAATAAATGCAACTGGTATCGGAACAGTGCACATTAAAACAAATCAATCGGAGTTCAATTTAATAGATGTTTTATATACTTACAAGTAAACTTTTTGTCAGTGAGCAAAGGTACAGAAAACGGACTACAAATAATTTTTAGTAGTGATTATGCTATTATAAAAATAAAAAATAATAATGAGGTGATCGCAGTGGCAAATAATGATTCCGGATTGTACTTTTTCTAAAATTTAAGTGAATCAATATATTTATCGTGTGTCGATTATGTAATTAAATGGCATAATAGATTTGGCCATATAAATTTACAAAGCTTATACAAACTATCTGCAAGTGATGTTGTACAGGGTATGGAAAAAATACAGCCTTCAGTGAACATTACGTGTGTGCCATGTATGAAAAGTAAAATCTGTTCGCAACCATTTACAGAGGCCATGTATCGTGCCGGAAAAATTTTGGAGATCGTACATTCAGACATATGCGGACCATTTAATGTGAATTCGATTGGCGGATCGAAATATGTTTTGACATTTATTGACGATAAGTCCAGATACGCTACAGTAATATTTATAAAAAGCAAAAGTGAAGTTTTCGAACAATTTAAAAATTATAAGTCGTATGTCGAAAAACAAACAGGCCATAAAATAAAAACTCTCAGAAGCGATAATGGTGGTGAATACATAAATAAATAATTCAACGAATACTTGCAAAATCAAGGCATAAGGCGACAACTTACAGTACCACATACACCACAACAAAATGGTATTGCTGAACGCTTTAATCGCACCATAGTTGAGATGGCGCGTTGTATGTTAATTCATTCAGGCCTTGAAGAAAAGTTTTGGGCGGAAGCGTGTGCATGTGCGGTATATATTAGGAATCGCACAACAACGAGAGCCTTAGTAGATGCAACACCATTCGAAATTTGGTTTGAAAGAAAGCCAGTAGTAAAGCATTTTATGACGTTTGGCTGTTTAGCAGTGGGTCTAGATAAAACGCAGAAACAAAAATTTAAAGCCAAGGGCAAAGAATACATTTTTGTAGGGTATAGTACAGCAACTAAAGGTTACAGACTATATGATATGGAAACGCAAAAAGTCGTTGTTAAGCGTGATGTAAAGTTTGAAGAAAACTTGTTAATGGGGACTCGAAAAGGCACTGATTTATCTTGTGTGGTTCAGGAAAATGTTTGTCAGAACAGTAACAGTGTAGAAACAGAAAATTTAGAAAATGTAAGTCCACGATCAGCAACGCCGCAAACGGATTATGAAGATGCTGAAGATGCTGATGCTGACCAAAATGAAACATTAAGAGCTTATAGTAGCGAGGATGAGGTCACTCCCAGATACGGTCCTGGGAGACCACGCATCGTGCGCACAGGCGCACCAGGTAGACCTGCAAAGCAGAAAAATATACTTAACGTAATGCAGACGATAGAAGAGGTCAAAGTTCCAGACAACGTTAAGGCGGCATTAACTTCGGATCATTCAGCCGAATGGAAGGTAGCTATGCAGCTTGAGTTTGACTCGCTGGTGGCTAATGATACCTGGTCATTAGTTGACCTGCCCTCTGGCAAGAAAACTATCGGTAGCAAGTGGGTGTATAGCTTAAAAACTGATCCAGATGGCAACATAGATCGATTCAAGGCAAGGCTAGTTGCAAAGGGATGCAGCCAGCAGTATGGAATCAACTATGACGAGACATACTCACCTGTCGTACGTTATGCTACAATACGTATGGTATTCGCACTTGCTGCAGAGCTTCAATTATATATGCATCAAATGGACGTATGTACGGCATATTTGAACGGAGAGCTTAGTGACGAAATATATATAAAGCAGCCTGAGATGTTTATCATCAATAAGGCTATTTACGGTTTGAAGCAGTCTGGACGGGAATGGAATGCAAAACTGGATAGCGTTTTGAGGAATTTTAGTTTTGTTCCATGTAATACCGAGCCATGCTTATATACATTGTTCATTGATGGCAATATAAATCTTGTGGCAGTCTATGTTGACGATATTTTAATAGCAAGCAAGAACAAAAAGAATCTGTATGCGATTAAACAGTATATTGGAAAGCAGTTCAAATCAGTAAATAAAGGCGAAGTAAATAGCTTTCTTGGTTTTGAAGTCAAGCGTTCTGAAGAAACTGGAGATGTGTTTGTGTGTCAAACAAAATATATTGATATGGTACTGAATCAATACAATATGCAGAACTGTAGGTCAGCTGCAACACCGTTGAAGGCGGGATACCAGATCAAAGCTTCAGATGAACAAAAACTCGTTGACGCAACGAAATATCAAGCGCTCATTGGTAGTTTGATGTATTTGGCAATATCTACGCGGCCAGATATATAACATTCGGTTTGTAAACTTTCGCAGAGGAATAAGAACCCAACCAGCGAGCATGACTACGCTTAGCACATATTGCGTTACTTGTCCTGCACGAAGAATTTAAAACTGCACTACTATAAAACTGGTGGAGTAATAAAGGGTTATACCAAAGACTGTTTAACAACAAGATATCCAACACCCATACAATGAATGGACAACGAAATTTTAAGTGTGGCTTTTCAGGTGGCTTTTCGCTCAGCGCGCTCTTGCTCTCGGTTGCTTAGGTGGCTTTTCGCTCTGCAGTACTTAGCGCGCTCTCGCTCTCGATTTCTTTCATTTGTTTTTGTTGTGGCTTGCGCTGCACTATAGGATAAATGGACACATTTTGTGTCATAAATTTTTAACTGAAAGATCACTAAATATCTTGGGTCGTGTTTCTTTGTTAACGTCCGAATTTTTGTTAGAGCTTTTGAACAAAAAATGGAC
Source organism: Hirtodrosophila histrioides (assembly GCA_037075165.1). Lineage (NCBI taxonomy): Eukaryota > Metazoa > Arthropoda > Insecta > Diptera > Drosophilidae > Hirtodrosophila > Hirtodrosophila histrioides. The sequence continues at coordinate 1,016,608 of JBAMCL010000600.1, read as the reverse complement.
GTGACATTATCCATTTTTAAATTAAAAACCACAATTTAATAGACAAATTATTGATACTCGGTACAAAAATTTGTCTCATGCCAAAAAAACTTCATTTTTTTCCATAGTGCTAAGGGAGATTGTATTTTCTGAACGCGCACATGGTGCATTGTGAACTACAAAATACCCTGTACATGTATCATTATATAAGGGAAAATAATTTCACATGTAGTATAGTATATAATGCGCACAATTCCCTACATTTATCTACTCTACAAAACAAAACATAGTCCGCGTCAAAAAAAAAACATTCAATTAATCGGACGGCATGACAATAGTATTAGAATCAATTTATTAAATCCAGGGTACAAATATGTCAGTGCCGACACCAAAAGAACACGAAAATTGGATTCTAACTGAAATTGAATTGTGAAACTCGCTGGCTGCTTTCAAGATGCCACCGAATCGAAGAGTGAGACAAAGTAACTATGAAAGAGATCGAATGCGTAGATATACATACGCGCGCTAATCTGGCATTGCATTTGGGGTTTGAATTGTGTGCAGATTTTTATCAATACGCGGTGAGGCGGAGAGCGCATTATATTTTTAGAATTTTACGCTCTCAAAGTAGAGCGGCCGATCGCACGACCATTTCGAGCCCAGAGAGCGGTTTCACGAAAAACAAGCGTTCCCTTGTGCCTTTTTCTTGTTCCTCGTTGGATATCTTGTTAAATAAATTGTCTTTGGTTATACTGATGCAGACTGGGGGGGAAACATAATAGATCGCAAATCTTTCACAGGATACATATTCTTCCTTCATGGGAGTCGCACAAGCAAAGTAGGGTGGCCTTAAGCAGCACAGAGGCAGAATATATGGCATTAGCTACAGCGGCAAAAGAAGCAGTGTACCTAAGAAGTCTCGTTCGTGAGATAGGGTGTTTTCCGACCGATCAACCATTGTGTGTCTATGGTGATAATCTTAGTGCCCAGCATTTGGCTAAAAATCATATGTATCATGCAAGAAGCAAACACATCGACATAAGATAAAAATGAAATTGTTTTAAAATATGTCGAAACATCAAATATGATTGCAGATATTTGTACGAAAAATTTAAATAAGCAAAAGCACATGAAATTGTTAAACATGACAGGCTTAAAAGTAATGTAAGTAAGCGACTTCATTAACAAATTAAAAATTGAAGTAAATTTGTGTTGAGAAGAGGTGTTAAAATAATTAGAATTATGTTAGTGCAACACAATCTTATGTTAATGTTAAGTCATTTCTAACTTTCTGGCATCCCTGTCATATGATCTAACATGTATGTATGCGTGCGCGTCATTATGCAGAATACGCGCCACGCTTAGTTCGTAAGTTGCTGCCATTGAATAAACAAGCATTATAATTTACTCTCGAATTCAATGTCTTTATTCTGATTCCACGGAAAATTCCCAACAATAATTTCACCCTGCCAGCACTGGTTTGTGAAATATAGTCGTAGTAGATCTAACTCATTGGAGTTTACTTTTCTTCTCATTAAGGGCTTTAGAATAAAATGCAAACAGAAGTTACATACACTGATTTCAGTAAGGCTTTGGACTCTCTTTTGCTTCACAAACTTCATCTTCTGGGATTTCCATATAACTTAATTCTTTGGATTTCTAACTATTTAACTCTTAGAACCCAAAAGGTTTATTTCAAAGGCTTAATCTCTAAGTCTGTTCAAGTTACTTACGGTATACCATTGGCCATCTTGGCCCCTTATTATTTACTCTGTTCGTAAATGATCTTTCTTCTGTCAAATTTCACACTCGGGTTTTGATGTATGCCGATGATGTTAAACTATGTCTGACATCTACTGATTTCTTATGTGGTCAAAGGTTGCAAACTGATCTTTTCAAGGCCGGTGCCTTAAATTAGTTAAATCTTAATTGTGGTAAGTGTAATGAAATGTATTTTTATAGGCTAATGCTCTTTTTACTCCTAGTACCCATAAAATGGGATAAATGGGGTACTAAATCTGTGCAAATGTATGTAACAGGCAGTAGGAGACATCTCCGACCCTATAAGGTATATATATTCTTGATCAGAGTCAAAAGAGATTTCGATTTGGCCATGTCCTTCTGTCTGTCCGTCTGTCCGACCGTCCGTCTGTGCGTCCGTATGTATGATCGCGTTGATCTCAGCAACTATAAGAGCTAGAGACACCAAATTTGGAATGTAGGTTCGTGTATAGCAGGCGCAGGCGCAGGTCAAGTTTATTTTGGTTCCAAAATATTGTCGCCCACTCCCTCGCTATTCAATAAAAACTTTTTACAGTAACAATTTTCAAGATAGGTATACATAGATTTGGGATTTGGCATGTATAATACTTTAGTCACTCTTGATCTACTGTCCAAATTTCAAGTTGATCGGATAATAAACACAGAAGTTATTCAACAAACAAGATTCAGTACTGGACCGAGGGGGAGAAGAAGCACAGCCACAACTTAAAATGCCTCGCCTGCGCTGCCGCGTGTGCTGTCGCTTGTGTGTGTACGGCTTTGCGTATGTGTGTAAGTGTAAGTAACGCAGATGCGATCAGAAATTTTTGACCTTGGTACAGGGAGTTTTGTAGTCGGGTATACTTGACTATAGCATTCTTAATTGTTGTTTATTGTTTTATTATTTTATATTTTTATTTATATAGAACTGGTATTTGTTTTGTACTTATTTATTCGTCAGTGATCTTCGTTACCGCACGTTATGCTGCGCTCCCCTCGGTCGTTTGGGCGGGAGGTGGGTTACATTTTGCCTGGGTCCGCGCGTTAACAATCCCGTGCTGGGTTTAGTTGAGCCACTTGAATGTACTTTCCGTGTAGTACATCAACGTCCGAAAAAAAAAAAAAACTGTACTAATATGAAGGGTTGGAGTACAAAGTAGATACGCCATGTTATGGCATTATTCTGCACAAGAAAAGATCGCATACCTAAGAGTAATAGAGAAGACTGAGAGAAAATCCTGGATTTGGATCTCAGACTGCATAACGCCTGCAACGACAATATTACTCTACATAGTCTACGACATTATAAGAATGGCAGGGAGCCACTAGAGAGGCACATATACAGGGTTCCAAACCACCATGGCATTACCTTGGTAACGTCGAATAAGTGCGCAGAAGCTCAGACAAGCTGCATAATGCCATAAACAATGTGGAACAGGTGACACTTTGCTTGCTTGCTTTGCCCAAGGACTACTGAAGGCTGCTAGGTGGTCTCATGGGACATTTCTGACAGCTGCCCTTGTTATGACAACTGTAAGCAGTGCGGTGTAACCGAAACATTAAAAAACATTCCAACGACCTGCGCTCATGAAATGCTTAGTTAATTATTTGAGATCTCATACCTCCCTTTCCTTGGAGAATTTATCAAGAACACCGCCGAACCACCTCTTAACGAGCAAAAAAACTACCTTTTAACACTCTTAACCTTAAGGATCTGATCGTCTATATGAGGACCTCTGTGTAGGAGGATCATCCGTTTCAACCTAATCTTAGTTCAATAAAAAAACTCTGATGATATATATTTTATTGCAAAGAAACTGTTCTGAAACTGCTTAAAATACGTATTTTACAAATTTGAAAAGATAAATGTACATTGTTAAGTTCATTTTTAATATTATTTAAATTAAATTTGTGAATCATTAGGTGTTCTCTTTGGTTTTGGTAATGGATTCCAATCTATATTTGATGTTGTTGGAGAAGACTCTCTATGTTGATAAACATTTTTATTTATTTTGCTTTTCTGAAAGTAATTTTGTAAATCATATTCAATGGAAGTGTTATCACTTGAAACATTTGGTAACATGTCGTAACTATTTATATTTCTACAACTTTTCGGTTCGATATTGTTTTCAACATACGAAGAAGTTGTATATATCTTTGTTCCTTTAGCTGCGCTCTCTTTGAGGAGCTGTTGACTTCGATTTATGGAATCAATTATTTCCTTAACAGATTTAATTTTTGCAGGTTGTATTATAGTTTGTGAGCTGTCGATTTTCTTCTCTGGATTTTCAAAAATTGTTAATGTTTCGGTTAAGTATTCACAACATTCAGGTGGGGTTCTGTTTTCATCAAGACAATGGTCTTTTACAGTAATGATATTTTTTGGATTCCTACCAATCGCATCACTGTTGAATTCAACAAGTTTTTCTGCCACCTGCCCACGTGATTTCGTATCTTCTACATTTGGAACAAAAATTTCAATAGGTTTATCACTTTTTGCACCAGATATGTTCAGTTCAGCATTTTTGACACTACATGGTACGTTTGGATCTGTTTTTTGCTCAGTATGTGAAGCATCGGATTCAGTGGAAGGTCCCAATGTAAGTGATTTGTTAATCGAAGTCTCATTTCTATTGTTTACAAATGTTTCTATTTCAACAGCAAGTGACTTTATGTCAATATTAGACTCTAGTTTTGTACATGAACTTTGATAAGTTTCGTCTAATTTTTCACTATCAGTATTGGAGGAAGTTTTCCCGACCTGAAAAAATAATCATGTACTAATAAATAACAAATAAACCTAGAATGAAGATTCAGGATTAAAATCATATTTTACCATATATTTATTTGGTGGTAATGGTGCTCTCCTCTTTTTCCGATAAGATTTTCGACTGGCGCCTATAGAGATGCTTCCCATATCACTTATGTCTGACTCGATATCACTTTCAAATGGGTTTGTACTTGATAGACTAGAGTACGAAGACCTGCAAAAAGAAAAATGGATAAATGAGTAAAACGTCATATCTAGTCTATATAGATTTTATATACATATACTCGTTCAGCTGTACCCGGCTACTCATATCTAGTCTATATAGATTTTATATACATGTACTCGTTCAGCTGTACCCGGCTACGAGATACCTGGTTAAAATGGAAAATATAATAAAAAAGATCAGATTTTTAGGGAATGCTCTATACCCTCTCAGCTGTCATCCTATATGGATCAAATAATGTGTAACAAATATAAAATATAATACATTTTGCAAATACTGAGATTGATTCAAATATCGCTACGAAAAAAAAAATTTTAACATCCAAAGACTCATTTTGAATCCGATTGATCCCATGGCAGCTGTAAGATAAAGTGGTTTGATTTGTAAAAAGTACAATAAATATGGTGAGTTTGGTCTTCTGACTAGATCTCCAAAAACAAAAAATATTTTTAATTAAACAACTCAATTGGCATCCGATGGTTCTTATGTCACTTAATAGGCTATTCACACTGAGTACGTCATTGGGGAATGCATGGCAATGATGGGAATGATGTAAAACACCAATTCTACACTTTGTCATCAGCATCGAGGAAAATTTGTTAAATAATAATATACATAAATGAATTTCATTACGAAATGGGTTGCTGTTTTTGCCATTTCGCAGCATAACAATGACTTAAAAAATAGACGAAATGTTTTTTTAAGAGCAGCAGGCAGACAACGACGATTTCTTAAAGTTAACATTTCGGTAATTTTATCTATTAAAGATCGTTGCTTTATAAAATACTAGATGATTTCGCCGGTTTTTACTCCTTGTACTCATAAAATGGATAAAAAGGTGATATTAGATCTGTGCAAATGTATGTAACAGCCAGAAGGAGACATCTCCGACCCTATAATGTGTATAAATTATTGATCAGTACCACAAGAGACTTCGATTTGGCCATGTCCGTCTGTATAAACGCGTCGATCTCAGCAACTATAAGAGCTAGAGATACCAAATTTGGAATGTAGGTTGCTGTATACCATACGCCGATCAAGTTTGTTTTCAAGCTCTGATATCTTACCCCGTTCCCCCGCAAATCGATCAAAACGTTTTACAGCCACAGTTTTAAAGATTTAGCTTTGGCAAGTACACTACTTTGGTCACTCTTAATCTACTGTCCAAATTTCAAGTCAATCGGATAATAAACACGGAAGTTATTCAACGAACAAGATTCAGTACTTAAGCGAGGGGGGAAGAAGAAGCACAGCCACGACTAAAAATGCCGTACACTGTGGCTCGTGTGTGTGCGGCTTTGTGTATGTATGTGTGCGTGCATGTGTAAGAGACGAACATATGATTGGAAGTTTTAGACCTGGGTACAGGGAGTTTCGTAGTCGGGTATACTCGACTAGAGCATTCTTACTTGTTTGCTACTGTTTTTGCTGATCGCCTGGTTCAGATGCTGTTTGCTGTATGCAAAACATTCGATGGCCGCTAGCTTCATAATCGGGGGTGGTTTTGCTATAGTTGTGCTACAGTTGTGTACTGTTTTTTCTGTTGGCCTGGTACTTGGCTCGACAGAGCTTGGCATAATGGTCTGCTCAGCAAAATTAAGCCACTCTTGCCGCCTCAACTATACTTGCTAGTGCGCAGCTATCTTACTGATCGATCCTTCTCGGTAGTACTAGATGGCGTGGGATCCAGCGTCAGGGCCATTGGAGCTGGAGTTCCTCAGGGAACCCACTCTTTATACCCTTTTCACTCAAGATATGCCCACTAATTCTTCACTCGCCCTTGAGGACCCACAGGACCTACTTATAGCCACTTTCGCTGACGACACAGCGATCCTGGCTAGAAATAAATGCATCTATGAAGCCACGGATATCCTGCAACAATACCTGCATGACTACGAGATGTGGACAAAGCGGTGGAACATTGGCATCAACACAAGCAAGTGTGCCAACGTGACCTACGCTCTACGTAGGGATCTCTGCCCGGGTATCTTCCTGCAGGGGGAACTGCTGGAGCACCACAATAGCTATAAGTACTTGGGAGTGCACTTGGACAGACGCTTGACCTTTACCAAACATATCTCCAGCATTACTGGTTCACTCAGAGATAGAGTAAACAAACTCAGATGGCTCCTAAACAGCAAAAACAAACTGTCGCTAACAAGGTAACAATATATAGGACCTGTATTGCTCCTGGCTGGCGTTACGGATTGCAGGTTTATGGAATCGCTGCGAAAAAGCATCTCACAAAAATTCTAGTGCTTCAAGCAAAAATGTTACGGATGATAACTGGTGCCCCCTGGTACATGCGTACTGCTAATATTGAAAGAGACCTTGGTGTACCCAAAGTTGGCGACATATTAAATAGCCAGGCCGCAGACTACCTAGTTAGGCTACGATCCCACTCAAACCCTTTAGCAAGGCGACTCTTGAAGCGGCGCAAAAAAGCAGGGGTCAGAATGCGTAGGCGACTACAGAGGCCACATCCAATTGACCTTGAATCAAGACTTTTGCAAATTTTGTATATATACGGACTTAATCTTAGATTAAGTTATCTTAGTATTTATTCTATTAATTTAAATTTAAGTTGTTTATATAATAATAGCAGTAAAATTAAATATATCATATAAAATAAAAAAATAAAAAATAAATAAATAAAGGCAGTTGTTTTGTGCGAAACGACATTGTTTAGCAGAAAATAGTAAAATTAAAAATTCAGATATTCCTTCTGTTGTTATTATTAACAAAATTCAATACTTTAAAATAAACTTCTTCGGTGGATAGATATGTCGGAGATAGGACATTTGCATAATTTGAATTGTGCGCCTTATTAGAACCGAAGTGAGAGTTGCATTGTACAGAAAAAAGTGGAACCGCAGCTGCGGCTGTAGTCGAGTGTGGCTTCTTCTTGTATTTAATTTCTTGTACAACATTGATAAATTATGAATTAAACTATTATAATTTGCTTTAAATTATTTCCTTTTATTTGTTAGCGAAAATATTTTCTTTTCTTCAGGTTGTACAATAACGAACGAAGAGTGCAGAACGTAAAATGTTTGCTATATCTTTTTATCATCTGTCTGTCAGAGCAGCTCTCATCTGTCTCAGACAGCCGAGAGAGCGTGTTGAATAAAATAAGGCCCCTCGTCACAGCGGAATACGTCACCTTATAGTATATTTACCTGTTGCAACTCTGCAAGCAGAGATGACTGGCAGTTGCTTTGTAGAAAGAGAGAAGACCAACACACACGCTGAGACTCGCTGCACTTTTTGGCTAGCAATTGTTTGTTACGGAAAACCAAAGTCGCGTCAAGATCGCGCTCACGCAACTGCGTTGAGTTGTGTTATGGATGAACATAAAGCAAGTATGCTACCACGAGGTGAGAGGTTTCAATTTACATTCGATTCTGGAGCAGAATGCTCGTTAGTTAAAGAGAGCATTGCTAGTGCAAGTAGGAAAAACAAAATTGTTATAGGTCGTGAAACTATGATATAGTGAAACGCGCTGGTGTTGAAATTGTACAAACGAATAATGCTTGTTTAGTACATAAGCATGATGAATATGCTAATAATAAATTTATAGTAGTGTTGAAAAACGATTCAAAATTTTAATAAATAAATAAATAAAATTAAATTATTTGGAGTAGCATACATCTACGTACGGAGTTTATGACTCCTGAGCACCTAAAGAATGTCTTGACAAGTTACCTTCTCTTATTTATAAGAGAGGTAGAGCAACAATGGACCAACGCTGATCGCAGAATATGAATATGGATATTAATCCTACAGTTTCATAGCTAGAGTCACCAAATTTAAATATATACATAGATGCCCTGGATAAATTAGCAAAACAAAATATTTGCCAGCCCCACCCCCTCCCCAACAAATGAGCAAAGTCCATATCTCCTACACCTGTACAGGGTTAGAGTCACAAAATTATAATTAATTATACATTGTAATGTTGAACTCCTTGACAGATCTGCGTAATACAAATGTTTGCCACCCACACCCCTCACCCGCAAATGAACAAAATCTATAGCTCCCAAATCTGTACAGGCAGAGATTCCTAATTTGATATACAGACTACTGTCTTTCACGTATTTTTTCCACCCCACAAATAACCTGACTTGAAACCGAGAATTCTGCTGTCGAGTACGACTGCAACAGTCTTACTTGGCTTGTTATTCATTATATACAAACAAGTAAGAATGCTCTAACAGTATACCCGAATACGAAACCCCCTCAAGTGGCCACAGCACAGTTGCTTTAAACCGCTCTGCATTATAAGTTTCTTTAATAACTTCTATGTGTATAATGCGGTGAATCCAATCGATTATCGATTCGTAGAGCTGTGAGGGAAGAGACAAGTTTGAAACAAACTTGATCTGCGTATGGATACAGGAACCTACATTCCAAATTTTGTGTCTCTAGAACTTTCATATACTAGTTCCTGAGCTTTCGACGGACAAGGGTCTGTCTGTCCATCTGTCTGTTCATCTAGAATCTCAACTCGGATATATATATATATATATTATAAGTAGGGTTGACAGCACCGGCAGAGCTACCACAATATGGAGTATCGATAATAAGCTATCAAGATCCTATCGGAAGGGCTTGTGGAGAGTAGTTTCAAATAAGTGACGACAGTGGGAACTTAGCTGCGATAGCAAATAGACGTGTGTGAATAGTTGTATCACTTGAAAAGTAAGAAAATAATAGAAACTCGTTTAAATTAAAGAAGATATGAACGCTATTTATATTAAGAATTTAATACTGTTAAATAAACATTTAAATTTGATGTGCCGGGTGTGGTAGTGATTGAGGTTTTTGGACCTATACCGTCGCACAATGGCTCGACTTGCCCACTTTCTTTGCAAAAATCATATCTTCTGAATAAAAGAAGATATTGCCAAAATTTAAAAAGCATTTAGCATCCATTTCTTTGAAATGAGAACGATACTGCGGGGGAGAGGGTGAAGGGTCGACACCAACATGTCCAATTTTTCCCAAGAAATCATATTTATATTACAATGGAAAAATTTCTTAAGTTTCATTACTTCTGCCGCCGAAACGAATTACCCGAATCCTTAAAAGTAACTACTTTTTAAAACTATAAACAATTTTTATCAAACTATTTTACCCTTTCCTACCATGACCTTTTCAATGTTTGCCATGCCACTCGGCCAAATGTGCATCAGAGATGTCTCCATCTGCCCTTACATACATTCGCACAAACTTAAACCCCCTCTTATCCATTTTTGGCTAAGGAGAATAAATTATTTGCCATGTGTCTCAGCGATTTAGAAAAATCTACCCCCCAAGTAGAAACAACAATATTAACTTTAAACAAAATACTTCCCTCGGGAAAAACCAGCTGGAATGTATATAAAAAGACAGAATTCAAATACCTGATTTGCTGGTTTCGTTGATTTTGTTGCGCTAAACGATGATCAAACTGAGGTGTGCCGTGGTAGCTATGAGTAAAGTTGAGGCTTGCTTTGCTCGATCCATTCTAAAATGAGAACAAAATAGGTACTGTTTATAAAGGTATTATTTATAGTGTCTTTACAGTATTTGCATTAAGCATTTTGAATGAAAATGCGGTGCCTTTGGGCACTTAATGGACTGAATCCGGAGAATAGCGAAAGTACTATACCTATAGCCTTTCCGAAAGTTTTTTGGCCGCAGCCCGGTATGAGGCTTAGAAATCTTACGTGACCCACCTTCTGAAAATAATACAATTTAATTACAAAAGAACTTTAGTTTTTACAAAACACGGACAATCAGACAGCAGAATACTCTGATTCAAGTCCTGTATAATTTGGTAATTTTTGGGTGACAAAGAAACATGAAAAAAACAGCAAGCTGCATTTCAAAATTCGAAATTGGTGACTCTCCCTGCTTAGGTGTGGGAGATATATATTTTGTTCATTTGCGGGGAAGGGATGTGGGTGGCAAACATTAGTATTATGCAGATCTGTCAAGTAGTTTAATATTAGTCTGCATGCCAAATTTGGTGACTCTAGCTATGAATCTGTAGGAAATATACACCTGTGATAAATGTGTTTTGGGAAAAGCATTTGCCAATTTTTGGAGAACGTCGAGTGGCAAACATTCTCTATGCCAAGTTTGGTGACTATAGCTGCAACAAGTAGGAATGCTCTAGTCGAGTATACTCAACTGCTAAACTCCCTGTAGCCTGTAGGTCTAAAACTTCCAATCACATCTTCGCACACTTACGCATACTCACACACATACACAAAGCAGCACACACGAGCCACTGCTGTGCTGTGCTTCTTCTATTAATAGACGAGTCGATATAGCGATTTGTGTCTGTTTCTATGCGAACTGGTCTTGTTTTAAAGCTATCGTAATAAAACTTGGCACACGCCCTTCTTTTAACTGCAGGCAGTTTATATGTCGGAACCGGCCGGATCGGGGATACCTGTTAAATATATATATTAATATACAAATTATCAGGGACCGTAATCATTATAAGTTATATATTAAAAATTACATGGTAATGATTACATTTCAATTGTTTGCGTTTTTCCTTAATGATAATCATTAATTTTGAGTAATTGAATAAGAATTTTTTTATTATTATTATTATTTTTTTTTTTTAAATTTATTTTTTCGTTTTTGGTGTCAGCTTTCGATCGGCAATTGCTATAATGTTTCAATAAGAAATAAAAGATAAGGAAAGCTATGCACAGTCGTACCTGAAAGAATTCTGGGAGGTAGCTTTGTGGTCCCTTTACAAGGATATGCAAGAATATTGGGGATAAATCTAACACAGAAGCCGTAAATTACTGTTGAGTTTTATATTGAGCGAAAAAAATGAAAATCATTGATAATCATTATTTTTGAATTTTATTTTTTTGATCAACAATAATGAATATGTCCAAGACTTATTTAATTATTCAAAATTAATGATTATTATTAAAGAAAAACGTCAAAAATGAGAAGTTTAAAAATCATAGCGGAAATGCAGAGAGTGTACAATACTAAAGATTTTTTGTATGAACCACTTTTTTCTACGTCCATTATAAGTGGGTGATTTTTTATTTAAAAAAATAAAATAATCATTATTTACGGTCCCTGCAAATTATACGTCGCTAAAACACACATTCTATCAATAAGGGACGGCACTTCTATTCATTATGACAAACTAGCTTCATTGTATCAATCTCATATTGAAACAAAAACGAACTGACTGACCTGCATAAATCAGCTAGTACCGAACACCCCACCAAATGAGCAAAATCTATATCTCCCACCCCAGTACAGGTAGAGTCATCAAATTTTACATACAGACTACTGTTTTTTTCGCGTCTCTTTCCGAACCCACAAATAACCAAATTATATAGGACTAGCAGGTAATATCCCGGCCTTGCTGGGGAAATATTTAGATGAAAGTGCATTTGTTTTTAATTTGACTACTTTCGTCAACCGTAAGAAATACAACTAAATTGTTGAGCCACGTGACTAATGTATATTTTTGTAGGGCTATGAAAATGTGTTTGAAAAAAAAATCAACAAAATTTCACACTCATTTGTCCTTCCATTTCCCGTCCGTGGCGACGCGGAGTAGATTTTCCAAAATCATTTGGCATTTAAAGCCAATTTCAAGAATAATACTAAGACTCCAGACTAAAGCTTTCAAACAATTTTCCGCCGTTGTATTGTCCGCAAAGTACAGAGGTTTTTGTACTTATATTTGGAAATTAGTATAAAGCCACGTGTATTTTTCAAAACCGGTAGCACATGTGACGAATTATTTAATGTGAGGTGCTTTGAAAATTAGTTTCAAAATCATTGAATGATAAACAGAACTTTGAAAATGAGTTTGAAGCAGAGCTTGCAAGTAAGTGTCAACACTTATTTTCATTGACATGTCCTCACTAAAAAGACAGAACTAGTAAAAATGCTCTAGTCGAGTATACCCGACTACGAAACTCCCTGTATCCAGGTTAAAAATTTCCAATCGTATCTGCGTACACTTCCACATACATATGCACATACTCGACAGTCGACTGAGGGCAGACAGGGTTCAACTCTAGCATCGTCAGCACGCACTGTGGGAATTTGTTTAATTTGCTCGGTTCGGTGTCACTCAGTTTTATAACGCAATTTCTTAAAATGGCCAATGTAGAAAATAACGCTAACCCGACATATGTATATATGTATTTATATATGTACTTATATATGTACTAGCTGGAAATACCTCGCCTTGCCCGGCGAAATATTTAGATAAAAGTGAATTAGCTTGAGTTTGACTATTTCGTCAACCGTAGGAAATACACAAAAATAAAGTATAAAAATATTCCCTCCCGTGGAAATCAAATAGTTCACCTATTTAGTTCATCTATTTAGATTTACTACATATAAAAATAATAACAAGTAAGAATGCTATAGTCGCGTATACCCGACTACAAAACTCCCTGTACCCAAGTCAAAAACTTCCGATCGGATCTTCGTGCACTTACACATGCACACACATATAAACAAAGCCGTACACACACAAACGACAGCAAGATGACAGCGCAACGAGGTATTTTAAGTCATGCTGCTTCTTCCCCCCCTCGCTAGAGTACTAAATCTTCTTTGTGGAATAACTTCCGTATTTATTATCCGATCGAATTGAAATTTGGACAGTATATTAAGAGTGACTAAAGTATTGTACATGCCAAATGCCAAAGCTTTATCCTTAGAACTGTGACTGTAAAACGTTTTAATCGAATTGCTGGGGAACTTGACCTGCGCCAGCTATACACGAACCTACATTCCAAAATTTGTGTCTCTAGCTCTTATAGTTGCTGAAATCGTTGCGTTCATACATACGGACGGACAGACGGATAGACAGACGGACATGGCCAAATCGAAATCTCTTTTAATACTGATCAAGAATATATATACTTTATAGGGTCGGAGATGTCTCCTTCTGCCTGTTACATACTTTTGAACAAATCCAATACCCCCTCTTTATGGGTACAGGGAGTAAAAATAATAATAATAATAATAATATTGGTATTTAGTAAATTGGTCAAGCACCATAACTAAGAAGGTATATAATAAACTAGCAGGTAATATCCCGGCCTTGCCCGGGGAAATATTTAGATGAAAATTCATTTTTTTCTTGAATTTGGCTGCTTTCGTCAACCGTAAGATATACAACTAAATAGTTGAGCCACGTGACTAATGTTTTCAGTGTAGGGCTATGTAAATGTCTTTGAAAAAAAAAAACAACAAAAAAATGTCCCACTCATTTGTCCTTGACTTCCATTCCCCGCCCGTGGCGCCACGGAGTAGATTTTCTAAAATCATTTGTCATTTTAAGCCAATTTCAATAATAATACTAAGAATCCAGATTAAATCTTTCCAACTCATTTCCGCCCGTTGTATTGCCTGCAAAGTACCGAGGTTTTAGTATTCATTTATATTTTTCAAAACCGGTAGCACATGTGACGAATTATTTAATGTGAGGTGCTTTGAAAATTAGTTTCAAAATGATTGAATGATAAACAGAAGTTTGAAGTCAATTGAAACATAATAGATTTTCCAACATCTTTGACCAACGCGCCTATTATTTCTGCCTATAGAACCTTGAAAATGAGTTTGAAGCCAATCGCATGAAAATTAAAAATGTCGAATGCCAGAATTTTCCACCGATTTTCCGACCATGTGGTCGAATTTCCCAAAATCGCTGATACACGTGTCAAATTATTTAATGTGAAGAGCTTTGAAAATGAGTTTGAAGCCAATCGGACGATAATCAAAAAAGTTTCATACAACAGTTTTCCACGAATTTTCCGACTTTGGGGTTAGATTTTCCAAAATCTTTGACCACCGCGCCTAATTTTTTTGCCTATAGAACCTTGTAAATGAGTTTGAAGCCAATCGCATGAAAATTAAAAATGTCGAATGCCAGACTTTTCCACCGATTTTCCGACCATGGAGCTGAATTTCCCAAAATCGCTGATACATGTGTCAAATTATTTAATGTGAAGAGCTTTGAAAATGAGTTTGAAGTCAATTGGACGATAATCAAAAAAATTGCATACAACAACGAATTTTCCGACCTTAGGGATAGATTTTCCAAAATCTTTGGACACCGCGCCTATTATGTGCTTGGGTAGAACCTTGAAAATGAGTTTGAAGCCAATCGCATGAAAATTATAAATGTCGAATACCAGACTTTTCCACTGATTTTCCAACCATGTGGTCGAATTTCCCAAAATCGCTGATACACGTGTCAAATTATTTTACGTGAAGAGCTTTGAAAATGAATTTGAAGGTGATCGGACTAAAATTAGACTTTCGCCCATACAACCTTGAGACCCCCATTTTCCACCCATGGGGGTGGCTTTTCCAAAATCGATGAAATATGTGTCAAATGAATTTTTGTGTAGATCTCTGAAAATGAGTTTGAACCTTATTGGATGGTAAACAAAAAAGTTTCATACAACAGTTTTCCGCGATTTTCCACGCTTGTGGGTGGAATTTTCCAAAATCCCGTCTTAGTGTGCACTTTCATCATAGATGGAAGCTTCTGTGAAAATTTCAGCATCCTAGCTCTTATGGTTTGGGCTGTGCGATGATTGCCAATCAATCAGTCAGTCAGTCAGTCAGTCAGTCACAGAACTCTTTTATATATATAGAAGATTAATAAACGTAAATAAATAAAATTAACCAAATCGTAATAGAACAAAAATAATTGACTCCAGCAGCAGTGCGCCATCTACTGTAGATCGATAGCAAAGAATAGGCAGAAGCTGTGAGACAAAACCAAAATGTCAATTTCAGTCGCACTTTTAAGTTTTAGGACCAAGAGAGATTTATATTAAACGGGTTGTTCACATTATATTTTAAAATATTATTAACAAATTTAAGTTTGTGCGGTTTCATATCTAACAGTCTGGTAACTCTGGTAAATATTTGATGTTTCCAAACTAAAACAATCAACTATCATGTCGATATACGCATGTCGCTCAACTTTTGTTTTCATTCATTTTAATGTTTCTACAATAAAGTCCTGTTCTGACGCCGGAATTAGCTTTCAAACAGAAGGAGTTGCATCAAGGAAATAAAGTACGCATGATTACTAAAGTAAATTAAATAAATCTTTTATGTAATTGATAATCTGGCTTCTAAACAATAAACACAATGGAGCGTGTATTCTCTGAAATTGATGCTCAGTATGGGCACATGAGTTGCCAAAGCGGAAAAGATCATTCCTCCTGTACATGATGGCCTCGGGCAAACACGCTGAAGCCAAGAAGATAGATACATTTTTATGGTTGGCAGGATCGAAAGCTACAGAAATATACAACACAATATTTCGAAATGACGGAACTGAAAGCGGCATGGATGGCACTATCGTGATGTCAGAACTATGCTAATGCTAATGAATCAAATTTTAGAATAAGTGAGTGCGGATTGAATGGAGTTAAATGGATGAAAACCTTCGAAATTAATGGGCATGTCCTGTCAGAAGGGCAAATCAAACCACAGAGAAATCATCTTGAGGCTATTCGCATCATTAGAATTCCAGACGACAAAAAATGCGTGTTGCGCATTCTTGGTCCTTTTAAATATTTAGCCAAACTTATTCCAGACCTGTCGTTGAGAGCCGCCAATAAAGTTATCATAAGCCGCTTGATGTTTTATTACAATGGGATATTGACTCAGTAACTATGCGATTATAAAAAATGTTTCTATATCTGCTGAAATATCCTAAAATGTCTGTGATATATACGACAGCTAGGGACATGATGGTAGCAGACTACCGCGAGCTCAATTACCTGAAAAAGTTGAAATTCCGGAATTAGCTAAAGTAATCAGAAGGAAACTACGACTGTTATCTTGGGGTCTTCAAATATGAAGAAAATTATGGGAGAGTGTGTGATTTTGTCGAAAAGGGATGGCCATCCTTTCACAAGGTAGACAAAGGGTGCTAGCCGAATATTGGACACTGTATTAACCTAGGAGTAAACGGGTTATACTTCGTGTCACTTGCTCGCCTACATCCCCAGGTAGTGCAGTGTCTAGCGAAAGTGAATGCACGGTATTTTCTATCGGCTTTGCCAAGATGGGGGAACTGCGAGCGGAGCCATGGTTTGAGGTACCTGGCGGCAGGTACTTAACGCTAAGGGTGATTTCCCGAATATAAAAGTCAAGATGGAGGAAAACAAGGAGCCAACTCGAGTCGGGATGTCGCCTCAAAAGTCGGTGGAAAAAGTTACTGCTACCATAGTAAGGAAATGCATCTACTCTTACCTTATGTCTAATTACAATTCTGGTGATCCACACAGTCGTGGCGCTGGTCATAGTGTCCTCTTACATGGCGCACGACAGGAAGGCACCACCCGAGGAACTCAGGAAGCAGGCCTGCGGAGGCAGCCCATTATTGTCGGAACGGACACCAATGCTCACAATACTGTGTGGGGCAGTCCGAACATTAATAACAAAGGTAAGATTCTACTTAACTTTATATTACAATCTAGCTTAAGGATAGCAAATGTTGGGGGTGAGCCTACATATGTGGGACCCACGTCTTCCAATATCCTAGATCTTACACTTGCAGCCGGGAATGGTACATAAGTGACGGAATGCAGGGTTCTCGATAAGCCCTCCTTCTTGGACCACAAGTACATCCAATTCAAAGTATAATTCGACTATACTCCTCCTCAAAGTTTATACAGAAACCCCCGGAACACCAACAGGGATAAGTTTGTAACAATGATGGGAAGGAAGCTACCCACACCACCCAAATCTCATCAGAAGATGATATAGAGAGGTCCCTGAAGACTCTCACACATCACCTCATGACGGCGTAACACACATCGTGCAAACCATCAAAAAGTAAAAGGAGGACCAGGCCACTCTGGTGAACTCCAGACCTAGAGGCACATGGGAAAGATGTACAGGATCTTTTCAAGCTTGCAAAACAAGCCGAAGAAGAGATTATCTGGGACAAATACAAAATACTGCTACGTAACTTCAAAAAAGAAGTTCGGAAAACAAAGAGGAACACATGCTCTGACATACATCTCCGGTGTATTCAATAATATATCAACAGAAGCGATAATGCAACGCCTGAGAGTCACAGCATCCCACTCAGAAATACGTTCGTGGATACAGAACCTGTTGAACTGCAGAAGAGTCAAAGCCGAATGGGGAGCCACCACCATAACAAAGGAAGCTCATGCACGCACGCCACAAGGCGTAATCTTGTCTCCTCTGTTATGGAATCTAGTGGTGGACAAACTACTCAAAAAATTCTACAGGAAAGCCCCAAAGATAACTGCCTATGCGGATGACATAAGCATTATTATCACGGGAAAATATCCATCGACCCTCAGCTCAGTCATGGAACACACGTTACAGGAAATACTAAGATGGGCCACCGAAGACGGACTTAGCATCAACGCGGATAAGACGGACCTCATTCTCTTTACTAAGAGATACAAGGTACCGCGGTGGAACCCACCAAGGTTGAACGGAATACCGCTCACGCCAAAAACGAATGTAAAATATCTCGGAGTAGTCCTGGACAGCAAACTGACATGGAGACTCAATGTTAAGGAAAGGGTGAAAAAGGCAACAGTCGCGCTTTACGCATCGCAGAAGATGCTAAGTGGTACTTGGGGCCTGTCACCACGACTGATGCATTGGATCTACATCTCAGTAGTGCGACCGATACTACTATACGGCGTCCTGGTATGGTGGTAAGCCACGAAGAAGACCACATACCTGAAACTGATGGAAAGGACCCAACAACAGGCACTAGTCTGTATCACAGGGGCGCTGAGGTCCACTCAAACCAAGGCACTCGAAACACTACTGTGTGTCAACCCCCTGGACATACACGCACATCTGCTTACATAGAGGACCGCTCAACGTCTATGTGCAACGGGTAACATGGCACTTCAAAGTTTTGGACACAGCTCGATTGGGAGGGAGATGCAAAGTAGCACAGACTACATGACTCCTCGAGCTAACTTCAAAGAAACGCAAACGTCAATATGACCAAAAGATTGGTGTACTGGACTGGACCAACACGCCATTAAGATCTTCACGGATGGTTCAAAAATGGATGCAGGAGTAGGTGCGGCAGTGTACTGTACAAAACCAGAAATAAGGTTGCCATACAAGTTGCCCGACTACTGCAGTATATTCCAGGCGGAAATCTTCGCAATAAGGAAAGCAGCAGAAGTAGCTCTATCCACAACAACTATGAACGAGCGAATAAACATATTCGTAGATAGCCAATCTGCTATAAAATCATTGCGGGCGTCCTCCATTTGTTCCAAAAATGTCCTGGCAAGCAGGGAGGCTTTAGATAATCTAAGCACTGCTAGAACAGTGCATATCTACTGGGTTCCCAGCCACCGGGGCATTGATGGCAACGAAATGGCGGATTGCCTGGCAAAAGAAAGAGTCGGGCTACCTCTTGAGATCGAAGGAAATATACAAATTTCATTGCAGTCGTTATATACCGAACTGGATGAATCCGCTTGGGCTAAAGCTGGTGGAAGGTTGCGAAACACTACCAGCTTCGGAATCGCTAAAATAATGTGCAAGAAGCGAAATCAGAAACTCACTAACTTCCTGCTACATCTTCCAAGGAAAGATTGCAGACTAATGATAGGAGTATTAACTGGACATTGCCTAGCAGCAGCTCATGCTAAAAAGCTGGGGATATTAACAGGAGACGTCTGCCGGAAATGTAAGGAACCAGGAGTTGTGGAAACCTTGGAACATCTTATATGCAGCTGCCCAGCACTCGCAACACTAAGACATCGATACTTCAACAAACACTGGCTCGCATCACTAGAAGAAGCGGCCGGACACACTCCCAATGCGCTGCTGGTGTTTGCCAAGCGCACACGAATCCTACAGGATAAACAAACCTCCTAATGACCTTCAGTATCCGGCGACACTAAGGACCTACACGGTCTATGTGTGACCAACCGGTTGTGGTGGTCAACCGGTTCTACCTAACCTAACCTTACCCATCAATATAAAAATGTGATAACAACCCATTCAATTCCTATATGTTTAAAAATTTTGCTTATAAGTGTAAGATGCTTTTGCAGTTTTCTAGTCCAAGATACCCTTACAGTAATAGATTGGCTGAAAAGGGAGTGGCGATTGCGAAAAACATGATAAGACGTTGTTCCGAAGCAAAAGAATATCAATAAAAAATTTTGGAGTTCAATGATACCCCGGTAGCAAGTTTGAATCTTGCCCCATGTGAGTTGGTCTCTTGTAGGGTGTACCAAACAGAAATGACAATTAAAAAATCCGAACTTTATCGCAATCCAATAGACAGAACAGACGAAAATGCAAAAAATCACAAAAACAGTATTATAACATGCACTCGAAAACTTCACGTCCATTTAACATAGGGGATAATGTCCTGTTTAGGAAAAAAGCCAATGAATGGGTTCATGGAGTTGTTTACAAAAGAGTAAACAAAAGATCTTGTATTATAATGGATGATCTCAATAACTACTTTAGGAGAAAGATAAGACTAATGACAAAGACTGAAAGTAATAATAGTGACAGCAGAGATTATCTTTATGAATATATTCCAACAAATAATAATGGGGAATTATTAATTCAAACCGCAAATAATAATTTAAGTCAAACTGAAAATGATAATGTAAGTCAAACCGAAAATGATAATGTAAGCCAAACTAAAATAATTAATTTAAATCAAGCCGATAATACTATTGAAAATAAAACTATTAATACCATTGTAAATATAATTGACCCCAATCCATCTGATGAATATGGAATTCCAAATAGTTTTAGTTCAGATGAAGAATTTGACATATTTATTTCTATATATCGATAATTAAATATAATGATAAAAGTAAGAACATCGATAACAGAAGGAAATGCAACACCTCAGCTGCAACCAGGAAATAGTACGCACGATTGTTAAAGAAAATAAAATAAATCTTTTATTTAATTATAAATCTAGCTTATTACAGATTGTGTAGCAGAGCTTATAAGTTGAGGTTATACAGGGTGGGGCAACATAACCCCCCGATTTGAAATGAGCGCCATTCCGCTCAATGATAATGTGGATGGGTGGGCGTGGTCTCAATTGATAGATAAGGTTTTAAAGTTTTGTTACCACCAAGGCCAGTCGTGATCATGCGGTGGAGTAAAGAGCAACGAGCGTTCGCCGTAGAGGCCTATTTATCCAATGGCAACTCAGTCATCACAGCCCGTTACGTCAATATGCTTGAGGAGTTTTTTGTCCCCCGACTTAATGAAATGGACTTAGGGGACGTATGGTTCCAGCAGGACGGAGCAACGGCTCACACTGCGAGGAGTTCGATGGCTTTGTTGAGGGAGCACTTCCCTGGACGCCTCATCTCTCTCAGAGGCGATTTGGAGTGGCCACCACGATCGCCTGATTTAACCCCGTGCGACTTCTTTTTGTGGGGTTACCTCAAGTCCCGGGTCTTCAATAACCGTCCACGGACTCTTGATGACCTTAAGACCAACATCCGCGAGGAAGTGGCGAACATACCGGTCGACATGTTGGAGAGGGTGATGCGAAACACGCGAAATCGGTTCGTTCAGTGCATCGATAATGGAGGGCGTCACTTGGCCGATATGATTTTCAAAACTATGTGAAAAAAAACTTTAAGATATTTCCTACACATAATTTAAAAAAATAAACAAATATCTCTAATACTTTTTTATTTATTGCGTTACAAAATCGGGGGGTTATGTTGCCCCACCCTGTACTATAGAATAGCCGCAAAACATATGATGTCAAGCAGCAGCGCGCCCCATCTACCGTAGATCGATAACAAAGCATAGGCAGAGTCTGAGAGACATAAGTAATATGACGATTTCAGTCGCACTTATGAGAGAGCGATTCAAGAGATTTTTTACCTTTGCACCTTCACGTAGTTATGCTTCAGCTGGTGCATACTTCCAAATACATTTAACCAATATCCTCGACAGTTCCCACTTAATGTGTAATAGGAAGGTACAGTAAAAAGTCCACGCTTCTGGCTTCTACCTTTTCGACTGCCCAATAGTCGCCAGTCAGTCAGTTTGTACAGTCAGGTTGAACTATTGTAAATATATAGATATAAAAGAGTTTGTCCTGACTGACTGATTCATAATCAACGCACAGCCCAAACCGTAAAAGCTAGAGTGCTGAAATTTGCACATCTATGATGAAAGTGCAGACTAAGACATGGTTTTGGAAAACTTCACCCACAATCAAGGGAAATCGCAAAAAACTGTTGCATGAAACTTGTTGTTTACCGTCCAATCAGCTTGAAACTCATTTCCAAAGCTCTACACTAAATCATTTGACACATATTTCCATATCCAGCAGGATCTGGCATGGGCAAAAGCCGTTCTGCCTGATTTCAATTTGGAAGACCCTTTGAAATTCAGTGCAAACAAGCGGGACCGTTCAATGGAAGAGACAAGCACAGCGCCGAAGAGAGCAAGAACCCAAGCTCCTTTGACTCGGTCCTTTGCGGAAGTTGGAGCAACCAAGAAGGCCAAATCCCGAGCCATCAATGGCGATGGATACAGGCCGCATTGAATCCTATCGCCATCGAGATGAGGCGCGAGAATCCTGCGAGGATGCATGATGGTTCCATAGAACCATCAAGACAGTGGCCTGCGGAGATAAACGTTCCGTGCAGAGAGGAATATCCAGGAATGAGCGTGTCAGCGGTTGACGCGAAGGATATACCCTCAAGCCCCAAGGCCAGAGTTTGGCTAGAATTTCCAGCGGCAATTTATTTGGCCAACGTGGTTTGCAGTAAATCCTCCATTAATATGTCCGCTGTGATAGGTAATGCCCAACGTGTCACGGTCATACCATTCAATTGTGCTTAAGCCTTGTCTTCATTTTTAAAATATATTTATTTTCAGTGATGCCGAAATTATTTATAGTCATAATCAGTTGTTTTGGTATAATTATGTGTTTTTGTATTTTGTTCCACTTTCTGCTGATAGTGTCAGTCGCTAGATCCGCAGCGATGCTAGGAAATAGTAAAACCACATTAAATAATACTAGGGACAAGCCGTCACAAATATACGTGTTGTTTATTCTATTTTAAAATTCTACGGAGCTATTGATATTATATTCGCATTCGCAACGGACGTGGTTTTTCTTTTGCGCATCATTTATTTTATTTTCCTCGTGCTATCAAGTGATAACTTGTGTTTTTATACTTTGTTCCCGAAGAGAAAATAGTATATTAGTTTTGCGAAATGTCCGTCTGTCCGTATGAAAGTAATTTTTTTCCACACCCTTGAAGCCAGAGCAACGAAACTTGGTACACATGTGGGTGCATAACGTCAATTTAAAAAGTGTCAAGATCGAACCACTACCCCCACCCCCACAATTTGGGGAAAACCTGCATCTTCCACATTTTTGAATCTATAGTCACAAAATTTGGCATACTAATGTTGAGATTCCTGACAGATCTGCATCAAAAATTTGTTGACACCACCACCCCCTCCCCCCATATCGGTACATGCTATCCCCAAAACACGTTTTTCACAAGGGTAGATCTCCTACAGGTTCATAGCTAGAGTCGCCAAATTTATCATACAGACTAATGGCATACAGACTAATCACAAATCTGCATCAACAATTTTTGAACCCTACCACCCGCACCCTTACAAAGGAGCAAAATCTATATCTCCAACACCTGCAGAGGTAGAGTCATCAAATTTTATATACAGACTACTGTTTTTTTCGCGTCTCTTTCCGAACTCACAACTAACCATATTATATAGGACTGGGAACATAGTATTCTGCAGTCGGGTGCGTCCGACTGCAACGTTCTTACTTGTTTTTGTCTTGGATTCTTCCTTCTATTCTATATCCTGTACTGTACCTATATCCACTCCTGAAGATCCTTACCACCCATCTGTGGAAGTGTTGATTAACTTATCAGCCAGGGTGCCAAGCCCAGGTAGAAAATCTGAAGGGCGAGTTCGTCAATTTCGGAAAACCGATTTTACTAAACTCAGCTCAGCTCATATCCCAGACTGACTGGTCCTAGCTGTACATGTGTAGAGACATGGATTGTACAATCAATTATTTTTATTCTACCTTGAATTCTTTATTTGATTTCTGTGTTCCGTTTTGTTACCCTAGTAGGACTAACAAACCTGTGTGGTTTACACGCGAGTTGCTAAAATTTAAAAAATAGAAAGTCGAGATTGTACAAAAAGTTCAAGGAATCTGGCTCTTCTTCTGATTTTTCTCGCTATTCGATTGCACGATTCAACTTCTCTGCACTAAATTTACACTGTTATAAAACTACCTCAGGAGCTGTAGGTTACACTTTCAGCGGGATCCTAAAAGGTTTTAAAACTTCGTTAATGCGAAGCGTAGGTCATCAACTGAATTTTTCGCAAAAAAGACAGATGACTCAGATCAGGCTATCGCCGATCTTTTTGCCGATTTTTTTCAAACGACTTATAGTTCACAACTTAATAAACGGGTTCGCCTTATCCCTATCATGTAAGTGGCTCCAATTGCATTTTCGGGCCTTTAATCACTGAAAGTTCGCTTCTACGTGGTCTAAAAGCCATTAAGCCTGTATTTTCACCGGGATCTCATGGAGTACCAGGTTGCGTGCTCAAGTACTGTGCTGCAGGTATTTTTAAGCCTTTATTTTTTCTTTTTAAACTGTCCGTGGAATTGTGCTCTTTCCCCAATATTTCTCTCCACAAAAAAGGAAACAAGTCTAATGTTGAGAACTATAGAGGTATTTCTAAGTTGTCTAATATTCCCAAGATTTTTGAGAAATTAATAACTTCTCAACTTCAACATTTATGAAACCCAGTTACCTATTGGAAATGTATCTCTCACTCTCAAGAAACAAGAGTTGTCGTAGCTTAGCAGCTGTTTTATATTTGCTGTTAATTTTCTGTCCACAATCCCATGAACACAAATTGGGGTCAATACATGAGACTTACGACGAATATCTTGGCATTAAGCCCGCCCATGATTCCTGAAAGCAACATTAAGACTATTTCTGATACTTCACGACACAGGACAAGCATCAAGACAAGTTTCCCACTCCCTGACCACTGTAGTTGTACCAAGCAGAAGTGCTGACTCTCCCGGATGTCCTCCTCTGTCTAGCTCGTCTGGAAATATCGAAGGTAATGAAATAGCAGATTAACTGTCCTGACAAGGCATCTATGAAACACTAATCGCAGAGAGAAGCCCTGTCTACATTCAAACTGCTCAGAAAAGGTCTTATGAAACGTCAAACGGCCGAACGTTGCATAATTATCACGACATGTGCTGTATCCAAACTCACATGGCCCTACCTCAATCCGAAGCAAACGACCGCCTTAATAAAATATATAGAAGAGTTCACATATCTAGCCGTTAACAGACTTTACCGCATCACGAATTCTGCAGAAGAGTGCGTGGAGCACCTTCTCTGCCACTGCCCCGCACTCAGTAGGAGACGACACCACTACATGGGGCAATTCACCTTTAATAACTTATCGGAAATATCCGAGATAGGGATAAACAGTGTCCTTAAATTTATAATCTCCACGGACTTGTTCAAAACGCAACAATCGCTTTAAAATACATAAATTTTCAAATCCGCACCAAAAATTACAAAGGGCTAATTCTGGCCCAAGTGTGGATTAGAAAACCGGTTTTCTTATACAGCAACTGCAACCTAACCTAACCCAACCACAGTCCGTTTGACTTCAAACTCATTTTCAACCTTTTATGTTTATCATCCGAATATTTTGAAACTAATTTTCTGTATTTTCATGTTCGCGATCTTTTCTAGCCGCTCGTTATGCGGCGCGCCCCTCGGTCGGTTGGGCGGGAGGTGGGTTGCATTTATGCTTAGGCCCGCGCGATAACAAGCCCGTGCTTGATGTGTGTACTGATCGTTAGTACA
Source organism: Hirtodrosophila histrioides (assembly GCA_037075165.1). NCBI lineage: Eukaryota > Metazoa > Arthropoda > Insecta > Diptera > Drosophilidae > Hirtodrosophila > Hirtodrosophila histrioides. The sequence goes on along the minus strand of JBAMCL010000600.1, from coordinate 990,930 downwards.
TCAACGTCCATGAAAAAAGAACACTTCACAAGAAATAATTCGACACATTTGCTACCGATTTTCAAAAATGCGTGCCTACGGTCCGAAAAGAGGTGATGTCTAGAATTCAGCATTTTCGATTTTCATTCGAATGGCTTTATACTAATTTCATTAGCTAACACAAAAACATGTGTACTTTACGGGAAACACAATGGGCGGAAAATAGTTGGAAAGCTTTTGACTGGAATTTAAGAATTATTCTTGCAATTCGCTTCTAACTCATTTTCAAATCCGCACCAAAAATAATTTAAAATAGTGCCAAATGATTTTGGAAAATCTACCCCTGCCCTACACGGGCGGGCAATCGAAGTCTAGGACAAATGACAAAAAGTGAGATCGGGTTCAAATATACTTTCATAGGCCTACACAAAATGAGTCATTTTGGCTGAACTATTTATGACTGTCTACCCCGCGGGCGCGAAAATCATGGTGCGCTATTTTTATGTATTTCTTACGATTAAAGAATATTACGAAATATTACGCCGGGCAAGGCGGAGAGCAAAACATAAGCAAAAGGCTGAGAGACAAAAGCAATATGGCGATTTCAGTCGCACTTATAAGTTTTAAAGCCGAGAGAGCGATTCAAGTCAGATATTTTTTTATATCTTTTGCACTTTTTCAAATGCATTTTACATCCTTTTCCAGAATAATATTGTACAATATTGTTTCAAATTGCTACTTTGCGGTATAATATAAAAAATTTCAGGTATCTAGCTACTAACGTTTGGGCTTCCCTTTAGTCACCAATCAGTCATTCAGGTTAAAGAGTTTTATATATATAGATAGGGTCAAGGCTGGCTCGTTCTGCCTGTTACATACATTCGCCCAGATTGAATACCCTCTTTTTTTCCATTTTATGAGTACAGGGTAAAAATATATAATCTTGCACCCGAGTTTATGTATAATTACTTACCCCATATGTAGTACTTAAGTCCAAATTCCTCCGCAAAATTGGGGGACTTTCAGAGGTTTTGTTGATTCCTAAAGTCGACGATTTTTTTTTTAACGAAAACGACTTAAAATTCCTGTTAAAAAAAGATATAATTTCTTTAGTATATCTTAACATTGCTAGCTACAATAGTATTTTTACTAAAATTAATTATGTTGAATTTTAATTCTTGTGCCTATTGGAGGAACAACTTAAAACATGTAAGAGTGCTGCAGTCGAGTATACCCGCCTACGAGACTCCCTGTACCCAGGTCGAAAACTTCCGATCCCATCTTCGTACACCTACACATATACACAAAGCCGCATATACACGAGCCACTGCGTAAGCGAGGCATTTTAAGTGGTGACTGTGCTTCTTCTTCCTCCCTTGCTGCAGCACTGAATCTTCTTTCGTCAATAACTTCCTTTTTTATTATCTGATTGACTTCAAATTTTGACAGTAGATTAGGAGTCACTAAAGTAATGTACATGCCGAATCCCAAAGCTGGAACTTTAAAATTGTTGGTATAAAACGTTGTTATCGAATTGCGGGGGAGCGGGGGGAGATATCGCAAATTGGAAACAAACATGATCTGCGCATGATATACACAAAGCTACATTCCAAATTTGGTGTCTCTAGCTCTTGAAGTTGCTGATATCGACGCGTTCATACAGACGGACATGGCCAAATCGAAATCTCTTTTGATACTGATCAAGAATATATATACTTTATAGGGTCGGAGATGTCTCCTTCTGCCTGTTACATATATTTTTGCAGAGATCCAATACCCCCTTCTTACCCATTTTATAGGGAGTAAATTTTTACAGACCAACACTAGATTCCAATTTACTCTTTGAGTATGTGGAATGGAAATGCGTGAATCAAAAGGTGGAAATCCTAATAAGATGAATACGATTACGAACTTTCACAGAAACGACATATACAATCCAAGCGAACTATTATCCGGCTAAAATTACTCACACGACCTAAGATATATTGAGAAAATTCAATTATTATATCCCAGCCATTTTAAAAAGATCAAAGTACGCTTCACCCAGACCGACACAATAGACAAGAAGGAACATATCCCGAAGACGCACAACAGAGCTCACAGAAATGCTGTAGAGAATAAAAACTAGTTATTCTATTAATTTTACTTTCCGCAAATGAAGAAAAATAATGCTACCACAGTCAAAAAGTGCAAGACTTCTAAAGAGACGAAATACAACCGTTATCCATTAATCCATTAATGAGAGAAACTCCCATACCAGAGTACCCCGGACACATAATTCACATTGACATCTACTCAACAGAACGAAATCTCGTACTCACAGCAATAGACTAATTTTCCAAGTTAGCAAAAGCTCAAAATATAGGATATTAGAACACCTCAACACCACATTGTTTTCTATTTCGGTGTTCCGAAATTTATAGTAATGGACAATGAAAAACCGCCAAATTCTGAATCAATTCGATTCATGCTGGTAGACCAACTGGGAATTGAAACTTCTAAGACACCCCCTAATAAAATTACAGTTAACGATTTCTTTCTACCCTCTCTGAAATAATGAGATGTTTGAAAAGAGATGAAACCCATTGGAACTTCGAAGAACTTCTGGGTAGAGCCGTCTAAGAGTAAAACTACTTAATTCATCCTGTAACGACAAAAAGACCACTAGAAGTTGTCTTTGGTAGAAGAGTTGCAGGCTAGACTGGACAACATCGAAAAACTAAGACGTAAACAGACCGAAGACCTACTAGATTAGAATAACAGAAGAAAACCAGTTCGTACTTACGAAGTAGGAGATGAGATATTTGTGAAAATAAACAAAAGATTAGGTTCAAAGCTATCTAATCGATTCAAAAAATAAATAGTAAAAGAGGATAATAATACTACAGTACGCAATCGGGACGTACAGTACATAAAAGTCATATTAAAATTACAGGATGGTAATAGGCTTAACCAATGGAATCGTTACATTGTCTAATTATACCGATGCACAGACAGTGACCATCTATAAAGAAATTGGCAAAATGAAATTCAACTACAGGAAAATTATGCACATTATCAATTTGAAACAAATACAGGTCGCCCTTAACACTTCACAATTCTACGCAGACAAAGGACTTAAATACAATAACCTATATCATACCATACAGCACGAAATAACACAGACATTTGTAATCTTTAAAACTATAACAACACTACACTTCCGCAAAAGCAAGGCAGTTTATATTCTTGGCACTGCTTGGAAATTTGTGGCAGGTAGCCCTGACCACAACGACTTAGTTTTAATAACAGCTTCTTTTTTCCCCCGCGCTGCAGTACTGAATCTTGTTTGTTGAATAACTTCCGTGTTTATTATCCGATTATCTTGAAATTTGTACAGAAGATTAAGAGTGACTAAAGTATTTTATATGCCAAATCCTAGAGCTATAACTTGAAAATTGTTACTGCAAAACGATTTTTATCAATAGGGGGAATATCTCATATCCAAAATTAACTTGACCTGCGCCTGCAATACACGAAGCTGCATTTAAAATTTTGTGTCTAGCTATTACATACATTTGCACAGATTAAGTACCCCTTTTCTACTTCGTTTTATTCGCCAACGATCGTGTTTATATTATGCTCCTGACGGGAAAATAGTATATTGGGCTAGTGAAAAGTCCGTCTGTCCGTATGAACGCAATTTTTTTCCACACCCTTAAAGCTAGAGCAACCAAACTTGATACACATGTTGGTGTACATCGTCAATTTATAAAATGTCAAGATCGCCCGTACCAACCACCAACCCTTCCCCCACAATTCGTGGAAAACCTGTATCTTCCACATTTTTAATGCTATAGTCACCAAATTTGGCATACACACTAATGTTGGCAGATTTGCATCAAAATTTTGTTAATACCCCATCCCCTTCCCCGCAAATCAGCACATGCTGGCTCCACTGGAAGCTACTGTGTCGGTTGCTAAAAATACCCTCATAGGTGTTCCACCAAGGAAACAAATTTTTTTTTTAGGCGGATCACTTACTCATTAAATAATGCACTGTAAAAAAGAAAAATCGTCCTCCGCTGTCACTTCCTATTTCCGGTGGTAGTTCTAATCCACCTTTTGTAGTCTCCGATAGTTCAGAAACTAACATCCTTCCTCTCACCAGAATATAGGAGGTTTTTGTAGTAAACTTAGTTATCTTTTCCTCAATCGCTTTTCTATTTCATGTTGTTGCATTTTCAGGGACATAGTTGGGGCCCGACATCCTTAACTATGAAATTCTATCTAACAAATTCTCAAGTTCCCACTCTAGCGTATTGGCTTTCACATCTCAGCACGATTTTATTGATTTATTCATTTGGAACGTCATTGTGTTTTATTAATGGTATCTCAAATACTTTACATAATATGGTTGATCTTGTTTTTGTCTTGGACCGCTCATCCTTATCTGTCTCCCGAACTGACCCTATATCCATTCCTCAAGATCCTTATCACCCAACTTTGGTAGTGTTGATTGACTTACCAGCCAGGGTGCTAAGCCCAGATAGTAAACAGAGCAGAGCGGGTTCGTCAATTTCCGAAAATCGATTTTACTCGCTCAGCCCCTATCCCAGACTGACTGGTCCAGCTTTAGATGTGTAGAGACTTGGAAAGTGCAATTAAAATTGTTTACTCTACCTTAAACTCATTAAATACCGCAATATTCCAGGCGGAGGTCTTCGCCATCCGGAAGGCGGCTGAAGCTGGCTTAGAGCTCAACACGCAGCACACACATGTCAATCTATTTGTTGACAGTCAGGCGGCCATAAGATCCTCATTCTCGGACGCCATCAAATCCAAAAATGTTCCGGCAAGCAGAAAAGCAGTGGATACATTAAGCACCTTCAAGAGAGTGCGCATCTACTGGGTTTCCAGTCACCGGGGCATTAGCGGAAACGAAAGGGCAGACGAGTTAGCCAAGGATGGCGTGGAACTAACGACTAATAGCGACGAGAATCTACTAATCCTCCTGCAAGCGATATATATAGAGTTCGAAGATCAAGCTCAGTGTACAGTCAGCTGCAGATGGAGAGCTGCAATGACATGCGGAACGGCAAAGTTAATGTGGAACGCGCGAAACGCCAATCAATCCCGCTACATCTTATCGCTCCAAGTGCAGAGAGCCGGGTGTACCCGAAACCATGGAACACCTCCTCTGTATCTGTCTAGCGCTCATGAGAAGTAGACTCAACCACCTGGGATCACATACCTTCACTTCCTTAGAGAGTGTATTGAGGACACGACTGAACCAACTCTTAAAATTTGCGAAAGTTATCTTCCAAGAATAATAAAATCACAATGGAGGCGAAAAAGGAGGCAACTGGAGTCGGGATGTCGACTCAAACGTCGGTGGGAAGCGTGACTGCTACCACCGGCGGGCACGGGGAGGAGCAATCCTCTCTGCGTGTCGCCAGCGGTCACACCTCTACCTTGGTTGGAGCAGGCCATGGTAGTTGCAAAGCTACTGCCACCACCACAAACGCAACTAATGCTAAGCTGTGGCGAAGCGGTGCCGTAGTCGATACAGACTCGGACTGCGAATCGCACGGCGGCAGCATAACTACGGAAGCCGAAAACAAGCTTCTGCTCTCCCCTGTCCAGGCGGGTGCCAGTACCTCTAGTAAGGTCGGGCCCAAGCGGACAAAGGAGGGTATGAGAGCCAAGGCACAATACAAAGCGGCTCTTAGAATCAGAGCTCGGCTCAGCGGCAGCGGCGACCTCACCCCTGAGGAGAGGAGCAAGCTGGCGTGGGCTGATCAGAAGATTAGCGAGGGTCGCAAATACTTTGCCCAGAAGCCTACTCTGCAGGCTTCTAGTGGCAATTACGCAAATAAGGGAGCAATTGGCCACTAAACGCCAGCGCTCGACCGAAACGACAAAGGCTGGAGTGCCCGTGAGCAAGCGGCCCCGCCCCACCAACAAAACCACCAGGGAGTCCGCGAGCGACGTAGCAAAACGACATCTTGTCGTGGCGCTCGTCGACAAAAGCGACCCCAATGGCAAGATGTCGCCAGAACGGTGGAGATTAGTGGAAACACGACTGCTCGAGGCGATGCTGAAGAGGATGGAGACTCCGGATGCCGCACCCACCACATTCGATGGTGCAGGTTGGCTCAATGGAGTCAAAATTCTCAGCTGCAGAGACGACCCCACCCTGGAGTGGGTCTCTCAAACAGTCGCCTCAATGGCCGCCCCGTGGAAGGGCGCCAAACTGGAGGTAGTGGACAGAACCAGTATTCCGTCCGTACCAAAGGCAAAAGTGCTCCTTCCGAGGGTCGTGCCTAAAGAGCAGGCTCTCAAACTTCTCAAATGGCAGAATCCTGACGTGCCCACCGCTGATTGGCAGGTCATTCATGTCGCTAAACCCGATAAAAAGGGACAGCACATGATCCTGCAAATTAGCAAGGAAGCCGAGGATCTGCTTTATCCCAGGTACGGGAAGATGGCGTGGGGCGTGGGTAGCGTATACCTGCGTCTCAAGAAACGCCACCCCCAAGACAACAACGACAATACGCTGATGGCTGGTGAGGTGGAGCAGGACCTGGGCCTTGTGTCTATGGTGGAAGCTACCCACAGCCTGGAAATCGTGGAAGTGGCCACAGAAGCCACGCCCGAGGACCGGAAAATGGAGGACGACGAGGATGGCGACACGACGTTGGTAGTCGAGCCACCGCGAGCGGAGGAATCTAGCAGCCATGCAGCTGAAGGTCCTCCAGCTCAACCTACATAAAAGTAAGCTAGCGTCGGCGGAGCTCCTTATAGCCCTGGAGCAGGGGTCCGCCGATGTTGCTTTAGTCCAGGAACCTTGGTTGGCAGCGGGCAACAAGGTGGCTGGGCTAAAGTTTGCTAACTTCAACACGTTCCACCCGACAACAGTAAGTAGGAACAGAACAGCTATCCTAGTAAGGAAAGGCATCTACTCTTACCTTATGTCTAATTACAGTACTGATGATCTCACAGTCGTGGCGCTAGAGGGTAACAAGGACGAGCCCACGCTCATAGCGTCCTGTTACATGGCGCACGACAGGGAGGCGCCACCCGATGAACTCAAGAGACTGACCGCGGAGGCAGGCCTGCGGAGGCAGCCCCTAATTATCGGAACGGACGCCAACGCTCACAACACTGTGTGGGGCAGTCCGTACATCAACGATAGAGGTGAGTCTCTTCTTAACTTTATACTTCAATCTAGCCTAAGGATAGCAAATGTTGGGTGTGAGCCTACATATGTGGGACCCACGTCTTCCAATATCCTAGATCTTACGCTTGCAGCCGGGAATAGTACACAAGTGACGGAATGGAGGGTTCTCGACAAACCCTCCTTCTCGGATCACAAGTACATCCAATTCAAGGTGCAATTTGACTACACTCCTCCCCAAAATGTATACAGAAACCCCCGGAACACAAACTGGGACAAGTTTGTAACAACGTTGGGAAGGAAGATACCCACACCACCCACAATCTCATCAGAAGATGATATAGAGAGGTCCGTGGAGACTCTCACACATCACCTCATTACTGCGTACCACACTTCGTGCAAGCCATCAAAAAGCAAAAGGAGGACCAGGCCACCCTGGTGGACTCCAGAGCTTAAAGCACAAAGGAGAGATGTACAGGATCTCTTCAAGCTTGCAAAACAAGCCGAAGAGGAGATTATCTGGGATGAGTACAAAATACTGCTACGTAACTTCAAAAAAGAAGTTCGGAAGGCAAAGAGAAACACATGGAGAACCTTCTGCTCTAGCATAGAGAAGGTCACAGAAACGGCGAGACTCCGGAAGCTGCTCTCCAGACAGCCAATCATACAGAGTCAGCTAAAAACAGATGATGGACGATGGGCGGAAAACAGCAGGGAAGCAATATGCGCTCTCATCGATGCGCATTTCCCTGGGTGTACAGAAGTCGCAGAGCCTGACACACCTCAAACTATCCGAACAATAAGCTCGGACCTACCCGCAGACATAATTACACCGAAGAAAATCCAGTGGGCAATAGACTCGTTCTCGAGCTACAAATCCCCTGGACTGGACGGAATTTTTCCAGCGATGCTGCAGATGACCAAGCATTGGATCATCCCATGGCTGCATCCACTGTTTGAGGCATGTCTGCAACGCGGCTATGTGCCTGTGGCCTGGAGAACTGCACGGGTCGTGTTCCTGCCCAAAGCAGGCAAGGTCAGTCACGTGCAGCCGAAGGACTACAGACCCATAAGCCTAACCTCATTCATGCTGAAAACATTGGAAAAAGTAATTGAGCTCCACATTAGGGAGGGCGCAAGCTCATCCCTGGAGCCCAACCAACACGCCTACAGCAAAGGGAAATCGGTGGAGACAGCGCTACACTCCCTGGTAGCGTATATAGAAAAAGCCCTCCACTACCAAGAATATGCACTGGGAGCATTTTTAGATATATCCGGTGCATTCAACAACGTATCAACTGAAGCGATAATGCGAGGCCTGACAGCCACAGCATCCCACTCGGCAATACACTCGTGGATACAGACCCTGTTGAGCTGCAGAAGAGTCAAAGCCGAATGGGGAACCACCACCATAACGAAGGAGGCTCATGGAGGCACGCCACAAGGCGGAGTCTTGTCTCCCCTGTTATGGAATCTAGTGGTGGACAAAATACTCAAAAAATTTTACAGGAAAGCCCCAAAGATAACTGCCTATGCGGATGACATAAGCATTATTATCACGGGAAAATGTCCATCGACCCTCAGCTCAGTCATGGAACACACGTTACAGGAAATACTAAGATGGGCCACCGAAGCCGGACTTAGGATCAACGCGGATAAGACGGACCTCATTCTCTTTACTAAGAGATACAAGGTACCGCGGTGGAACCTGCCAAGGTTGAACGGAATACCGCTCACGCCAAAAACAAATGTAAAATATCTCGGAGTAGTCCTGGACAGCAAACTGACATGGAGACTCAATGTTGAGGAAAGGGTGAAAAAAGCAACAGTCGCGCTTTACGCATCGCAGAAGATGCTAAGTAGTACTTGGGGCCTGTCACCACGACTGATGCATTGGATCTACATCTCAGTAGTGCGACCGATACTACTATACGGCGTCCTGGTATGGTGGTCACAGGGGCGCTGAGGTCCACTCCAACCAAGGCACTCGAAACTCTACTGTGTGTCAACCCCCTGGACATACACGCGCATCTGCTTGCACAGAGGACCGCCCAACGTCTATGTGCAACGGGTAACATGGCACTTCAAAGTTTTGGACACAGCTCGATTGGGAGGGAGATGCAAAGTAGCACGGACTACATGACTCCTCGAGCTAACTTCAAAGAAACGCAAACGTCAATGGGACCAGAAGATTGGTGTACTGGACTGGACCAACACGCCATTAAGATCTTCACGGATGGTTCAAAAATGGATGCAGGAGTAGGTGCGGCAGTGTACTGTGCAGAACCAGAAATAAGGTTGCCATACAAGTTGCCTGACTACTGCAGCATATTCCAGGCGGAAGTCTTCGCAATAAGGAAAGCAGCAGAAGTAGCTCTATCCACAACAACTATGAACAAGCGAATAAACATATTCGTAGACAGCCAAGCTGCTATAAAATCATTGCGGGCGTCCTCCATTTGTTCCAAAAATGTCCTGGCAAGCAGGGAGGCTTTAGATAATCTAGGCACTGCTAGAACAGTGCATATCTATTGGGTTCCCAGCCACCGGGGCATTGATGGCAACGAAATGGCGGATTGCCTGGCAAAAGAAAGAGTCGGGCTACCTCTTGAGATCGAAGGAAATATACAAATTTCATTGCAGTCGTTATATACCGAACTGGATGAATCCGCTTGGGCTAAAGCTGGTGGAAGGTTGCGAATCACTACCAGCTTCAGAATCGCTAAAATAATGTGCAAGAAGCGAAATCAGAAACTCACTAACTTCCTGCTACATCTTCCAATGAAAGATTGCAGACTAATGATGAGTATTAACTGGACATTGCCTAGCAGCAGCTCATGCTAAAAAGCTGGGGATATTAACAGAAGACGGCTGCCGGAAATGTAAGGAACCAGGAGTTGTGGAAACCTTGGAACATCTTATATGCAGCTGCCCAGCACTCGCAACACTAAGACATCGATACTTCAACAAACATTGGCTCGCATCACTAGAAGAAGCGGCCGGACACACTCCCAATGCGCTGCTGGCGTTTGCCAAGCGCACACGAATCCTACAGGATAAACAAACCTCCTAATGACCTTCAGTATCCGGCGACACTAAGGACCTACACGGTCTATGTGTGACCACCATGTGGTGGTCAACCGGTTCTACCTATCTTCCAAGAATCTTAAATGTCGCAAGGGTCAAATATGCGGTAACACTAAGGACCAGATGGTCTATATGAGGCCACCCGTGGGGGTGACCTACCGTCTTAACCTAACCTAACCTAACCTAACTCATTATTTGATATTTGTGTCCCGTTGCTTTAGTCATCTAGGTCTAACAAGCATATGTGGCTTAAATGGGAATTAAGTAACTTGAAAAATAGAAAGTCGAGACTGTACAAGAAGTTCTAGGAATCTGGCTCTGAAATACAATTTCAAGCTATATTTGATTGCTCGATCTAACTTCTCTGTACTTAATAAACACTTTTATAATGACCACCTTTTCAAAACTACCTTCATCAAATATATTTTAAAGTACGACGGCAACCGGTCGCCACGGGCAGGAAATGAGGGTAAAAGCCCAATAAGTGACATTATTTGTTTTGTTAGATTAGCTTCAAAATCATTAAGCATTTTGCTCAATTACTTAGTTTAGTGTTCCCACGGTAGGGAAAATTATGATACACTATTTTTGTGTATTCCTTATGGTTGACAAAAGTAGACAAATACAACATAACGCATTTTAATCAAAATATTTCGCCAGGCAAGGCAGGGATATTACCAGCTAGTTGTTATGTGTATTTCTACTCCCTGTACCAATAAAATGGGTAAAATGGGCGTATTGGATCTGTGCAAATGTGTGTAACGGGCAGAACAAGAGATCTCCGACCCTATAAAGTATATATATTCTTGATCAGTATCAAAAGAGAATTCGATTTGGCCATAGTCGTCTGTCTGTCCGGGTGAACACGTCGATCTCAGCAACTATAAGAGCTAAAGACACCAAATTTAAAATGGAGGTTCCTGTATACTATTCGCATATCAAGTTTGTTTCTAATTTTCAATATCTACCCCCGTTCTCCCGCAATTTGATAAAAAAATATTTATACCAACCGTTTCAAAGATATAGCTTTGGGATTTGGCACGTATATTTCAGGTCGATCGGATAATAAACACGGAAGTTATTGACGAAAGAAGTTTCAGTGCTGCAGCAAACGGGGACAAAAGTGGCTGGTGTGTATGCGGATTTGTGTATGTGTATATGTATGTGTAAGTGGACGAAGATATGATTGGAAGTTTTAGACCTGGCTACAGAGAGTTTCCTAGTCGGGTATACTCGACTAGAGCAATCTTACTTGTTTACTTTAAAGTTAAAAAAATAAATAAGTAAGAATGCCATAGTCAAGTATACCCGACTACAAAACTCTCTGTACCCAGGTCGAAAAATTCCGATCGCATCTTCGTACACTTACAAAGACTCACACACAAAAGCGACAGCACATGCGACAACGCAAGCGAGGCATTTCTACTTGTTTATATTATAGTTTGCTTAAATTTTATAAATATCGGACCACATTTTTTTATAGCTTCATTAAGGTACGGTCTCACGATGTATGTAATTTGTATACGGCAAAAGTAAGAAAATATGTTAAATATTTTAACATATAAGCTTATATGGAACGTTTCTAACATAGAAATCTTTGATTTGCTATATCGAGTGAGCAGGTATCTCAATCACAAAATTTATGTGGCAACCTGTCATACCGTACTCACCCGCTATGAAAACTGCCGACTGCCCTAAGTGTGGTAAAGTGCCATATCGTGTGACCGCACCTTTAGGAACAATCGTATAAAAAACTGTGATACGTCTTTGGCTCGCCGAAGATATCCGCTATTTGTTGCTTAATATCATTTGTTGATTAGTAGAGTGTAATTTTCAACATACCATACATCTCGCAATTGTCCTATGGAAAAGCTTCTTCGTCTGGTACTATCATTACGTTTTGAAAAATTCCAAAACTGCAAACGTTTATGGTTGTCCTCATCGTAAAAGGGATTTAAATGATTCGGATAGTTGTATATCGATATTTGACTCGAACACCTCTCATAGTTAGTCGTGGGATCACGGTTTAGGCGCATCATTCTAAAAATATGAATTGTTGCAGCAGTTCAAGTTAGGCAATAAGCAAAACAACTAAGTAAATAAATGAAATTATAGCATTGAAGTAAAATATAACAAGAAAGAACGGCTATCTTCGAAGTGCCGAAGCTATACCCTAGCAAAAATAAATTTTTTTACAAAACTTAATTTTCGTCTGATCGCTCCAATGGGAGCCATGTGGTCCGATTTTGATCAAATTATAGAAAACTTTTTAAAGCATAATAAAACTCTCACATAGTTTGGATGTAATATTTGTATAAACAACAAGTAAGCTTGCTCTAGTTTGGTATAACTAGTTTTTTAATAAATTACGGAGGAAGATATTGGAAACAAACTTGATCTGCGCATGGTATACAGGATCCTATATTCCAAATTTGGTGTCTCTAGCTCTTATAGTTGCTAAGATCGACGCGTCCATTTAGACGGACAGACGGCCTGACGGCCATGGCCAAATCGAAATCTCTTTTGATACTGATCAAGAATATATATACCTTAGAGGGTTGGAGATGTCTCCTTCTTCCTGTTACATACACTTGCACGCACGCACACAAGCTACAACGTAAGCAACAGTGCAAGCGAGGCGCATTTTAAGTGGCATTTTAAGCGCTTCTTCTCAAAATAAACTTGACCTGCGCCTGGAATGCACGAATCTACATTTCAAATTTACGTTTGGCCACTGCTTACTTCAACAAAATATAACATATCAAGAAAAAACAAGTAAGAATGCTTTAGTTGAGTATACCCAACTATAAAACTCCCTGTGCCCAGGTTAAAAGTATTCGATCGCATCTACGTACACTTGTACATTCACATCAACGCACACGAGGCATTTTGAGTTGTGGCTGTGCTGCTTCTTCCCCCCGCGTTGCAGTGGTGAATGTTATTTTTTGAATAACTCCCGTGTTTATTATCGATCGACTTAAAATTGGGACAGTAGATTTTGAGGGACTAAAGTATTGTACGTGCCAATCACCAAAGCTATATCTTAAAAAAGTAAGAGCGTTGCAGTCGGGTGCGTCCGACGTCGGATGGCCACGATACGATATAATAGGTAGGCATTCTGTTATAGGCTATTCACACTGAGCACATCATCGGGGAACGCATGGGAAGATGGTGGATGGTGGATCACCGATTCACACTGCCACCATCTACCTTCTACCATCAATTCAACATTTGGCGTCAGTAGACAGAAAAATTTGTAAAATATTAATTAAATTGAATTTCATTATGAAATTGGGTGTTGTTGTTGCTATATCGTAGCATAACAAGCATTTAATTAATAAACTAATGACGGAACTCGACAACACAGACGAAAAATAGTTTTTAAAGCAGCAGGCAGACGACGACGATTCTTGAAGTCCTCATTACGGACATTTTGTAATTCTTGGAGCGATATACATATGTATATGTTCTACTTAGACTTCAATCTACCATAACTTTGTCGAATCCGAAGGCAAATTGTAATAAATTCAATTTTGGTCATGGTTTATTCCCTAGATGGACTTGGCATTTCATAAATATTATTTTCTTGAAGTCCACATTTCGGCCATTTTGCATATTTTACAAACTTATATATATATAAACGATTCGGTCATTTCTCATTCGTTTTTTACTCTTGCTCTTCTTGTTGTAGCCATTCATTTTTTCAAATATTCAGTGTTGCTTACGAAACAATCGGCATAAAATCCAAAAGGCATGTTTGGGATAGGAACATCCACATGAGATGGTGGAACTGATGGTCAAATTTCGGCACGAGTAAAAGTATGGGACCATCACGCCAGATGATGGTGGATGGTAGATGGTGGCTCAGTGTGAACAGCCTATTACCGATGAGAAACCTGATGAATTCGAACACAAATTGTACGGCTCTCAAAATAGGCATCAAACAGAAAATTAAGAAAGCTCAAGAGAAATTAAGAACAGGTCGTTCAAGGTGTACCAATTTCAAACACGACTGAACGAAATTGCAAGATCCCTGACTGAAATGCACAAAGCAGACGATACAGCAAACACCACAATGAAATTATTTTGGCAAAAAATAGAGTGATTATTGCAAATTTAGAGGACTTTATATTTTCAGTAACACTAGCAAAATCAAGTAAGAGTGCTTTAGTTGAGCATACCCAACTACAAAACTCCCTGTACCCAGGTCAAAAATTACCGATCGTATCGTCGTACACTTACACATCCACACACACACACAAGCGACAGCTAAATACATGCCAAATCCCAAAGCTATATCTTATACATTCCAAATTTGGTGTCTCTAGCTCTTCTAGTTGCTGAGATCGACGCGTTCATACAAACGGACAGACGGACATGGCCAAACCGAAATTTTTTTTGATACTGATCAAGAATATATATACTTTATAGGGTCGGAGATGTCTCCTTCTGCCTGTTAGATACTTTGCACAAATCCAATACCCCCTTTTCACCCATTTTATGGGTACAGGGAGTAAATACAACAGAAGAGCGTATCCTCGGTCTTATATGGGATTTTAATACAGATATTTTTGCATTTAACCTAAAGTTTTAAAAAGAACATGCTGATATTTTGGAACAGCGGAGTTGGTTGGGATGATTTGATTACTGACGATAATTATGAAATTTGAAAAAACTGGTGCACTAATATAGCAAAAATTAGCGAATTCAAAGTGCCAAGACAAATGAGAACTCTTATGGTTGAATACTGTGACGTTCAATTAAATATATTTTGCGACGCGTCAAAGTCTGCTTATGCTGCTTGCGCCTATTTACGATTCAGAGAGGCTCAACAAATTGAATATTCTTTGATAATGGCATAGTCAAAAGTATCACCCTTAAAGCCAATGTCTATACCTAGATTAGAACTACAAGGCGCATTGCTAGGAGCTAGACTTAGCAAAGCAGCAAGAGAAATTCTAAATATAAACATAAACTAAACTTATCTGTGGACTGACTCAGAACTAATACTGTATTGGCTCAAATCTAGCAGTAAGCGTTTCAAAGTGTTTGTGGCACAGCGACTTGGTGAAGTTCAAGAACTCACAAACATAAAAGATTGGAGACATGTTCCTACGAAATTAAACCCTGCAGACCAAGCGACTAAAATATTGAAATTCGATACATGCCAACGATGTTTGGCTAAAAGGCCCATCTTTTTTTACGAGACTCCTTCGGAATGGCCCAAAGGAAAAAGTAGTTACGATTCTCACACAAAGCCCATAGAATTCAAGCAGGAATATGTACATCCATACAATTACAGAATTGTCCAATTCTTTTATAATACCTGACGCTTCAAGATTTTCAAATTGGCTTAGATTTGTACAGACCACAGCTTGGGTATTTAGATACGTAAATCAGCTTAGAAAATCAATAGACATACGACTAAAAAGTGAGTTGACAGCTGACGAAGTTAATATGACTGACGATGGATTATTAAGATTGCGAGGACGATTGAACAACATTTCGGAAGAATATTTTGACTTTGATACAATATAAACAATCCAATAATGTTGAGCAAGGGGCATCCACTTACAGAGATGTTAGTGCACCATTATCATGTGAAGAACTGTCACATTGGTACCGAAACTGTAATACCCAATCTACGACAAACATTCTAAATAATAAAATGCCGCAGCGTTATAAAGAAAGTAATTCAAAATTGCCAGTTCTGCAAAAAATAAACAAGCAAGAATGCTATAGTCGAGTACAAAACTCCCTGTACCCAGTTCGAAAATTTACACATACACAAAGACGCACTCACACAAGCCACACGCATGCCAGGCATTTTAAGTGGTGGCTGTACTGCTTCTTCCCCCTCGCTGCAGTACTGAATCATGTTTGTTGAATAACTTTCGTGTTTATTATGCGATCGACTTGAAATTTGAACAATAGATTAAGAGTGACTAAAGTAAAATTCCAAAGCTCTCTAAAAGTTTGACAGAAAAACATTTTGATCGAATTGCGGCTGAACGGGGGGAGATATTTGAGATCGGAAACAAACTTGATCTGCGTATGGTATACAGGAATCTACATTCCAAATTTGGTGTCTCCAGCTCTTATAGTTGCTGAGATCGACATTTGCACAAATTCAAAACCCCCTTTTTACCCATGCAGAGTCCAACCGACAGAAAGACCATTTTTAAAGACAGGCGTTGACGATTTCGTCCCGATAGAAATTTTAGTGAGCCGTAGTCATGTGAAACGCTATGGAGTCATATTTACGTGTATGACATCTCGTGCTGTCCACTTAGAAGTTGCCGAAGATTTGTCTTGTATCGCTTTTATGGACGTTTTTCGTCAATTTGGATGAAGACGAGGATTTCAAATATAATTGTATTCGAATAATGGAACCAAATTTCAGAAAGCTAGTAAAATTTTAAAGAAATTATAGAAACATGGCCCAAAGATGAGGTTGTTCAATTTATGACGACAAAAAAGCGTACTTGGTTCTTCAACCCCCCTTTATCACCACACATGGGAGGAGCCTGGGAAAGATTGATCCAATCAGCAAAAAAGTACATGATGTATCTTTTAACAAATAGATACCCAAAAGAATACGTACAAAAAAACATTTTTTTGCGAAATCGAATTTATGTTAAACAACCGACCCCTTCTATATATTCCCTCAGAGTTAACTGAATCTGTGCCATTGACACCCAATAGTATTTTAATTTGAACAAATTACAGAGATTCATTCTTCTCAGATGCGACAGATAGAGATTTAATATTACTGAACATGTGGAAAGCATCTCAAAAGATAGCAAATTTTTTTTGGCAAAATTGGAAAAAAGATTATCGACCGTTTTTACTATGTAGTCGAAAATGGACTAAGGATCAAGTAAAGATTAATGAAGGCGACATTGTCATAATTACAGATTCCAATTTACGAAGAAATATGGCCACTGGGCAAAGTAATCAATACTTATCCGACTAAAGATGGTCGAGTTAGAATTGTAGATGTTAAGACGAAAAATTGAATTTATAAAAGATCGGTTAATGAAGTTAGAAATTTAAAAGTATTGCTATCCACGACTGCAATACTTTGGGAGGAGAATATTGTGAATTTATTATAATCTTATGTTTAATTTTGATTATAAATTCGATTAATATCGATTCGCTTGTGAATTAAGGTGGCAGCCTTTTGAAAAGGCGTTTTTGGTATTTTTTAAGTGAGCCCGATTAGCAGGACCGAACAAGCGGTACTTTTTAATTCTGTATATTAAGGTTCGGGGTCCCACGATGTGGCATTCTGACACTTTTGGGGCAGCTACCATAGCGTATGAGTACGGTATGGCAGACTGCCATATAAATTTTGTCATTGAGATACGTGCTCACACGCTATGTCAAATCACTGAGGAAATCACTTAAGTGATCAAAGATTGCTATGGTAAAAACGTGCCATATGAGTTTATATGTTAAAATATTCAACATATTTTCTTACATTTGCCATATGAAATTTTTGACGGTTGATTTCGATAACGATATTACATAAATTGTCGCAATTGTCTGATGTAATCTTTGTGAATAAAACGCAAAATAAAT
Organism: Hirtodrosophila histrioides; assembly: GCA_037075165.1. Lineage (NCBI taxonomy): Eukaryota > Metazoa > Arthropoda > Insecta > Diptera > Drosophilidae > Hirtodrosophila > Hirtodrosophila histrioides. The sequence continues at coordinate 973,121 of JBAMCL010000600.1, read as the reverse complement.
ACTTTAAAACTAAAAAGCCTATATTTGTATTGACATATGCACAAAGACAATCATACATATTCATAGTATGCCGTGAACGCCGAAGATATCGAAATTGGTCGATCGAGCCGGATATTAATATTCAATTATAGGTACGACAACAATATGTATGCACATGATGAAATTAAAGAGGTAAATCTTTACAGAAACTGAAATTTAACAAGTAAGAATGCTATATTTAAGTATACCCAACTATAAAACTCCCTGTACCTAGGTGAAAAGTTTCCGAAGATGCGATCGAAAACTTTTACAGCAAGACAGCAGTTCTTTTGCTCATGTTCCCCCAATCCTAACTTATCTCATTTCACTCAAAGTGCACTTTTTACCACACCCCCGCTGCAGCACTTTTTAGCTCCCAATTTCCCCAATAGATGGCTTTGATCTGTTTTCTTCTTCTGCGCACCCAATTTCGTTTGTATCCATCGATACATATTAGCCATACATCTCTTTCAAATAGTTATTGTAAGACATTTTTTTCGAATTACGGGTTGTGAATTGCGGGGTATGAACACCAAAAGATAAACATCTGGCAGCACTATGCCGCAGATTTTTGTCTGGTTGCACAAAATAACATTTGCAAAGTTATAAATTAAAAATATTATTAATTATGCAGATATTATTAAAGATGTTACTATCATGCGAAGAGCCGGGCCATTTTGCATCCACATCTTTTAAAACTAAATTTGCATTGCCCACTGCACAGGCGTACATTAAATGCGAAGTATTCCTTTCTATTCCGGTATATCTCAGCATTGTCACCTTCTGGTGATTGAATACGGATGTGGGTGCAGTCAATGGCTCCCTTTACTTTTGGGAATCTGGGCAATTTTATAAAAACTCTGCATGACCTCAATTGGCTTACCAAATTTACGTACTCCATAGACAATAAAGCAATAGCATATGAAGCCTGCCTTAATAAACCATACACTGCTAAAACGCCCACTCCACAAAAGTCGCCAACGACTTTCGGACTGTGATACGGCAGGTGTATAGTGTTCTTCACATGTGGTGCAATATTTAATCTTCCATCAAAAGATAACTCCTAGGGACTTGACCTCCATGCCTGTTTCTATGGCAATTCCTCTCAGTATGATTTACTTCATTTTCTACAATTTACACCTTTTTGTGAAGGTCCCCTGGCGATTTTGGTATGTATCAGGCTAACATCAACCTCCCCATACAACAGTAACACTGATTATGTTTCAGAGTGATTCTTCGAACTTGCCTCGGGCTATGATGACTACATCATCGGCATTGAATACCCTTACTAGAGCGCATGTCCAGTAGTTCGTCTAGTCCATGGTAATGGACTGTAACAATGCTTTCTCCCAATCATGCTGTGATTTGCCTAAAAATCAGCAGTGAGTGAATCCATCTGCCTGTCACTGTATCTGCCTTTCTCATGGAGGGCAGCCTGAACAGCGCCATGAAACATGATATCAAAAGAACCCTCTATTTCTAGGATGGCGCAGATTTTAATATTTTAAAAGGTACACCAATTATGAACACACATATCCAAAAGCCTCATAGGGCAGAGCTCGTTGGCAATGCTTTTCTTTTGCAATTAGCGGCGCAGATTGTTGTACAGCAGGGGGAACTTGAGATAAATCGCCAACACCGCAAAAATATTATATATTTATTTAAAATTACATATGTACGTTTTTAATATTAAAGCCGATATGACACGATATTAGCATTAATCTGACATTAAAATTTTCAAAAAAGAGACCCTGATGTGTATGAATGGTGAAGCCAGCTATGTTCTATATGAATTTCTGGGCTAAAATTGCATGGTTACACTTATTGTCAAAGCGCTCGCAAATAGCAAATACCTTTTTTCACTTGATAGCTTGATTCGGTGCATGGATGATCTTTTGGAAAAATTAACTGAGGCCATCAACCAAATATATGATAAATCTTTATCGCGAAGCATCAGCCAAGAGCAGAAATATTTGTTTGTTGTATTTTGGCTGGATAGCACTCCAGCGTACATCAATTTTTTTTGCTTGCTCTTCCAGGAAAATAAACTAAAACGGAGCGCAGGAAAAAAACACGTTCGTTGCGAATGCAATTACTTGACCAAACATCTGTTTGTCACCGAAAATTTTCAACGCGGCAGGTCTCAAACGCTTTGTATTTATTTGGGTGGGACCTGCCGCAGCGCTGCTCTCGCTCTCATGACCCGAAGCGGCACCAAGTTCGTGGCTCTGTCGCAGATGTTAAGCGATCGCCGATTTGAAATCATCAATATGTACATATGTGTGTGGTGATCTGCGTTCATACATATATATGTATGCACGAGAATTGCTCCTATTTATTTGCCATCGCGATGGCTTGGCCAGCAGCGACTAGCAAGCATTGAAAATCTTTGAGTCTCGCATAGAATACCCTGTACATAAAATTGTTTTTAGTCACAGTACAATGGATAGAATTGTTTAAAATATGTACATAATCTTTAAAATGCAATAAATTGACCGTGTCCATTTAAATTACACAGGCATAACAGCTTTTATGTTATATTAGCAAAAACACGCCAGCGTCCCGCCGAAATATTTAGTTTAAAATGCATTATGTTGAATTTGACTATTGTTCTCAACCGTAATGGGACCCATACACAAGGCAATCCAGTTGCCCAACATGAGTGATGGGACCCACACTAAAGGCAACTCAGTTGCCCAAGTTTTTCAAGTTGCGGCAACCGATTGCACGTAATTGGTACAGGTACGACTTTTGTTATGAGCAGCGAGTTGCTGCAACTAGTTGTGATGTATTTGGGCTACGCACAACTCAATCGACACAACTCGTGGGCTTTTCCCTTTGGTTTTGTACTTTCCTGCTGCTGTCTTTTTTGTTTGCTTGGTGTCAGATGCTATTCGCTATATGCAAAACACTTGAAGACCTATGTAGCTTTACATAGATCATGTTGTATTGCTTTAGTTGTGCTACAGTCGGTACATCTTTGTGGCCCTTTCCGTTTTGTTCCTTCTTGCTAATTTTTTTTCTGTTCGCCTGGTACTTGGCTGTGTTTTTGTGCGAAACATTTGAAGATATTCTGCTGCCGTTCGTAAGCGGAGTTGTTTAGTAGAAAATAATGAAAATTCAGATATTCCTGCCATATGAGCTACGATGCTGAAATTTTCACAGTAGGTTCCATATATGATGAAAGTGCACACTAAGACGGGATTTTGAAAAATTCCAAGCGTGGAAAACTCTTGTATGAAACTTTTTTGTTTACCATCCAATCGGCTTCAAACTCATTTTTAAAGATCTACATATTAAACAAGTAAGAATGCTATCGTTGAGCATACACAACGACAAAACTCCCTGTACCCAGGTCAAAAATTTCCGACAGCATCTTCCTACACTTACACATACACAAAGATACATACATACACAGCACAAGCGACAGCGCAAGCAAGGCATTTTAAGTGGCGGCTGTGCTGCTACTTCCCCCCGCGCTGCAGTACTGAATCTTGTATTTTGAATTACTTCCGTGTTTATTATCCGATCAACTTGATATTTGGACAGTAGATCAAGAATGACTAAAGTATTGTACATGCTAAATCCCAAAGCTATATCTTGAAAATTGTTACTGTAAAACGGTTGTTATCGAATAGCGGATCCAAAATAAACTTAACCTGCTCCTGCTATACACGAAACTACATTCCAAATTTGATGTCTCTAGCTCTTATAATTGCTGAGATCGACGCGTTCATACATAAGGACGGACAGACGGACAGACAGACGGACATGGCCAAATCTTAATCTCTTTTGATACTGATCAAGAATATATATACTTTATAGGGTCGGAGATGATCTCTCTGCCTGTAATACTTTTGCACAGATCGAATACCCCCTTTTTACCCATTTTACGGGTACAGGGAGTAAAAATTCGACACGTGTATCAGCGATTTTGGTATGTAAATTGAGCCCCATGGCTGGAAAATCGGTGGAGAACTCTGGAATTCGAAATTTTTAATTTGCATCTGATTGGCTTTTAACTTATTTTCAAGGTTCTATAGGAAAACATAATAGGCGCGGTGGTAAAAAATTTTGGAAATCTACCCCCCAATTCGGAAAATTCGCGGAAAACTGCTGTTGATTATCGTCCGATTGACTTCAAACTCATTTTACAACTTTTCTGTTTCTCATCCAATTATTTCAAAAATAACTTTAAAAACACCTGACATTTAATATTTCGACACATGGCTACCGGTTTTGAAATATGCATGCCCATGGAAAAGGGATGAAGTCTGGAATTCAGTATTTTCGTTTATCATGTGAGTGGTTTCGTACTAGTTTCGAAATATTAATAAAAATACTCGGTACTTTGCGGGCAATACAACGGCGGATAATTGTTGGAAAGCTTTAGTCTGGATTCTAAGTATTATTCTAGGAATTGGCTTCAAATGCCAAAATATTTTAGAAAAACCATTCCTACGCGTCGCCACGGTTGGGAAATGGAAGTTAAAGTCAAATGAGTTGGATTATTCGATTAATTAGATCGACTTCAAAGACATTTTCAAGGCCCTACACAAGAAACAGTAGTCACATGGCTCAACTATTTAGTTTCCTACCCCCACGGGAGGGAATACTGTGATTCGCTATTTATGTATATTTCTTACGGTTGACGAAAGCAGTCAATTTCAAAATAATGAACTTTCATCTAAAATATTTCGACGGGCAAGGCCGGGGTGTTGCCTGCTAGTTATTAATAAAATTCAAAATTTAAAAAATTCTGAATTATTGTATTTTTGTTTAATATAAATAAGCCAGTTAATTGCAATATTTAGTTTATCAATTCGGCACTTGCCGACACCATTTTTTGAGTTGTGCTACGTAGTTCGCTGATTTGGTTGCAGCGTGTGAGGCAAAGACCCAATTTGAGTGACAACTGGTTGCCGCAACCGATTGTAGTTAAGCCAATGTTTAATAATTTGTGATGTATGGCAATGACTTTGAAGCCGATCGAACTTAATAAATAATCTCATTCATCTGACCCCCATTTCCCACCCGTGGCGACGGGTTGGCGAAGATATTCTGAAATTGGTAACCACTACATTAAAATATTTTTCATGAAGTTAGAAGAATAATAATTCAAATGAAATTAAAAAAAAAAGTTCTATTGTTAAAACATTATCATGTTCTGCTTGTGTAAATTCCTTAAAATAATAAAACGGCACAACAGTATTCACATTCTTTAAAGAAAAATGATTAAAATAAACCAAATCGTGGTTTCACAAAAATCGTTATTCATCAATATGTAAAACATAACTTGCTTCATCTAACGTAGATAGAAAGCAAAACATAAACAACAAGCTATCGGTCACACTTATACGATGTTATGCAGCAGTTTGCGCATATCAAGATTTTCGAACAATTTTCAAATTCATTTCTTAAATTCTTCTGAATATATATTGAAAATGTTTGTCAAAATGACCATCTATGGTATAAAAGCAAGGTTTGTAGCTTCAAGCTTTTGACCTGCCCGTGTGTCACCAATCACTCAGTCCAGGTAAAGAATATACATATATCTACATACATATATGTGTACAAAATTGTGGTACTCTAGATTAAAAGGTGGGAAAAAATTGCGTTCATGCGGACGAACAGACACACATTGTACAATTTGGACCCCCCAATAGAGGGAAGCTGGCTACGCCCTTGTACATATATTTGTACATGTGTGTGTGCACATATAACAATACATATGTACATATCTACATACATTTGTACATTTATACCTTATGCATACATACTACGTAAATATGTATGTACATTTCTATGGATTTAAATATCGTACGTACATATGTACATATATATGTAAGTATGTATCTATGATCGTATTTTACTTAGCTTAGACAGAACATAAAAGGTATGTATGTACATATGTTTGAAAACATTCTTATTTGTATACACATGTGCATATATATATATACATATATGTATGTACATTTGTTTAGATTTAAGTATGTATGGATATATATATATATATGCACATATGTACATGCATACAACTGTCCGTGCATACGTTGTCCCTTGCGATTTGTAAAATTATGTTGTTTGTACTATGTATGTACATACGTAAGAATAACCAACGATGATCTCAACACGTTCAATAGGAGCTACATACATATGTATGTACATACACATGTATACATGAATATATGCATGTATTCAAGTGTATTGTTTAGGCACCGAGTAGAAATCTAACACTAAATGAACTTTTTTGTTGCTGATTTCAAACAGGCTAAAAAGCTTTTTTTGGCTGTAATGAAGCGACGAGGGTATTTCGTAAAGTAGTTTATTTATTAATCAATATATGTACGTACACACATACATGTGTATGTATGTGTTTACATATAGTCGTCTTTTAAGGAACTTGTAGACTTGACAGATTGATTGATTTTCGCAGTAGTTTCCATTTCTGACGAAAGCTTAAGAATTCTATTCAAGAGTTGGAAAACTCAAAACTTTTTTGTTAACCATAAAATCGAGTTTCAAACTAGTTTTTAAAGATATACGTATAGAAAAATCCATTCGCAACTTTTATTTGATCGATTTTGGGCGGCAAAAGAGGGTTTCCAAGTTGTATTCGCGAAACGCTAATTTTAGTCCAATAAACTGCAAATCTGCATCATTTTCAAAGCTCTTAACATTAAAATTGTACCGAATCGTTCAGACTTAGTTCGATTGAACTAATCTTCATAGTGAACGAATGAACTAAATTCCTGCTTATCGTTCATTCTAGTCACTTGAGTCCCATTATCGTTCAACTGATTCGAATCCTTAAATCGTTCAGACGTTGATTAGACTCTTTCGTCCGCATTACCCGGACCATACACGGGCCAATTCAGTTGCCAAACTTGAGCGAGTTTTTCGGGTTGCGGCAACCGATTGCAATGTAATTGGAACGGTTGGCACAAAGTTGTGCCAACTGAATTCTGTATCAAAACCTTTTGATACGAGCAGCGAGTTGCCACAACTGATTGTGGTGTAGTTGGACAACGCACAACTCGATTGGTACAACTCGTGGGCGTTTCCCTTTGGTTTTGTACTTTCTTGCTACTTTTTTCGCTGATCGCCTGGTTCAAATGCTGTTCGTTGTATGCAAAACACTTGCAGAGCTCTGCTTCAGGTTCGGGGGTGGGTTTGCTATAGTTGGGCTATAGTTGTGCATAGTTGTGTACATCTTTGTGGGCGTCTCCCTTTTCGTTTTAGTTTTTCCCGCTACTGTTTTTTTTGTTCGCCTGGTACTTGTCTGTTGTTTTATGCGAAACATTTGAAGATCTTTTGCTGCCGTTCATAAACGCCATTGTTTAGCAGCAAATAGTGAAATTAATAAAAATTCAGCTATTCCTTTTGTTGTTATTATTAACAAAATTAAAAATTTTAAATAATTGTTCTGAATTTTTGTTTTTTTGTGTTATTAATATATTTGAAGAAAACAATTAATTGCAATATTTGGATTATCAAGTGTTTATCAATTATGCACTTGCCGACGCCATTTTTCGATTTTGCTACGAAGTTGGCTGATCTGATTGCAGCGTGCGAGGCAAAGACCCAATTTGAGACAAAGACACATTTTGTGCTAAAGTTGGCCCGTGTATGGGCCGGGTTAGAGTCGCTCTTAATAAAGAATACCTTGATCGTACAGATCATGATGAAATTATCGGTGGCTGCTAAGAGAGCTCAATACGTGCGCCATTTTAATTATCACAGATAGACAACCAGCTAATGTTCCTTTACAATAATATCATGAATAGATTATGGTTATTTAAAGCTATTACGTTTTTGTAAAGATATCTTACTTTCTATTCAGACATGACATAAAATATAAGAATACAATTAAGAAATAGCTGCCAGACATATGAATATTGAAAACAGTTTTAAAAACAAATTTAATTCGAAAATGAACAATATGACTCAAATGAGTAGAAAGAACGAAAATGGGATTTATTGACTCAAATGAAAGATTATAGGCTATTCACATCATCGGGGAACGCATGGGAAGATGGTGGAACACCTGTAGTTGGTTTATTGTAACGCCATGTAGTTGGAATAATATATTTAAATAAAACAACGATTTTATGTCTGCCAGAGCTTCTGCTCTCTTTGGCTTCACAAATGAATCTGAATATATTTTGTATGTCTTAAGTCTAATACATAAAATTCTTATATCTACATATTTGTATGTTTGTATTATTGTGTTCATATGTATGCATGCATATGTTATATATTGTATGTATTTGACCACTTGAGCTGCTAAGTCAGGGGTGCCCAAACGCTGCTTATGGAAGAGCAAACTTCAATACATATGCAAGAAAACACTAACACATCTAAGGCAAACAATTTTTTTTCATTTTATTGTGTGCACCGAAAAAAAAGTAGATACAATTTCTATTATTTCTTTGCAAATATTGCATTTGCATTTCACACCTAAAAATGTTTTCCAAAAAAAGTACTACGTCCAGTTATTCATCTTTTCATCACCACTATTTTATTGTAACTATTATTTGAATGCAAATAATGCATTTAAAATGGTTTGCAGAAAAATATCGTGTCTAGCATTCAATCAAATATAATTTTTTTAAAGTGCAGGCCTCAACGAAGAGTAACAACAAAATTACACCGAAATTCAGTAGCGCAACAACAAAGTAATGAAGTGTTGTTGCTTTGCTCATGAGCCCAGCCATCGAAAAGAGATAAGAAAGGGAACACGCAATATTGTTTTTGTATTATGCATTGGCTTATGACTCGAGCCGTGCATGTATACGCGCATTGCTGCCTATGCCTAAGAGCAATTACAATAACAAAATGAGCCAGATGAGCAATGGGCTGGGCACCCCTGTGCTAAGTGTACGCTCAGCATTTCTCATGCGCTACGATCGGATGGTATATAAGCGGTGGATCGTATTACATATGGTAGATATACTACACACCGATTCACACTGCCACCATCTACTGTCAATTCAACCTTTGGAGTCAGCGGCCAAGCAAATTTGCAAAATATTAATTAAAACGAATTTAATTAAGAAATTGGTTATTGTTGTTTTTCAGCATAACATTGGTTAATTAATAAACTAATGACGGAACTCGAAAAAACAGATGAAATTTAGTTTCTAGAGCATCAGGCAGATAACGACGATTCTTGAAGTCCACATTTCGGTCATTTTGCAATTCTTGTAGATATCGTTACTTTATAAAATATGTTCTTCCTAGACTTCAATCAACCATTACTGTTGTTACAATTTAGCATTTTTGTCGGTGGGACAATGCCGGCTAGCTGTCGGTCCCAGGGCTGGATACGACCCAATGCACGCTAAATATAAAAAAAGAAAATGAGACATAGGGCATCTTACAACAAGTAAACAAACACAATAATAACAACACGAAAGAATGTTGCAGTCGGACGTACCCGGCTGCAGAATACTGTGTTCCCAGTCATATATAATTTGAATGTTTGTGGGTTCGGAAAGAGACGCGAAAAAACAGTAGTCCGTATGTCAAATTTGTTCCATTTTGTACCGGGGCAAGGTGGCAACGCGCACACGACCAGGGCTGGAAGAAAAGAAAAATCGGTTAGTAAGTAAGCAGTGTCTAGTTTGGGGAGTCGAGGGGAATGAACTAGTAGCGGGGGGCAGGCGGCCAGTAGTGTGGGAAAAAATATAGATGTATTGGTGAGGGTGCGCAGGCGCTTGAAGGTGATAAATAGGACTGAAAAGGCAACTGGCGCGGGATTGTGAAGGTTAAATACACGCAGCAAGGCGGCACTGTCCAAATTGGATTTTTTCTTTTTGTGTGTGTAACATTAAACATGTGAGTATCAAAACTCATCTGCCCAGTGCCTCGCGTGTGACCTTCTGTTTATTCTCGGCAGCCTGGCCCGGAAGAGCGACACAGCAGCCGGGTCAGTGGATATTTTTGTTTTTGGTTCGAGCATAGAATCGCACCGGCAATTGGCGGACAAGAGGTTGGAGCTGAACACAGCGGACCAGACCTAAGGCCACCATCACCATCCAGCTACATCGATAGACTTACGTGAGTGTGTTCCATTAGTGTCGGCAGCCACGCAGCTGATCCGCATTTTTAAGCCCACATCGGGCAATGCAAGTTTACGGCCAAATTATACAGCCGCCAATACCCTGGAAAAGGCAAAATAAAGTTGGATGCAGTGACACTTTATAAAAACAGTGCAAACTTACCTGTGTTGGCCACTGTGTCGTTTCATTGTGGCGCACATATTTACACGACACGCACAAGCCTACAAACATACGTGCATATGTGCCTTTTGTCCGACCAAATTCTGCTGCGCACCTTCAATTGCAGCCGCCGATCCAAATTGAAGCAATAAAGCCGCCACCCCACGTTCCTGTAATGTTTAATTATTTATTAGTATATTAGTGTATTTATTAAATTATTTAATTGTGAAATTTTGTTATATTTACCTTTTCGGCATCTAAGAGTGCATCGACCCTGTTCAATTTTAACACCAACACATTTAACATTTGTGCACATGCATTAGCTGCCAAACAGCTGAGCACAACAATCTTATTAACCCGTATGTGGCGTCGCCCGCTAAAGTATATCTTGCGATTATTTTGAATGATATTCTTTTTATAATTTAATATATATATTATTTTGCACCTCCCTGACCCTTAACGAGAGCTCTTGGTAGGTGTAGGTTGGTTATTGGCGCTTTATTAACAGCTTATTAATTCTCGCATGACATAATTTATTCCCACGGCATTTGTTTGTATATAAATACATACATACGTGCATGAACATTCTTTTGGGTTTATATATATTTATTTTCTTTATTCATTTTGCTTAAATTTAAAAGTTTTGGTGTTTAAATTTATAATTTTATAATTTCGTAAATTTTCATTTTATTTATAATTTCATTATTTATTTGGCAAATTTTGTAATTTATTTATTTAAAGCTAATGTGTAACTAAATGTAAGTAAATGAAATTTATATTAGGGTCACAATATTTATATTAAACTAAGTACAGAAGAGGAAATATGGAGTTTTAAATTAACTTAGAGGGAGGAGGCGTGGCCTGTGCCATGGATTAGGCCAGCCGCAACCGTTCCAGCAGAGGGTGGCCCAAATAATTTTGATGACTTGGACCACAGGCAGGGCGGGCGCGCGAGGTGGAACCATCGAAGCCTCATCCATCTGGCAGTCGTGCGTTTGTTTGTTGTGATTTTTGTTGTTGTTGTAGCGTAGTCTTTGTTGTGTTGTTGTTGTTGTTGTGTAAGAGTCTGTATGTCTCGTTCTTCTGTTCACATTTAGCGGGCATTGGGTCGTATCCAGCCCTGGGACCGACAGCTAGCCGGCGTTGCCCCACCGACAAAAGCTAATGTGTAACAGAAATGGCGCCCAACCTGAATCTTCCAGTCGGGACAGTCGCGGGTTCGGGTTACATTTTAACCAATGTCACCCTAGCTTTGCGTCTGCCGGATAGACTGAAGATAAGGAATAAATAAATTTGAAGGAGAAGGCGACATCTCGCGAACTGCTCCGTATCTGGTCCTTCCGAAGTCGCTGCCGCAGGCTTAAAGGGAGCGTAAAGCTGGCCTTTAATTGCGCGGAGTGATGAATGCTAGGATGAGATACGAAAGCAAGTGTTAGAACAAATTTAAAAATTTATAAATTGGTGACTTACTAATGTTATATGATTTTCACAATTCAATGTCACTGTTGGACGTAAGTCACTGCCGTTCATGAATGAACAGGTAGTTAGCGACGGACAATTTTCGTGGTGGACTGTGATATTGAATGAATCTGTGATGAAATGTGATATTAGGTTAAGTGGTTCTGGTGGATATAGGCGTGGCAGGTGTGATGGCAAACGAGGGTACCGGTGAACGTCTGCCAGGTAGTGCTTTGAGTAGGTCACCGGTTCAGGCAAGAGGAGGAAATCCGGCACAGTCAGATTGGGGTGATAGTCCGCCGAAACTAGCTACGGAGCTCGCGTCAGCGGTTAATGCGTCGCTTGCGCAGGCTCATGCGACCCATAGGGCGGCGCAGTCAGACTCCATAAGCCGCGTGGTGCAGGAAGAGATACGCAACGGGTTCATGGAGATGATGCGTTCGCTTAATGAGGTACTGCAGCACATCAGGCAACCATCACCACAGTCAGAAGTGCCAAAAAGGGATGAAGGTGGTCAGGTGCAGGTTGCACAGGGAGCAATCCCGAAACGAGACTAGTCCAGCGCGACAGACGCGTCAGCACCACCAAAGAAACCATTTTTGTCACGAACTCGACCGGGTGGAAGTGATCCGTCCATGGTAGGGACTACTGCATCTGGGGATCCGGGTAACCAGACTGAGCAGCACGCGGGAAATTGGCGAAATCCAAGACAGAATAGCCACTGGCGGGTAGAGAATAGGCGAGCAGGCGAGTACCAATGTGAAGAATATACGCCAAACTCCAGACAGCGGCCACGATGGGGCCAAGTCGAGAAATGGGATGTCACTTTCAATAGAGACGCGACGAAAATGGCAGTGGAGGACTTTGTGTTCCGCATCGAGTTCCTGCAGAATCAATGCAGATGTTCCTGGGAGGAGGTGCTGAAGGGATTCCACCATTTAGTTACCGGACACGCACGTGGGTGGTACTGGCAGTACGTTCGCGATCATCGCGTGGAGAACTGGATGGAACTGCGAGATCATCTAGTTAGCCGTTTTCGAGGCACTGCGTCAGAGTTTGACCGTATGAGGGAGCTCCGCGAGAGGACGCAACGTTCAAACGAGAGCGTGGAAGAATTTTTCCACACCATGCGGAAGCTCGCGTCGCGTCTAGAAATGCCACCATCCGAGAGCGAGATGATCAAGATCATCAAGAAGGCACTCATAGACGAAATCGCAAGTTTCGTCTATGGCCTACGAGTGTACTCCTTGGACCAGCTGCGAGATGAGTGCGTCGAAATCGAGGCGAACATAAAGCGGAAGACCCGATCGTCGTGGCGAGGAGCACCAAAAGCCACCAATTATGGGCGAGGAGCTGTTGTGAGCGAGATCGCGCAGGAGCAACTGGCTTGTGAGGAGATTGAAGTCGTCGAGGAGGTGCAAATGGTACGTCGTCCGCATCAGAAGCTGATTTGCTAGAACTGCGGACAACCAGATTACGGCTTCAGGGATTGCATGGCAGTAGAGAGACGTATCTTCTGCTATAGGTGTGGAAAACCGGATGCGTATGCTCCCAGTTGTCCAAATTGTTCGGGAAACGCGAGAAGGAGTGCGATTCAGGCAGGCGAATCACGCTCACAGACGGGGCCTGTACTGAAAAGATAGAGGAGGACATAAACAATAAGTTAGGTAGAGATAGTTTGCATGCTAGGTTAAGAAATTTATCATATGAGGAGCGGCTTAGAAATTATATAACAGCTAGAAATAGGATATTTTCAGACTTACAAGTCGATGGGATGCGAGCACTTTCTGTAAGAGTCAGGAAAGCTAGATGTCGCTTTAAGCAACTGCGATCCACGAGACGTCAGGTGATCGATTCCGTGCGTAGGTGCAGCAGAAGTGATCCAAGAGTGTTTGCAGCCATATCCATTATGGGCGAATCAGTAAGGGGCCTGCTAGACTCCGGCGCTACTCATAGCATGTTGGGAAATAGTTGTCACGAGTTCCTGGAGAAGCTAGGTGTAGCGCCTCGAAAGTATATTTCGATGGTGAAGGTAGCGAGTGGGGAAAATCGCGCAATTGTTGGCCAAATAGAATTGCCTGTAGAGTATAAGGGAGAGATAAGAAAAATAACATTTTTCTTATGCCCTTTTCTCGAGCAGGAGATCTACCTGGGCATAGATTTTTGGCGATCATTCGCACTGGCTCCAGCGGATATGGGAACAGGTTCAACCGGCGAGCCAGTGAGACTTGTGGAGGAGTTAATTGTGGATCAGGTGGCTCACTATGTGGATGGGCCTGAGGAGGAAATAGTGCAAGAAGAGTGGCGATTGTCAGCAGAGCAGCAATCAGAATTGGAGGAGGTAAAGAAAGAGTTCCTTACGTTTGAAACTGTAGGTCTGGGGAAGTCTATGGAAACGCACAAAATCCAATTAGTGGATGATGCCGAGCCTGTAAAGGATCGACATTATCCACTGTCACCAGCGATGCAGAAGGTAGTGTGTGCAGAGGTGGACAAAATGTTGGCTTTGCGGGTCATCGAGTGCAGTGATAGCCCGTGGAGCAACCGCACTACTGTTGTGCGACGGCCGGGTAAAAATCGTTTCTGCCTCGATGCTCGCAAGCTCAACAAATTGACCATTAAGGACGCGTATCCACTACCTAGCATCGAGGGGATTTTGTCGCGTCTCGATCAGACGATCTACATTTCTAGCGTCGATCTTAAATTCGCCTTCTGGCAGATCGAGCTAGAGGAGAAGAGTAGGGCCTATACAGCTTTTACTGTGCCTGGGCGGCCGCTGTATCAATTTCGGATGATGCCGTTTGGCCTCTGTAACGCCGCTCAGCGCCTATGCAGGCTAGTAGACAAAGTGATCCCAGTGGAGATGAGATCCAACATCTACGCTTATCTTGATGATTTGCTGATCATCGCTGAGGATTTTAGCACTCACGTAAGGATCTTCAGGCAGGTTGCAGAGCACCTGCGAAAAGCGAATTTGACCATCGGGTTAGGGAAATCGCACTTCTGCTATAAGAATATTAAGTATTTGGGTTTTATAGTCGGAGGGGGAGCTTTGAAAATGGATCCTGATCGCGTCTCGGCTATCCTACGCATTCCTGAGCCACGATCTGTCCGCGAACTGCGCAGTTTTCTTGGAACCGCAGGCTGGTACAGGCGATTTATTAAAAATTTCGCAGAACTGGCAGTCCCGCTCACAGACGCTCTCAAGAAGTCGGCGAAAGGCAAATTTAAATTGACGGAGGAAGCAATACACGCCATTGCTAAATTAAAAGCTGCACTTACCTCAGCACCAGTTTTGGTCCACGCTGACTTTAAGAGGCACTTTTATATCCAGTGCGACGCTTCACACCATGGAGTAGGAGCCGTGCTGTTCCAACGGGACGATGAACAGCAGGAAAGGCCGATTGCGTTCTTTTCAGCCAAATTGAATTGTCATCAGAAGAACTATTCGGTGACGGAAAAGGAGTGCCTGGCAGCGCTCATGGCGATTCGAAAGTTCCGCCCATATGTAGAACTGATGCCGTTTACGGTGATCACAGATCACGCCAGCCTTAAGTGGCTCATGACGCTCAAGAACTTGGATGGTCGCTTGGCTCGATGGTCTCTTCAACTTCAGGCATTTGACTTCGGCATTGAACACCGAAAAGGCGTAGACAACGTTGTTGCCGACACATTGTCACGAAACATCGAAGAGCTGGAAGTAGATCCGAGCAGCGTTCTGGGCTTCGATACCGTGGAGTTTGAGTCTGAGGAATACCAGGCGTTAGTCAAGCAGATCACCGAAAACCAAAAGCACTTACCCGATATCCGGATCGAAGGCGGCATGGTATTCAAGCGCATGCGCTTCGAACGAATTGACGACCAGTTGGAAGGCTCCGTTTGGAAGTTGTGGGTGCCGAGGAAGAGCGGGTGGAAGTTGTGGGTGACGTCGACGCTGATAGATCGCGCACATACAGACGAAAAGGCAGCACACGGTGGGATCGCGAAAACACTCCATCTGTTGCGCAGGCAGTACTATTGGCCGAACATGGCATTGGAAGTACGCGACTTCATCCAACGTTGTAGTATTTGCAAGGAGGCGAAAGCGCAGAATTATCACATGCAGGTTGGGATTGGACAGGAGGTGGTCACGGAGCGTCCGTTCCAAAAACTCTACGTCGATTTTTTGGGCAAATACCCGCGATCGAAGAATGGACAGGCGTGGATATTTATCTTAGTTGACCATTTTTCAAAATTCACCTCTCTCAAGACCATGAAGTCAGCAACAGCAGGAGAGGTTGTTAGTTTCCTCATCCATGAGGTGTTCTACAAATTTGGAGTGCCGGAGCTGATTCACTCCGATAATGGACCACAATTCAAAACGAAGACGTTCCAAGATATGATTATGGCGTTTGGAATCACACACATGAAAACAGCAGTACATTCGCCGCAGAGCAACGCAGCTGACCGTGTTAATCGGACGGTTCTCAACGCGATCCGAACATATTTGGAGGACGATCATCGCGAATGGGATGCGCATCTGCCCGAGATAGAGTTGGCCATTCGAAACTCGGTGCATGAAGCGACTGGAGTAACTCCGTTTTTCGCTGTGTTCGGACAGCAAATATATTTGCATGGATCATGCTATAAGTTGGCGAAGAGTTTGCGATCCATTGGAGAGCATGAGGTGTCCTTGCTGGTGGCTCAGGATAAGCGACAACTTATTCAGGAGGAGATTCGGAAGAAACTACATCAGGCGTATGAGCGTAGCAGCGCGAGATATAACCAGCGATCACGGCAGTTTTGTTTGCAAAGCCTGGACAAGAGGTGTATCGTCGCAACTTCGTGCTGAGCGACTTTGGCAATGCTTTAATGCCAAGTTTGCACGAAAGTTCATCCGATGTCGAGTTACCAAGCCAGTAGGTAATAACGCGTACGCATTGGAGGATCTCAACGGTCGTCCAATTGGAATATACCACGCCAAAGATTTGCGTGTGTAGGCGTATGTGGGTGTGGCCTACGTTGGGCGCGTCTGCATTAGAGTGTAGGGCACGCCGCATTGAGAACACTAAGTGTGTAGGCCGGTAGTCATGCCCACGCGTAGGTTGGACATCCTGGGTCAGTCCACCTACTCGTGGTGGTGTTCCATTTTGTACCGGGGCGAGGTGGCAACGCGCACACGACCAGGGCTGGAAGAAAAGAAAAATCGGTTAGTAAGTAAGCAGTGTCTAGTTTGGGGAGTCGAGGGGAATGAACTAGTAGCGGGGGGCAGGCGGCCAGTAGTGTGGGGAAAAATATAGATGTATTGGTGAGGGTGCGCAGGCGCTTGATGGGGAAAAATAGGACTGAAAAGGCAAATGGCACGGGATTGTGAAGGTTAAATGCACGCAGCAAGGCGGCACTGTCCAAATTGGATTTTTTCTTTTTGTGTGTGTAACATTAAACATGTGAGTATCAAAACTCATCTGCCCAGTGCCTCGCGTGTGACCTTCTGTTTATTCTCGGCAGCCTGGCCCAGAAGAGCGACACAGCAGCCGGGTCAGTGGATTTTTTTGTTTTTGGTTCGAGCATAGAATCGCACCGGCAATTGGCGGACAAGAGGTTGGAGCTGAACACAGCGGACCAGACCTAAGGCCACCATCACCATCCAGCTACATCGATAGACTTACGTGAGTGTGTTCCATTAGTGTCGGCAGCCACGCAGCTGATCCGCATTTTTAAGCCCACATCGGGCAATGCAAGTTTACGGCCAAATTATACAGCCGCCAATACCCTGGAAAAGGCAAAATAAAGTTGGATGCAGTGACACTTTATAAAAACAGTGCAAACTTACCTGTGTTGGCCACTGTGTCGTTTCATTGTGGCGCACATATTTACACGACACGCACAAGCCTACAAACATACGTGCATATGTGCCTTTTGTCCGACCAAATTCTGCTGCGCACCTTCAATTGCAGCCGCCGATCCAAATTGAAGCAATAAAGCCGCCACCCCACGTTCCTGTAATGTTTAATTATTTATTAGTATATTAGTGTATTTATTAAATTATTTAATTGTGAAATTTTGTAATATTTACCTTTTCGGCATCTAAGAGTGCATCGACCCTGTTCAATTTTAACACCAACACATTTAACATTTGCACATGCATTAGCTGCCAAACAGCTGAGCACAACAATCTTATTAACCCGTATGTGGTATCGCCTGCTAAAGTATATCTTGCGATTATTTTGAATGATATTCTTTTTATAATTTAATATATATATTATTTTGCACCTCCCTGACTCTTAACGAGAGCTCTTGGTAGGTGTAGGTTGGTTATTGGCGCTTTATTAACAGCTTATTAATTCTCGCATGACATAATTTATTCCCACGGCATTTGTTTGTATATAAATACATACATACGTGCATGAACATTCTTTTGGGTTTATATATATTTATTTTCTTTATTCATTTTGCTTAAATTTAAAAGTTTTGGTGTTTAAATTTATAATTTTATAATTTCGTAAATTTTCATTTTATTTATAATTTCATTATTTATTTGGCAAATTTTGTAATTTATTTATTTAAAGCTAATGTGTAACTAAATGTAAGTAAATGAAATTTATATTAGGGTCACAATATTTATATTAAACTAAGTACAGAAGAGGAAATATGGAGTTTTAAATTAACTTAGAGGGAGGAGGCGTGGCCTGTGCCATGGATTAGGCCAGCCGCAACCGTTCCAGCAGAGGGTGGCCCAAATAATTTTGATGACTTGGACCACATCGAAGCCTCATCCATCTGGCAGTCGTGCGTTTGTTTGTTGTGATTTTTGTTGTTGTTGTAGCGTAGTCTTTGTTGTGTTGTTGTTGTTGTGTAAGATGCTGTATGTCTCGTTCTTCTGTTCACATTTAGCGGGCATTGGGTCGTATCCAGCCCTGGGACCGACAGCTAGCCGGCGTTGCCCCACCGACAAAAGCTTTTGTGTAACAGAAATGGCGCCCAACCTGAATCTTCCAGTCGGGACAGTCGCGGGTTCGGGTTACATTTTAACCAATGTCACCCTAGCTTTGCGTCTGCCGGATAGACTGAAGATAAGGAATAAATAAATTTGAAGGAGAAGGCGACATCTCGCGAACTGCTCCGTATCTGGTCCTTCCGAAGTCGCTGCCGCAGGCTTAAAGGGAGCGTAAAGCTGGCCTTTAATTGCGCGGAGTGATGAATGCTAGGATGAGATACGAAAGCAAGTGTTAGAACAAATTTAAAAATTTATAAATTGGTGACTTACTAATGTTATATTTTTTTCACAATTCAATGTCACTGTTGGACGTAAGTCACTGCCGTTCATGAATGAACAGGTAGTTAGCGACGGACAATTTTCGTGGTGGACTGTGATATTGAATGAATCTGTGATGAAATGTGATATTAGGTTAAGTGGTTCTGGTGGATATAGGCGTGGCAGGTGTGATGGCAAACGAGGGTACCGGTGAACGTCTGCCAGGTAGTGCTTTGAGTAGGTCACCGGTTCAGGCAAGAGGAGGAAATCCGGCACAGTCAGATTGGGGTGATAGTCCGCCGAAACTAGCTACGGAGCTCGCGTCAGCGGTTAATGCGTCGCTTGCGCAGGCTCATGCGACCCATAGGGCGGCGCAGTCAGACTCCATAAGCCGCGTGGTGCAGGAAGAGATACGCAACGGGTTCATGGAGATGATGCGTTCGCTTAATGAGGTACTGCAGCACATCAGGCAACCATCACCACAGTCAGAAGTGCCAAAAAGGGATGAAGGTGGTCAGGTGCAGGTTGCAATCCCGAAACGAGACTAGTCCAGCGCGACAGACGCGTCAGCACCACCAAAGAAACCATTTTTGTCACGAACTCGACCGGGTGGAAGTGATCCGTCCATGGTAGGGGCTACTGCATCTGGGGATCCGGGTAACCAGACTGAGCAGCACGCGGGAAATTGGCGAAATCCAAGACAGAATAGCCACTGGCGGGTAGAGAATAGGCGAGCAGGCGAGTACCAACGTGAAGAATATACGCCAAACTCCAGACAGCGGCCACGATGGGGCCAAGTCGAGAAATGGGATGTCACTTTCAATAGAGACGCGACGAAAATGGCAGTGGAGGACTTTGTGTTCCGCATCGAGTTCCTGCAGAATCAATGCAGATGTTCCTGGGAGGAGGTGCTGAAGGGATTCCACCATTTAGTTACCGGACACGCACGTGGGTGGTACTGGCAGTACGTTCGCGATCATCGCGTGGAGAACTGGATGGAACTGCGAGATCATCTAGTTAGCCGTTTTCGAGGCACTGCGTCAGAGTTTGACCGTATGAGGGAGCTCCGCGAGAGGACGCAACGTTCAAACGAGAGCGTGGAAGAATTTTTCCACACCATGCGGAAGCTCGCGTCGCGTCTAGAAATGCCACCATCCGAGAGCGAGATGATCAAGATCATCAAGAAGGCACTCATAGACGAAATCGCAAGTTTCGTCTATGGCCTACGAGTGTACTCCTTGGACCAGCTGCGAGATGAGTGCGTCGAAATCGAGGCGAACATAAAGCGGAAGACCCGATCGTCGTGGCGAGGAGCACCAAAAGCCACCAATTATGGGCGAGGAGCTGTTGTGAGCGAGATCGCGCAGGAGCAACTGGCTTGTGAGGAGATTGAAGTCGTCGAGGAGGTGCAAATGGTACGTCGTCCGCATCAGAAGCTGATTTGCTAGAACTGCGGACAACCAGATTACGGCTTCAGGGATTGCATGGCAGTAGAGAGACGTATCTTCTGCTATAGGTGTGGAAAACCGGATGCGTATGCTCCCAGTTGTCCAAATTGTTCGGGAAACGCGAGAAGGAGTGCGATTCAGGCAGGCGAATCACGCTCACAGACGGGGCCTGTACTGAAAAGATAGAGGAGGACATAAACAATAAGTTAGGTAGAGATAGTTTGCATGCTAGGTTAAGAAATTTATCATATGAGGAGCGGCTTAGAAATTATATAACAGCTAGAAATAGGATATTTTCAGACTTACAAGTCGATGGGATGCGAGCACTTTCTGTAAGAGTCAGGAAAGCTAGATGTCGCTTTAAGCAACTGCGATCCACGAGACGTCAGGTGATCGATTCCGTGCGTAGGTGCAGCAGAAGTGATCCAAGAGTGTTTGCAGCCATATCCATTATGGGCGAATCAGTAAGGGGCCTGCTAGACTCCGGCGCTACTCATAGCATGTTGGGAAATAGTTGTCACGAGTTCCTGGAGAAGCTAGGTGTAGCGCCTCGAAAGTATATTTCGATGGTGAAGGTAGCGAGTGGGGAAAATCGCGCAATTGTTGGCCAAGTAGAATTGCCTGTAGAGTATAAGGGAGAGATAAGAAAAATAACATTTTTCTTATGCCCTTTTCTCGAGCAGGAGATCTACCTGGGCATAGATTTTTGGCGATCATTCGCACTGGCTCCAGCGGTTATGGGAACAGGTTCAACCGGCGAGCCAGTGAGACTTGTGGAGGAGTTAATTGTGGATCAGGTGGCTCACTATGTGGATGGGCCTGAGGAGGAAATAGTGCAAGAAGAGTGGCGATTGTCAGCAGAGCAGCAATCAGAATTGGAGGAGGTAAAGAAAGAGTTCCTTACGTTTGAAACTGTAGGTCTGGGGAAGTCTATGGAAACGCACAAAATCCAATTAGTGGATGATGCCGAGCCTGTAAAGGATCGACATTATCCACTGTCACCAGCGATGCAGAAGGTAGTGTGTGCAGAGGTGGACAAAATGTTGGCTTTGCGGGTCATCGAGTGCAGTGATAGCCCGTGGAGCAACCGCACTACTGTTGTGCGACGGCCGGGTAAAAATCGTTTCTGCCTCGATGCTCGCAAGCTCAACAAATTGACCATTAAGGACGCGTATCCACTACCTAGCATCGAGGGGATTTTGTCGCGTCTCGATCAGACGATCTACATTTCTAGCGTCGATCTTAAATTCGCCTTCTGGCAGATCGAGCTAGAGGAGAAGAGTAGGGCCTATACAGCTTTTACTGTGCCTGGGCGGCCGCTGTATCAATTTCGGATGATGCCGTTTGGCCTCTGTAACGCCGCTCAGCGCCTATGCAGGCTAGTAGACAAAGTGATCCCAGTGGAGATGAGATCCAACATCTACGCTTATCTTGATGATTTGCTGATCATCGCTGAGGATTTTAGCACTCACGTAAGGATCTTCAGGCAGGTTGCAGAGCACCTGCGAAAAGCGAATTTGACCATCGGGTTAGGGAAATCGCACTTCTGCTATAAGAATATTAAGTATTTGGGTTTTATAGTCGGAGGGGGAGCTTTGAAAATGGATCCTGATCGCGTCTCGGCTATCCTACGCATTCCTGAGCCACGATCTGTCCGCGAACTGCGCAGTTTTCTTGGAACCGCAGGCTGGTACAGGCGATTTATTAAAAATTTCGCAGAACTGGCAGTCCCGCTCACAGACGCTCTCAAGAAGTCGGCGAAAGGCAAATTTAAATTGACGGAGGAAGCAATACACGCCATTGCTAAATTAAAAGCTGCACTTACCTCAGCACCAGTTTTGGTCCACGCTGACTTTAAGAGGCACTTTTATATCCAGTGCGACGCTTCACACTATGGAGTAGGAGCCGTGCTGTTCCAACGGGACGATGAACAGCAGGACAGGCCGATTGCGTTCTTTTCAGCCAAATTGAATTGCCATCAGAAGAACTATTCGGTGACGGAAAAGGAGTGTCTGGCAGCGCTCATGGCGATTCTAAAGTTCCGCCCATATGTAGAACTGATGCCGTTTGTGGTGATCACAGATCACGCCAGCCTTAAGTGGCTCATGACGCTCAAGAACTTGGATGGTCGCTTGGCTCGATGGTCTCTTCAACTTCAGGCATTTGACTTCGGCATTGAACACCGAAAAGGCGTAGACAACGTTGTTGCCGACACATTGTCACGAAACATCGAAGAGCTGGAAGTAGATCCGAGCAGCGTTCTGGGCTTCGATACCGTGGAGTTTGAGCCTGAGGAATACCAGGCGTTAGTCAAGCAGATCACCGAAAACCAAAAGCACTTACCCGATATCCGGATCGAAGGCGGCATGGTATTCAAGCGCATGCGCTTCGAACGAATTGACGACCAGTTGGAAGGCTCCGTTTGGAAGTTGTGGGTGCCGAGGAAGAGCGGGTGGAAGTTGTGGGTGACGTCGACGCTGATAGATCGCGCACATACAGACGAAAAGGCAGCACACGGTGGGATCGCGAAAACACTCCATCTGTTGCGCAGGCAGTACTATTGGCCGAACATGGCATTGGAAGTACGCGACTTCATCCAACGTTGTAGTATTTGCAAGGAGGCGAAAGCGCAGAATTATCACATGCAGGTTGGGATTGGACAGGAGGTCGTCACGGAGCGTCCGTTCCAAAAACTCTACGTCGATTTTTTGGGCAAATATCCGCGATCGAAGAATGGACAGGCGTGGATATTTATCGTAGTTGACCATTTTTCAAAATTCACCTCTCTCAAGACCATGAAGTCAGCAACAGCAGGAGAGGTTGTTAGTTTCCTCATCCATGAGGTGTTCTACAAATTTGGAGTGCCGGAGCTGATTCACTCCGATAATGGACCACAATTCAAAACGAAGACGTTCCAAGATATGATTATGGCGTTTGGAATCACACACATGAAAACAGCAGTACATTCGCCGCAGAGCAACGCAGCTGACCGTGTTAATCGGACGGTTCTCAACGCGATCCGAACATATTTGGAGGACGATCATCGCGAATGGGATGCGCATCTGCCCGAGATAGAGTTGGCCATTCGAAACTCGGTGCATGAAGCGACTGGAGTAACTCCGTTTTTCGCTGTGTTCGGACAGCAAATATATTTGCATGGATCATGCTATAAGTTGGCGAAGAGTTTGCGATCCATTGGAGAGCATGAGGTGTCCTTGCTGGTGGCTCAGGATAAGCGACAACTTATTCAGGAGGAGATTCGGAAGAAACTACATCAGGCGTATGAGCGTAGCAGCGCGAGATATAACTAGCGATCACGGCAGTTTTTCGCGAAGCCTGGACAAGAGGTGTATCGTCGCAACTTCGTGCTGAGCGACTTTGGCAATGCTTTAATGCCAAGTTTGCACGAAAGTTCATCCGATGTCGAGTTACCAAGCCAGTAGGTAATAACGCGTACTCATTGGAGGATCTCAACGGTCGTCCAATTGGAATATACCACGCCAAAGATTTGCGTGTGTAGGCGTATGTGGGTGTGGCCTACGTTGGGCGCGTCTGCATTAGAGTGTAGGGCACGCCGCATTGAGAACACTAAGTGTGTAGGCCGGTAGTCATGCCCACGCGTAGGTTGGACATCCTGGGTCAGTCCACCTACTCGTGGTGGTGTTCCATTTTGTACCGGGGCGAGGTGGCAACGCGCACACGACCAGGGCTGGAAGAAAAGAAAAATCGGTTAGTAAGTAAGCAGTGTCTAGTTTGGGGAGTCGAGGGGAATGAACTAGTAGCGGGGGGCAGGCGGCCAGTAGTGTGGGGAAAAATATAGATGTATTGGTGAGGGTGCGCAGGCGCTTGATGGGGAAAAATAGGACTGAAAAGGCAAATGGCGCGGGATTGTGAAGGTTAAATGCACGCAGCAAGGCGGCACTGTCCAAATTGGATTTTTTTCTTTTTGTGTGTGTAACATTAAACATGTGAGTATCAAAACTCATCTGCCCAGTGCCTCGCGTGTGACCTTCTGTTTATTCTCGGCAGCCTGGCCCAGAAGAGCGACACAGCAGCCGGGTCAGTGGATTTTTTTGTTTTTGGTTCGAGCATAGAATCGCACCGGCAATTGGCGGACAAGAGGTTGGAGCTGAACACAGCGGACCAGACCTAAGGCCACCATCACCATCCAGCTACATCGATAGACTTACGTGAGTGTGTTTCATAAGTGTCGGCAGCCACGCAGCTGATCCGCATTTTTAAGCCCACATCGGGCAATGCAAGTTTACGGCCAAATTATACAGCCGCCAATACCCTGGAAAAGGGAAAATAAAGTTGGATGCAGTGACACTTTATAAAAACAGTGCAAACTTACCTGTGTTGGCCACTGTGTCGTTTCATTGTGGCGCACATATTTACACGACACGCACAAGCCTACAAACATACGTGCATATGTGCCTTTTGTCCGACCAAATTCTGCTACGCACCTTCAATTGCAGCCGCCGATCCAAATTGAAGCAATAAAGCCGCCACCCCACGTTCCTGTAATGTTTAATTATTTATTGGTATATTAGTGTATTTATTTAATTATTTAATTGTGAAAGTTTGTTATATTTACCTTTTCGGCATCTAAGAGTGCATCGACCCTGTTCAATTTTAACACCAACACATTTAACATTTGTGCACATGCATTAGCTGCCAAACAGCTGAGCACAACAATCTTATTAACCCGTATGTGGTGTCGCCCGCCAAAGTATATCTTCCGATTATTTTGAATGATATTCTTTTTATAATTTAATATATATATTATTTTGCACCTCCCTGACTCTTAACGAGAGCTCTTGGTAGGTGTAGGTTGGTTATTGGCGCTTTATTAACAGCTTATTAATTCTCGCATGACATAATTTATTCCCACGGCATTTGTTTGTATATAAATACATACATACGTGCATGAACATTCATTTGGGTTTATATATATTTATTTTCTTTATTCATTTTGCTTAAATTTAAAAGTTTTGGTGTTTAAATTTATAATTTTATAATTTCGTAAATTTTCATTTTATTTATAATTTCATTATTTATTTGGCAAATTTTGTAATTTATTTATTTAAAGCTAATGTGTAACTAAATGTAAGTAAATGAAATTTATATTAGGGTCACAATATTTATATTAAACTAAGTACAGAAGAGGAAATATGAAGTTTTAAATTAACTTAGAGGGAGGAGGCGTGGCCTGTGCCATGGATTAGGCCAGCCGCAACCGTTCCAGCAGAGGGTGGCCCAAATAATTTTGATGACTTGGACCACATCGAAGCCTCATCCATCTGGCAGTCGTGCGTTTGTTTGTTGTGATTTTTGTTGTTGTTGTAGCGTAGTCTTTGTTGTGTTGTTGTTGTTGTGTAAGATGCTGTATGTCTCGTTCTTCTGTTCACATTTAGCGGGCATTGGGTCGTATCCAGCCCTGGGACCGACAGCTAGCCGGCGTTGCCCCACCGACAAAAGCTTTTGTGTAACAGAAATGGCGCCCAACCTGAATCTTCCAGTCGGGACAGTCGCGGGTTCGGGTTACATTTTAACCAATGTCACCCTAGCTTTGCGTCTGCCGGATAGACTGAAGATAAGGAATAAATAAATTTGAAGGAGAAGGCGACATCTCGCGAACTGCTCCGTATCTGGTCCTTCCGAAGTCGCTGCCGCAGGCTTAAAGGGAGCGTAAAGCTGGCCTTTAATTGCGCGGAGTGATGAATGCTAGGATGAGATACGAAAGCAAGTGTTAGAACAAATTTAAAAATTTATAAATTGGTGACTTACTAATGTTATATTTTTTTCACAATTCAATGTCACTGTTGGACGTAAGTCACTGCCGTTCATGAATGAACAGGTAGTTAGCGACGGACAATTTTCGTGGTGGACTGTGATATTGAATGAATCTGTGATGAAATGTGATATTAGGTTAAGTCAGATTAAGTTGTTTGTTATTTATCTGTTTAATGTAGTTTTCTCACCGTGTTTTTGTAGAATAAGCCGTTTTCGTGTTTTGGTCCAGCTCATCTGTCTACCGTAATTTTGTGTGAAGTGGGTGGCCCGGGTGTCGGAAAGACATCCCGCGATGCATCCATTTGCATGGCAGAGCGTTAAGATGGAGGGTTGATGCCAAAACGCAAGTAAAGCGAGCTCGTGCATCGTGAGACTCTTGTCTATCGGTCATCACTTAATGTGATGACTAGAATAGATGACAAGTCACACTAGTATGTAGTAATTGTAGTGTATCCGTGTAGCGACTGTCAAGGTGAAGCGCAGAAACTGGAGCGGTTACTGGTCCCGGCCAGTCACGTGTCCTCCCCCTCTTAGTGATTTGCTGAAAAGATTTTTTTTTTTTGTGTTTAGATAGGTGTTTGTGAAGTTTTTTTTGTTATGTGTAATATTTATTTATTTATTTATTTATTTGAGTATTTATTTATTTATGAAAGTATTTATTTATTGATTTAAATATCTATTTATTTTTATAAGTATTTATTTATTCATCTAAATATTTGTTTGGATATTTATTTATTTATTTGGGGTGTTTATTTATGTAATTAGTCTTTAGGTATTTATTTATTAAATGGAATGAATATTTAATTATTAATCCATACATACCCTCAAAATTTAAGAAGTAGTTTTTGTCAGGTGTTTTCACATCGGTGCCGTTCAAATACAATGTCCCATAAAGGCAACAGCCAAAACTATCAGACGCGATCGCGTACCCAGAATAACGCTATTCTGGTGGATATAGGCGGGGCAGGTGCGTTGGCAAACGAGGGTACCGGTGAACGTCTGCCAGGTAGTGTTCTGAGTAGGTCACCGTTTCAGGCAAGAGGAGGAGATCCGGCACAGTCAGATTGGGGTGATAGTCCGCCGAAACTAGCTACGGAGCTCGCGTCAGCGGTTAATGCGTCGCTTGCGCAGGCTCATGCGACCCATTGGGCGGCGCAGTCAGACTCCATAAGCCGCGTGGTGCAGGAAGAGATACGCAACGGGTTCATGGAGATGATGCGTTCGCTTAATGAGGTACTGCAGCACATCAGACAACCATCACCACAGTCAGAAGTGCCAAAAAGGGATGAAGGTGGTCAGGTGCAGGTTGCAATCCCGAAACGAGACTAGTCCAGCGCGACAGACGCGTCAGCACCACCAAAGAAACCATTTTTGTCACGATCTCGACCGGGTGGAAGTGATCCGTCCATGGT
The DNA here is from genome assembly GCA_037075165.1 of Hirtodrosophila histrioides. Classification (NCBI taxonomy): domain Eukaryota; kingdom Metazoa; phylum Arthropoda; class Insecta; order Diptera; family Drosophilidae; genus Hirtodrosophila; species Hirtodrosophila histrioides. The sequence continues at coordinate 945,532 of JBAMCL010000600.1, read as the reverse complement.
AGGGGCTACTGCATCTGGGGATCCGGGTAACCAGACTGAGCAGCACGCGCGAAATTGGCGAAATCCAAGACAGAATAGCCACTGGCGGGTAGAGAATAGGCGAGCAGGCGAGTATCAACGTGAAGAGCCAAATCCATATACGCCAAATTCCAGACAGCGGCCACGATGGGGCCAAGTCGAGAAATGGGATGTCACTTTCGATGGAGACGCGACGAAAATGGCAGTTGAGGAATTTGTGTTCCGCATCGAGTTCCTGCAGAATTAATGCAGATGTTCGTGGGAGGAGGTGCTGAAGGGATTCCACCATTTAGTTACCGGACACGCACGTGGGTGGTACTGGCAGTACGTTCGCGATCATCGCGTGGAGAACTGGATGGAACTGCGAGATCATCTAGTTAGCCGTTTTCGAGGCACTGCGTCAGAGTTTGACCGTATGAGGGAGCTCCGCGAGAGGACGCAACGTTCAAACGAGAGCGTGGAAGAATTTTTCCACACCATGCGGAAGCTCGCGTCGCGTCTAGAAATGCCACCATCCGAGAGCGAGATGATCAAGATCATCAAGAAGGCACTCATAGACGAAATCGCAAGTTTCGTCTATGGCCTACGAGTGTACTCCTTGGACCAGCTGCGAGATGAGTGCGTCGAAATCGAGGCGAACATAAAGCGGAAGACCCGATCGTCGTGGCGAGGAGCACCAAAAGCCACCAATTATGGGCGAGGAGCTGTTGTGAGCGAGATCGCGCAGGAGCAACTGGCTTGTGAGGAGATTGAAGTCGTCGAGGAGGCGCAAATGGTACGTCGTCCGCATCAGAAGCTGATTTGCTAGAACTGCGGACAACCAGATCACGGCTTCAGGGATTGCATGGCAGTAGAGAGACGTATCTTCTGCTATAGGTGTGGAAAACCGGATGCGTATGCTCCCAGTTGTCCAAATTGTTCGGGAAACGCGAGAAGGAGTGCGATTCAGGCAGGCGAATCACGCTCACAGACGGGGCCTGTACTGAAAAGATAGAGGAGGACATAAACAATAAGTTAGGTAGAGATAGTTTGCATGCTAGGTTAAGAAATTTATCATATGAGGAGCGGCTTAGAAATTATATAACAGCTAGAAATAGGATATTTTCAGACTTACAAGTCGATGGGATGCGAGCACTTTCTGTAAGAGTCAGGAAAGCTAGATGTCGCTTTAAGCAACTGCGATCCACGAGACGTCAGGTGATCGATTCCGTGCGTAGGTGCAGCAGAAGTGATCCAAGAGTGTTTGCAGCCATATCCATTATGGGCGAATCAGTAAGGGGCCTGCTAGACTCCGGCGCTACTCATAGCATGTTGGGAAATAGTTGTCACGAGTTCCTGGAGAAGCTAGATGTAGCGCCTCGAAAGTATATTTCGATGGTGAAGGTAGCGAGTGGGGAAGATCGCGCAATTGTTGGCCAAGTAGAATTGCCTGTAGAGTATAAGGGAGAGATAAGAAAAATAACATTTTTCTTATGCCCTTTTCTCGAGCAGGAGATCTACCTGGGCATAGATTTTTGGCGATCATTCGCACTGGCTCCAGCGGTTATGGGAACAGGTTCAACCGGCGAGCCAGTGAGACTTGTGGAGGAGTTGATGGCGGATCAGGTGGCTCACTATGTGGATGGGCCTGAGGAGGAAATAGTGCAAGAAGAGTGGCGATTGCCAGCAGAGCAGCAATCAGAATTGGAGGAGGTAAAGAAAGAGTTCCTTACGTTTGAAACTGTAGGTCTGGGGAAGACGTCTATGGAAACGCACAAAATCCAATAAGTGGACGATGCCGAGCCTGTAAAGGATCGACATTATCCACTGTCACCAGCGATGCAGGAGGTAGTGTGTGCAGAGGTGGACAAAATGTTGGCTTTGGGGGTCATCGAGTGCAGTGATAGCCCGTGGAGCAACCGCACTACTGTTGTGCGACGGCCGGGTAAAAATCGTTTCTGCCTCGATGCTCGCAAGCTCAACAAATTGACCATTAAGGACGCGTATCCACTACCTAGCATCGAGGGGATTTTGTCGCGTCTCGATCAGACGATCTACATTTCTAGCGTCGATCTTAAATTCGCCTTCTGGCAGATCGAGCTAGAGGAGAAGAGTAGGGCCTATACAGCTTTTACTGTGCCTGGGCGGCCGCTGTATCAATTTCGGATGATGCCGTTTGGCCTCTGTAACGCCGCTCAGCGCCTATGCAGGCTAGTAGACAAAGTGATCCCAGTGGAGATGAGATCCAACGTCTACGCTTACCTTGATGATTTGCTGATCATCGCTGAGGATTTAAGCACTCACGTAAGGATCTTCAGGCAGGTTGCAGAGCACCTGCGAAAAGCGAATTTGACCATCGGGTTAGGGAAATCGCACTTCTGCTATAAGAATATTAAGTATTTGGGTTTTATAGTCGGAGGGGGAGCTTTGAAAATGGATCCTGATCGCGTCTCTGCTATCCTACGCATTCCTGAGCCACGATCTGTCCGCGAACTGCGCAGTTTTCTTGGAACCGCAGGCTGGTACAGGCGATTTATTAAAAATTTCGCAGAACTGGCAGTCCCGCTCACAGACGCTCTCAAGAAGTCGGCGAAAGGCAAATTTAAATTGACGGAGGAAGCAATATACGCCATTGCTAAATTAAAAGCTGCATTTACCTCAGCACCAGTTTTGGTCCACGCTGACTTTAAGAGGCACTTTTATATCCAGTGCGACGCTTCACACCATGGAGTAGGAGCCGTGCTGTTCCAACGGGACGATGAACAGCAGGAAAGGCCGATTGCGTTCTTTTCAGCCAAATTGAATTGTCATCAGAAGAACTATTCGGTGACGGAAAAGGAGTGCCTGGCAGCGCTCATGGCGATTCTAAAGTTCCGCCCATATGTAGAACTGATGCCGTTTACGGTGATCACAGATCACGCCAGCCTTAAGTGGCTCATGACGCTCAAGAACTTGGATGGTCGCTTGGCTCGATGGTCTCTTCAACTTCAGGCATTTGACTTCGGCATTGAACACCGAAAAGGCGTAGACAACGTTGTTGCCGACACATTGTCACGAAACATCGAAGAGCTGGAAGTAGATCCGAGCAGCGTTCTGGGCTTCGATACCGTGGAGTTTGAGTCTGAGGAATACCAGGCGTTAGTCAAGCAGATCACCGAAAACCAAAAGCACTTACCCGATATCCGGATCGAAGGCGGCATGGTATTCAAGCGCATGCGCTTCGAACGAATTGACGACCAGTTGGAAGGCTCCGTTTGGAAGTTGTGGGTGCCGAGGAAGAGCGGGTGGAAGTTGTGGGTGACGTCGACGCTGATAGATCGCGCACATACAGACGAAAAGGCAGCACACGGTGGGATCGCGAAAACACTCCATCTGTTGCGCAGGCAGTACTATTGGCCGAACATGGCATTGGAAGTACGCGACTTCATCCAACGTTGTAGTATTTGCAAGGAGGCGAAAGCGCAGAATTATCACATGCAGGTTGGGATTGGACAGGAGGTGGTCACGGAGCGTCCGTTCCAAAAACTCTACGTCGATTTTTTGGGCAAATATCCGCGATCGAAGAATGGACAGGCGTGGATATTTATCGTAGTTGACCATTTTTCAAAATTCACCTCTCTCAAGACCATGAAGTCAGCAACAGCAGGAGAGGTTGTTAGTTTCCTCGTCCTTGAGGTGTTCTACAAATTTGGAGTGCCGGAGCTGATTCACTCCGATAATGGACCACAATTCAAATCGAAGACGTTCCAAGATATGATTATGGCGTTTGGAATCACACACATGAAAACAGCAGTACATTCGCCGCAGAGCAACGCAGCTGAATGTGTTAATCGGACGGTTCTCAACGCGATCCGAACATATTTGGAGGACGATCATCGCGAATGGGATGCGCATCTGCCCGAGATAGAGTTGGCCATTCGAAACTCGGTGCATGAAGCGACTGGAGTAACTCCGTTTTTCGCTGTGTTCGGACAGCAAATATATTTGCATGGATCATGCTATAAGTTGGCGAAGAGTTTGCGATCCATTGGAGAGCATGAGGTGTCCTTGCTGGAGGCTCAGGATAAGCGACAACTTATTCAGGAGGAGATTCGGAAGAAACTACATCAGGCGTATGAGCGTAGCAGCGCGAGATATAACCAGCGATCACGGCAGTTTTTCCCGAAGCCTGGACAAGAGGTGTATCGTCGCAACTTCGTGCTGAGCGTCTTTGGCAAATGCTTTAATGCCAAGTTTGCACGAAAGTTCATCCGATGTCGAGTTACCAAGCCAGTAGGTAATAACGCGTACTCATTGGAGGATCTCAACGGTCGTCCAATTGGAATATACCACGCCAAAGATTTGCGTGTGTAGGCGTATGTGGGTGTGGCCTACGTTGGGCGCGTCTGCATTAGAGTGTAGGGCACGCCGCATTGAGAACACTAAGTGTGTAGGCCGGTAGTCATGCCCACGCGTAGGTTGGATATCCTGGGTCAGTCCACCTACTCGTGGTGGTGTTCCATTTTGTACCGGGGCGAGGTGGCAACGCGCACACGACCAGGGCTGGAAGAAAAGAAAAATCGGTTAGTAAGTAAGCAGTGTCTAGTTTGGGGAGTCGAGGGGAATGAACTAGTAGCGGGGGGCAGGCGGCCAGTAGTGTGGGGAAAAATATAGATGTATTGGTGAGGGTGCGCAGGCGCTTGATGGGGAAAAATAGGACTGAAAAGGCAAATGGCGCGGGATTGTGAAGGTTAAATGCACGCAGCAAGGCGGCACTGTCCAAATTGGATTTTTTCTTTTTGTGTGTGTAACATTAAACATGTGAGTATCAAGACTCATCTGCCCAGTGCCTCGCGTGTGACCTTCTGTTTATTCACGGCAGCCTGGCCCGGAAGAGCGACACAGCAGCCGGGTCAGTGGATTTTTTTGTTTTTGGTTCGAGCATAGAATCGCACCGGCAATTGGCGGACAAGAGGTTGGAGCTGAACACAGCTGACCAGACCTAAGGCCACCATCACCATCCAGCTACATCGATAGACTTACGTGAGTGTGTTCCATTAGTGTCGGCAGCCACGCAGCTGATCCGCATTTTTAAGCCCACATCGGGCAATGCAAGTTTACGGCCAAATTATACAGCCGCCAATACCCTGGAAAAGGGAAAATAAAGTTGTATGCAGTGACACTTTATAAAAACAGTGCAAACTTACCTGTGTTGGCCACTGTGTCGTTTCATTGTGGCGCACATATTTACACGACACGCACAAGCCTACAAACATCGTGCATATGTGCCTTTTGTCCGACCAAATTCTGCTGCGCACCTTCAATTGCAGCCGCCGATCCAAATTGAAGCAATAAAGCCGCCACCCCACGTTCCTGTAATGTTTAATTATTTATTGGTATATTAGTGTATTTATTTAATTATTTAATTGTGAAATTTTGTTATATTTACCTTTTCGGCATCTAAGAGTGCATCGACCCTGTTCAATTTTAACACCAACACATTTAACATTTGTGCACATGCATTAGCTGCCAAACAGCTGAGCACAACAATCTTATTAACCCGTATGTGGTGTCGCCCGCTAAAGTATATCTTGCGATTATTTTGAATGATATTCTTTTTATAATTTAATATATATATCATTTTGCACCTCCCTGACCCTTAACGAGAGCTCTTGGTAGGTGTAGGTTGGTTATTGGCGCTTTATTAACAGCTTATTAATTCTCGCATGACATAATTTATTCCCACGGCATTTGTTTGTATATAAATACATACATACGTGCATGAACATTCTTTTGGGTTTATATATATTTATTTTCTTTATTCATTTTGCTTAAATTTAAAAGTTTTGGTGTTTAAATTTATAATTTTATAATTTCGTAAATTTTCATTTTATTTATATTTTCATTATTTATTTGGCAAATTTTGTAATTTATTTATTTAAAGCTAATGTGTAACTAAATGCAAGTAAATGAAATTTATATTAGGGTCACAATATTTATATTAAATTAAGTACAGAAGAGGAAAATATGGAGTTTTAAATTAACTTAGAGGGAGGACGCGTGGCCTGTGCCATGGATTAGGCCAGCCGCAACCGTTCCAGCAGAGGGTGAGGGCAGAGGGCAGAGGGTGGCCCAAATAATTTTGATGACTTGGACCACAGGCAGGGCGGGCGCGCGAGGTGGAACCATCGAAGCCTCATCCATCTGGCAGTCGTGCGTTTGTTTGTTGTGATTTTTGTTGTTGTTGTAGCGTAGTCTTTGTTGTGTTGTTGTTGTTGTGTAAGATGCTGTATGTCTCGTTCTTCTGTTCACATTTAGCGGGCATTGGGTCGTATCCAGCCCTGGGACCGACAGCTAGCCGTCATTGCCCCACCGACATAAGCTAATGTGTAACAAATTTGATGACTCTACATGTACAGGTGTGGGAGATATAGATTTTGCTCATTTGTGGGGGAGGGGCTGGGGGGTCAAAATTGTTTTGATGCAAAATTGTCCGGGGGGTGCACATAAGTCTTTATGCCAAATTTGGTGACTTTACCTGTAAAGGTGTGGGAGATAAAGATTTTGCTCATTTGTTGGGGGATGTTGACACTTCATAAATTGAGGATATACACCAATATGTGTACCAAGTTTGGTTGCTCTAGCTTGAAGGGTGTGAAAAAGATCTGCGTTCATACGGACAGACGGACATTTCGCAAACCCAATATACTCTTTATCCCTTCGGGAACAGAGTATAAAAACTACCTAACAACCAAAAAAAAAAGGACGACGGTCGGTTGGATGAAGATTTGATGTTTCCACCTCGCGCGCTCTCCCTACCTGTGGTCCAATTCATCATAATTTTTTGGATTGGTTGCGGCAGGCTTAATCCATGGCAAAAGCCACGCGTCCTCCCTCTAAATTATTTTAAAACCCCATATTTTCCTCTTTCCTTAATTTAATATTCATGTTCCGACCCTAATATATATTCCATTTAAATTTAATACTAGATTTAATAAATAAAGAAGTCCGAACTTAGACGATGATTTAAACTCGCGAGTTTAACTAAAGATGTAATAGGGGTGGCGGAGCAAGCGAGTCGTACGAAAACTCATGACCAAGCTTGTCTTGCGTTTTTCACGCAATTTTGCTCTGTTTTACGCATTTTGCCCCGTGTTTGTATGAAATTGGTTGTCGATAACCCAAATCAGAGTTGCAATGCAACAGAAAATCAATAGCATTGTATGATTTAAAACTCACCGTATAAATTCATGTGATTTTTTTCAGTAGTTTTCAAAAAGATGAATGAAAAAACTCGCGAGTTGAAGTCATCGTCTAAGTGCGGACCAACAATTATTTTCAAATAATCACTGAAACTATAATGAAAATAAAGAATTAAGAAATTATAAAATTCAGTTTTAAACACCAAAACTTTTAAACATTAAAATTCAATAAAATAAATATTTTAAACTGAAAAACTTCATGTGCCTCTAATGGAAATGCCATGGGAATAAATTAATTCAACCGCAATGTTATATTTTAACCCGCGTCACCACATACGGGCTAAGCGTTTTTAGATGATCAGCTGTTTGGCAGCTAATGCGTATGCAAACGTTAAATGTGTTGGTGTATTATTTACAGGGTAGACGAACTCTTAGTTGCAATGGGTAAATATTACAAAAAAAAAAACATAATTGAATAAATACATAAATAGACTAATATACTAATAAATAAAAAAATATTAACAGGATCTGTGTACTAGCAGATTAATTGCAGTTTTCATTGCCGGCTGCAAATGAAGGTGCGCAGCAGAATTCGCCCAGACGCAGGCACGTACATATGTTTGTAGGCGTGTGTGTGTGTTGTGCAATTGCGTGCGTCGATGCACAATGAGTAAAACACAGTTAAATTCTCACTAATTTTAAAATCTACACTTGCACACCAATTAATGCTGCCTTCTTGCAGAGTATTGGCGGCTGTACGGCTTGTCCGAAAATTCGCACATCCCGGTGTGGGCTTAAAATTGGGAACGGACCCACTTAGATCAATTCAGCCGGATGGCGATGGAGGCTATCGATTTCGTCTGCCATGTTCGGCTCCGGCGCACTGCACTGCCAATTGCCGGTGAGTTACACAAACTGGGGTGTAGTATTCGAACCAAAAAAAAAACACTGACCCGGCTGCTGTGTAAGTTCTTACGGGCGAGGCTGCCGAGGGTAGAGAATGTGTCACACACTGTTCACTGGGCAGATCGTGTATATATACTCACATGTTCATAGTTAATCCTCACACACAAAAAAATTCTAACTTAACCTTGCCAATCCGGCGCCATTTGTTTTTCACTCCTACTTATTCCCTTACAAGCGCCTGAGCACTGTTTACTAATCGATATTTATTTTCAGCCCTAGCAACGCGCACAATAGCGTTGCCACTTCGCCTGGTAAAAAATGGAACACTGTGTCAAAATCAAATGCTGTTTAAAAAAATGTAATTTTGGTCATAGTTTGACCAGGGGTCATTTGGCATTTCAATATTATTCATTTCTTGAAGTCCATATTACGGCCATTAACCAAGTCATGTTAGGTCAATCATTCAGGTCATACAAATTTGTATATATATATATATATACGATTCGGCCATTTTTCATTTTGATTTTTCTGTGGCTCTTCTTGTTGACATTGTTTACGTTTTCGTAGTGGCAAACATATCGGCTTGATATCGAAAAGGAACGTGTGGGATAGTAACACGGAAATTTGTTTGTTTCTGAGACGCTGGGCCCCCTTTCGCTCAAATCGTTTACCCACAGCCAAATGAAAACGCACCAGAACGCCTGGCGAGGATTAGGTCATCTGTATGACGTACTGCGTCGGGATGGCAGAATGTCTGGCGAGGATTAAGTCGGGAGGCGATTCGGAAACCGTGCTGCCCGTGGCTCATCCAGTGCCGATTCGGAAATCGTCCACTGGAGGTCGGATCAGGCCTGTGTCGGCATTAGGAAGCCGGGAATCCTGTCCAGACCTGGATGCCGATTCGGACATCGTGTATCCAAAAGCCCACCACGCCTATCGGAAATCGCGCCGGTGGTACCCACTGATGATGCACTGCCTCCAGCTGGGCAGGATTAGGTCGGGAGACGATGGTACCCTCTTAAGTCGATTTGTAAATCGTACTGATTACTCTTACCCGTGGTTGTGCTTGCTCTGGATGCTCAGCGAGAAGTGACTTGATCTGCGCTGGAGTGCTCCTTTTATAGCCAGCGAGCACAGTCGCTAGCGGCAGCGGGCATGGTTGTTCGTGCGTGTGATCGTTTATCGATCATCAGCTGTTGGTGTCAGCTGTTGCTTAGGGTCGCTTGTGTGGGTGATCGGTTATCGATCAGTTGCTTTTGTCGGCTGTTGTTGTCAGGTGCGCGCCTTGCTTTTCGTTTGAGTTGCGCGCTTCTTGGTTTGAATTTAAACTTAACGCTTTTTTTATAAAATTAAAAAATCTCATTTTTATTTGTCTTGGCTCCTTGCCTGAGTATCTTGATATTAATAGTTATAATAATAACAAACTTAATTCTAAATGAAAGCTCCTTGCTTGAAAAATGGCTATATTTAACATAATTTGCGCGCCGGTAGGGCGTCGCAAATCACTACAACATCCCCTCCACCGTGAATCTAACAGGGCTTGGATTCACTCAAATCGAGCTTAGCCAGGACGCACGCTGGGCGACGTAGAACTCCGACAGCAGTTTTAACTGTGGCTGCGCGTACTGTAAGGAAGTATCTCAGGCTGGGGTATAACTCAGTCTGGCCAAGGCCACTTACAACAAAATTTATAGTAGTGCTGGGACTGACTGACGTTAGAAATCTTGGACCCTAGTAAAGATGACAATTAGGGTCGCTAATGCTATAACTAGTAGGAAGAAAAAGCCCAGGCTATGCAAATATGCTACACGACTCTGTCGGTATGCTCGGTAAAGGCTTAAAGCAACATCCAACACTGACAGCACAAACACAACAGACCCTCGACCTGCCTCAACAACACGCTCGGTAGGGCTTAGTACAGCCAACACTGACCGTGTACACTCTGCTAACCCTGAATAACCAGCCCTGATGACGCACTCGATGTAGGCTTGAAAACAGCCAACCCTGCCAACACAACCTAGCCCTGACGACGCGCTCGGTGGAGGCTTAAAACAGCCAACACTGACAGCACACTCTGACGACGTGCTCGGTGGAGGCTTAAAAAAGCCAACACTGACAGCACAAATTTGCCCTGATGATGCGCTCGGTGGAGGCTTAAAACACCCAACACTGACAGCACAACCTTGCCCTGACGACGCGCTCGGTGGAGGCTTAAAAACAGCCAACACTGACAGCACAGATTGACTCAAACGACGCACTCGATGTAGGCTTGAAACAGCCAACACTGACAACACAAACTATTACTGACGACGCACGCGGTGTAGGCTTGAAAACAGCCAACATTGTCACTAAAGAAATGATAAGCAGGTTGACTTCACTTTTATCCAGAATAGGTGCTGTTTATTCACTTTAGTTAACTTAGGTGGTAACTGTACAAAATTTGCTTATGCCGCACTTCGCTACTTCCCTAGCTTCTACACAAATAATGCCGTTGGCTCGCTTACCGTTTTTGCTGGTCTTCTTGTGGCGTGGGTATGTGTGGGTGTTATCGCGTAGATGCGTTTACTCCGCTGCTTAAGTTTGATCGCGTTGTATTGCGCGCACACGTCGTTTACAATTAAGCTCCCGTCGATGACTAATTTGGTCATTTCGATCATTGCCCTGACCTGCGTAATTCGGCAATTCGCTGCTTATCCGCTGCCGCATTCGCGCACGCGCTCACTCACTCTCTCGGCTTTTACCGCAAATCCTTGTCTATTACTCTTGTGGTCACGTAGGCAGCGAGCTTTTGCTCATTTCGATCATTGCCCTGACCTGCGTAATTCGGCAATTCGCTGCTTATCCGCTGCTGCATTTGCGCACGCGTTCACTCACTCTCTCGGCTTTTATCGCTAATCCTTACCTATTCCTTTTGTGGTCACGTAGGCCGCGAGCTTTTGCTATTGCTTATTTGTCAGTGATGCTCACTGCTATCAGAGATGCCCAGTTTCTGTTAGTGATGCTCGCTGCTATCAGAGATGCCCGGTTTCTGCTAGTGATGCTCGTTGCTATCAGTTAATAATAATACCTGGCGTTTGTTGTCTTCCCTTCATGGGGTAAAATTATAATATATGCTCTTCTTGAGCCTTATAACTAACTTAAATCTAACAAATATATATACAAAGATATCTTGTGGCGTCCTATGGGGCGTCACAGTACTTGCCCATCCCTTCTACTTATCACGTCTTTTACTCGGCCCTTCTTCCAGGTTGATCAATGAGCAGTTCCATCGCAGATGAGTACCAGAGCTCCCACGGCTAAAGGCTTCACTTCTCGATACCATTTTGTTCGACGGCAAATCTCCGGTAAATATTCGCTCAACCATTTCTTCCAAAATCAGTGTGAAAGCTGCTGCACTGCTCGCCAGCTCTTCATTGTTGGTTGGTACGCTTCTTCTTCTGGGTGTTGTGTCTGACTGAAATTAGAAGTGCCTGATAGAAAATGCTTAGGTGTTAATGGTTCATCGGTTGGCGAATCTAGAGCTATGTGCGTAAGTGGCCTTGCATTAACTATATTCTCCGCATCACACATCAAACCACACAGCATATCTTCAAACTTCGGCCCAACATAGCATGTCCCATTGCTCTCTTGACACTGCACACAAGCCGTTTCCAACAGCCCCTAGCATGCGGATTCATGGGGCAATTAAAGAACCACTCGATTTCCTCATTTGCTAACTCTGCCGCGATTTTAGTTTGGTTCATTTCACTCAATTGACGTTTCAGCTCGCGATTCGCACCTACAAAATTGGTGCCATTGTCCGTGCGAATTCTTTTGGGTTTTCCACGACGCGCATGAAATTTCGGATGACTCTAATGCAGGAATCATCACCTCAGATCCCTAGCGATTTCCAGATTAATCGCTCTCACCGTCAGGTTGGTTAAAAATACAAATCCAACGTTTTTCAGTCGATCTTCCTCTTATAACTGAACATGGTCCCATTGAATCGATACCAGTGTAGGTGAATGGCCGTACAAACGGCGTCAATCTATCAGTGCCCCATCAATGGCGCACACGGGCGAGCTCTGTTTGCTATACAAATTTGGCAAAGTCGGGATACTCGTCGCACTTGGGCACGGCAATGTGGTATCCAATAACGACGGCGAATTTCAGCTAGGGTCGTGTTTTCATTTTGATGCTTCCAGTTCCAGGTATTGCTCCACAATCAGCTTTATCACGAAATGTTCTTGTGGCATACTTATTAGTTGCTTGGTGTCTTCGTGTGCTGTGTTAGCGTTGTTGATCCTGTCGTTCATTCGAAGGAGACTATTTGCGTCGAGGGTCGGACATAGTTTCCATATGTTGCTGCTTTTTCTTATAGGACATTTACGCACCAGTGTCTCTATTTCTTCAGTGTATTCTGACACTTGCACGTTCCGACACACAACCAATTGAGCATATTCAATTTCTCTCGCCTGCAGGCAGCTAGTTCGCACGATCGGTCGATTGCTTGCTCGCAAATCTAGGTCACAACTCGGTTCAACTTCCTAGAAGATGAAATTCTTAATAATAGATCTTGAATATTTTGTTGAACAACAAGTGCAAATTTCGTTCGCAACTCTAAATCTGTGCTTTGGTCACATAAACTGTGATTCGACCAGTCGTTTTCATAATTTGGCAGTATTTTCGCACCCTGGAGCCCAGTAGATCGCTTGTTACTTCGGTTAATCTTCGTTCCAAAGTCAGCTGGGTTTTCCTTTCCAGAAATCCAAGTCCACTCACCAATGCTACTGCCTCCTAGTATTTCGTTTACGCGGTGTACTATATAGGGCTTGTATCTCCTCTGATCGGATTTTATCCACGCTAAGACGGTATTTGAGTCAGACCACATTATTACTCGTTTTGGAATGATACTATGTCCTTCCAGTATATGCTTACGGAGCCTGGTCGCCATGACTGCCGCGTGTAACTCAAATCGCGGTACAGACGACTGCTTCATCGGTGCGCATTTAGTTTTTATCATAATAAAAGCCGTTTTCCATTGCACTGCATATCGAACGCGCCAGTATCCTACGGCTGCGTATGCTGCCTCGCTTGCGTCCGCAAACAGATGTAGCTCAACAGTGGGACTGGAATCATGGCACCGAGGAATCCTGACAGTCGTTAATCATACAGTTTTCTTTCGCCATATTGATTGAAGGTAAAGGTGAAGATTGATGTTCTACTAAAATTCCAAACGGATCAAATGTGGACATTACAATTTCCAGTACCTCTCTTTTCGTTGGAGTTCTATCGGTCCAAGGATTTATTAATTTTGGTAAATGACACTGTGAGTCCAAATTCATCAGCCTGCGTATGGCAATGCATACCTAGCAATTTTTGACCTCTTTAACCAAGTTTACGATTCCAGCAGACTTCTTTTCGGCAAACGTTTCGATATAAATCTTTGAGTTAGAAACGAATTGTCTTAGCTCGAAACCTTCCTCTTTGAGAATCGTGATTACTTGCTTGATAATCCTAACAGCTTCTTCTTCGCTGGAAAAACAGTGCACGTAATCGTCCACATAGTGGTTGCTTATAATGTCGTTTTGTGTTTCAACGCGTTAAGGTTCTTGACGTATTCTGCGGATACGGGCGAACACTTCGCTCCAAAAGTCATGAACGCCATCTGGTATATTTTTCATTTCTTCATCAGGGTTTGTTCGCCAGAGAAATCTTTGCGCACAACGATCTTCTCTACGTATTTCAACTTGATGAAACATTTCTCTAATATCTGCGCATATTCCAAATCTTCTGTGTCGAAATTTCATAAGTACGTGAGTCAACAGTTGTACATTATCAGGGCCATTCATCAACACCGAGTTCAACGAAATTCCGTCGATTTCTGCAGCTGCATTAAAGACGATTCGTAGCTTTCCGGGCTTGTTTGGATTGATAACTCCAAAGTGAGGCAGAATCTAATCTCTTTCCGACCTATCCATGTATCCTTTCCTTTCGTCATCAGCCATAATTTGACAGTATTCTTTATGATACTCTGTTTCGCGCTTAAATTTCCGTTCCAGGGACAGCTGCCTCTTGAATGTCATTTTCTTAATCTCTGGTAGAACGATGTTGTCATGTCTTCAGAGCAACCCAGTTTCATACCGTTTTCCAACATGGTTCGTTGTCTCTATTAGGAGCGTGTTCGATTGTTCTTCTTCTTTTCCTTTATGCTCCACTGCAGACGTTCGAACGCCCATTTCTGAATCTACAATATAATCTTTTATTGGTTTGTCGAATACTAAATCATTTTCGGGGTTAATAAAGAAAATACCATTGGCTTCCTGCGTATTTCTAGTTGGACATGTTCCATAACACACCCATCCGAGCTTGGTGGATGCAACAATCGGACCATCATATACGATTGGACGTGCCGATTCTGGTACCCCTAAATGTGCGTTGTCCAAACCAATCAGGATTTCGGGAACGACGTTGGCATAGCCGTGCCCCGGTATCGTTTTCAAATGTCGATATTTGGGACGCAAGCTTGATATATTAACAGATTGCTTCGGCATCTGTAGATTTGTACATTGTTCGAACACCTTTCAATGTATGAACTACTTCCCATCGACTGTCTGATATGCCAATATTAAAACGGCTTGTACACTTGGAAACCTTTCTGTTTCCGAACCACTGCAAGGTGAGATTCTCTCTAGGGCCTCTCAAGCCAAGTTCCTCAGCTAGTCTTTCGGTCATCAACGAAACCGCTGACCCGTCGTCTAAAAACGCATAGCAGGAAATAGTTTTCCCATTTGCATGTGGGTTTACTGACAATATTTTGAATAATACTGTAGACTCGGCCACTTGCGAGGCTGTTCCTGTAAATCCCCGTGTGCTGTCAACTGCAGGTACTACAAAGGGCTTGTGTAATAAATTGTTGATTTACTTGGTGCATCCTTCGGTTTCGCATTTGCGTTTAAATTTAGATTCTTTTACATGGTGTCCAGCTCTCCATTTCGCATCAATGTCAAGTTTTATGAATTGATCACATTTCTCCAAATTATGACGACCATTGCAGACGGGGCAGCTTTTCTCCTTGACATCCACTTTGCTTGCATTGAAAATTCTCGATTTCTGGTTTTTCAATTCTGTGTCTTCGGTATCATCAACCAAGCCATGCTGGCTAGGACTCAGCCATAACTTGGAGCCATTTGCTGAAATCCTTGATATTTTCGTGTCCTCTGCAATTTCGACGGTAGCGAGCCCACTCTAGACGTTGTTGCTGTGGCAGTTTGGACACTAGTTCTTCCATCAGCGTTGGATTTTCCAAATATCTATCACCTTCCACTGCTTCTAGAAAATATGTCAAATTATGAACTCTATTTCGATAATCTAGAAGTTCTAGTAGCATTCCCTCTTTTATAACCGGTGATTTACGCACACGAGCAATTTGACTTTTTATTAATTTCTCAGGCCTACCAAAGTTTTGTTTAAGAACCTTCATGATGTCGGGAACATTGCGACTATGGATCAGCAAACAATCCACAACTTCGCGTGCCTTGCCCTTGACTGCCTTTTGCAGTCTTATTAAATTCTGCCTTTCGCTGTAGCCATACTCGCTCGTCGTCATTGTAAAAGTTTCCTTAAACATAGACCATGTTTAAGGAGTTCCGTGAAATTCAGGCAAATCATAAAGCTTTGCACCTGAATCGTACTGCCATGTTTCTTCCAATAGTGCAGCTGCTTGTCCGTCCGTATTCATTGATGAGCCTGCAGCGATCTCGTTCCCACTTGCACGATTGGCAATGACTGGATTCGATGACAGCGCCTCTATCAATACACATATTTGTTTTTTCCATTTGGATCTCGTTCATACGAACCATTTCCATTTGAAAAGCCTGCATTTGCGACATGTTGGTATGATGCTGCTGCTGCATGAGTTACATAATTTGCAACAAAGTTTTAGGAATGGTACGTTCCTGTTGGTACTGTCTGCATGGAGTAGATCCACTTTCGTCTGGGCCTCTTGCTCTTCTTCGGCCCATCGTACCGAAAACCAAGAATACACAAAAAAAAAAAAAATTGGCGGCACTTACCAATTTTATCCAGAATTTCACAATTCTATGAAAGTACGCGTCACTGCGCAATATCGTACACATGCCAGTGTATGTATGTACATACGCGTCAGCCTGGCGTCACTCCAGAGCGTGTATGACAATTGCGCCTCCCTTTGCTTCCTTGTACAATCCTAATGCAAGCCTTAATCCTTTCCCATCGGCGAACGCCAAGAAAAAGCGAGATAAAAATGTTTCTTTGATTCGGGTGAAATATGCGTATAAAACGCCACCAGCCGCCAAACACAATTACCAGAAAGCAAACGCTCAACTAACGCTTATTACTATGTGTATTTAAACAGGTGGGGAAGGAAACTTTCCTAAGGCTGGGGGGCGAGGTTTTATCTTTTTTCTTTTTTTTCTTTCGGACATTGATGTACTGAAACGGGCAGTACATTCAAGTGGCCCAAACGACACCAAGCACGGGAAGGCAAAATGCAACCCACCTCCCGCCCAACCGACCGAGGGGCGCGCCGCATAACGTGCGGTAACGAAGATCGCGGAATAGATGAATAGGTTCAAACTAAATAAAAGTTCTACATAACTTAAACAATAGATGAAAAGTAACTATAGATTACGCATAACATAAAAATGAAGTTCTGAGTAAGGAAATAGAAGTAGCATTACATATTAAATGATAAAGGTTGTTATAATTAGAACATAGAAAATGAAAAGGGTTATGGATAGCATAGTTAGTATTACAAGCTTCAACAGAAAGAGGACGAAAGTTTCTAGAATTTCTTATCGGAACTGCAAAACTAATTTGGCTGGTTAACTCAGAAGAATCAATTTCCCCATTAATAAGTTTGTGTAAAATATTACTCCAAGCATGGCTCTACGATCAGATAGAGAAGGAAGATTTATTAGCAAAAGTCAACTACGATAAGAAGGCAAGCGAGTATTAGGATTCCAGTTAAGACCACGGAGTGCAAAGAGCAGAAATTGTTTTGATACCGATTCTATTCTATCCTGACGAACCTTGTACTGGGATCACCAAATAAAAGACCCATATTCAAGAATAGGTCGAACAAGAGAAGTATAAATAGTTTTAGTAATATAGGGATCGTTAAATTCTTTAGACCAGCGTTTAACCCAGGGTTTCAACCCAGGACACCAAAGGCACGATTAGCGGTGGAAGAGATAGGTTTGTCAAATTTTAGCCTGGAATATAAAAGGATACCAAATCATTAACTGACTCAATTCTAACAAGCGGCTTATCATTAAGAATATAATTATTTAAAAGGGCATTCGCCTGTAAAAGGACACTGCGTTACACTTACCACACTTAAGATTTAATAAATTTAACCGACACCAGGCTTGAAAACTGTCAAGATCAGCTTGCAACCTTTGACCAGACTGAGAAATCAGTAGATGACAGACAAAGTTTAACATCATCGGCATACATCAGCACCCGAGAGTAATTTACGACAGAAGGAAGGTCATTTATAAACAGAGTAAATAATAAGGAGCCAAGATGACTTCCTTGTGGTACTCCGGAAGTAACTTGAACAGACTTAGAGACTAAGCCTTTGAAATAAACCTTTTGGGTTCTAAGAGTTAAATAGTTGGAAATCCAAAGAATTAAGTTATTTGGAAATCCCAGAAGATGAAGTTTGTGAAGTAAAAGAGAATGATTAACAGAGTCAAAAGTCTTACTGAAATCAGTGTAAATAACATCTGTTTGCATTTTAGATTGAAATCCCTTAATAACAAGAGAAGTGAATTCCAATAGGTTAGTGGTAGTAGATCTGTATTTCACAAACACGTGCTGGCAGGGTGAAATTATGGATCTACATAAATGTTGAAGTTGAGAAGTTATTAATTTCTCAAAAATCTTGTGAATAGCAGACAACTTAGAAATACCTCTATAGTTCTCAACATTAGACTTGTTTCCTTTTTTATGGAGAGGAATAATAAATGATTCTTTCCAAATATTGGGGAAAGAGCACAACTCCACGGACAAATTAAAAAGAACAAATAAAGGCTTAAAAATACCTTCAGCACAGTACTCGAGCACGCAGCCTGGTTTTCCATCAGGTCCCGGTGAAAATATAAGCTTAGTGGCTTTTAGACCACGTCGAAGCGAACTTTCAGTTATTAAAGACCCGAAAATGCAATTGGAGCCACTTACATGATAAGGATAAGGAGAACCCGTTTGATAAGGTTGTGGACTATAAGTCGTTTGAAAAAAATCGGTAAAAGATCGTCGATAGCCTGATCTGAGTCAGCAGAGAAGTTAGATCGGGCAATCGAATAGCGAGAAAATCCAAGGCAGAGCCAAAACTTTTGATTGAACTTTTTGAATAATCTCGACTTTCTATTTTTTAAATTAATCAAACCACGTGTAAATCACACAGGTTTGTTAGACCTACGAGGGTATCAAAACGGGACACAGGAATCAAATAAAGAATTCAAGGTGGAATAAAACTAATTGATTGCACAATCCATGTATTTACACATGTACAGCTGGGACCAGTCGGTCTGGGATAGGAGCTGACCGAGTTTACCTAAATCGGTTTTTCGAAATTGACGAACTCGCTCAGCAAGTTTTCTACCTGGGCTTGGCACCCTGGCTGGTTAGTTAATCAACACTTCCAAAGATGGGTGGAATCTTCAGGAGTGGATATAGGTACAGTACGGGAGACAGAATAGAACGAGGAATTCAAGACAAAAACAAGATCAAGCATTTTAAGTAAAGAATTTGGGATACCATTGATTTGACACAATGACATCCAATATAAACTGTCAATAAAATTACAATGAGTCGTGGGAGTCAACACGCTGAAGTCAGGAATAGAAATCCAGGTAGCTCGGGCAATATTAAAATCACCAAGAACTACAAGAAAATCACGATCAGAAAGCATAGATGAGACAGAATGTATAGCAAAAGCATGGGAAGAATAAACAAAGAAATTTGAAGAAGGTGGTATATACGAATAAGTAATAAAAAAACAAACAACACAAAAACTAAGTTTAATAGCAGTAAATTCAATATATAGAGAACTATCGGTTAATACTATCTCAGAAGACAAATCAACGTCAGCAGTAAGTACACCACCACCACTACGAGGGGTGCGATCTTTTCTAAACATAAAGAATTTATTAGAAAGAATTTCAGAATTAAGAATGTCGGGCCTTAGCCATGTTTCAGAAAAGGCACGAAATGGAAAAGTGATGCTATTTAGATAGAGATTACTAAGTTTACTACAAAGACCTCTTACATTCTGATAGCACAGTGAAAGGGAGGATGTCAGTTTTTTGAACTATCAGATACTGAGAGAGGTGGATTAGAACTACCACCGGAAGAAGGATGTGCAATGGGAGTCCGATTTTTCTTACCGTATATTCCTAAGGGATATTATGGGATTCATGCGGCATACTATAAAGGGCTTTGGAGATATTTTCGCGCGGTTTAAAAAACTGTTCGAAGGTTTCTCAGATTTGGAGAGAGATTTTAAAAGTATGCAACTTTTAAATGAGTCTCCAAAACGTAAAAAAGCCAATTTTAGGTTGTCTAACGGCCCAAATGAACTTACACTTCCCACACACATATCCACTACATCCGCTAGTGATAGAAATGTTGAAATTATTAATTTATCGTCCCCTTCTACGTATATTTCAATCAGAAGTGACGAGAACAGCATCGCGCCCATGGATGTTGTTCCTTCTGACCCCGAAGAGGTTCTTGATTCGGTGATTGCTAGCACTGTTGATGCAGGTCAACAACCTAGTGCCAATAGTGCCAGTGAATCACTCGAATTATCTGGTCAATCAACCATTGTTACGGCTCCATTGGATGCTCATGCTATGGTTGCTAATACGACCCTTGTAGGAGTTCCACAACGGAAACAAATTTTTGTTTCTAGGCTTGCCCCTGATACTACATCTGACGATGTTAAGGCCTTTATACAGGCCAAATCTAAAGCTCATATTACGGTGGAAAAATTCAAATTCTCATATGCTCGGGAAATTTCGTCATTTAAAATAAGTGTTCCGGCCGAAAACTTTAACAATATTTGTGCTAAAGAATTTTGGCCGGATCACTTAATTATTAAAGAATACACTGTAAAAAAGAAAAACCGGCCTCCGGTTTCACTTCCTTCTTCTGGTGGTAGTTCGAATCCACCTCTTGTAGTATCTGATAGTTCAAAAACTAACATCCTCCCTCTCACTGGGCTATCAGAATGTAAGAGGTCTTTGTAGTAAACTTAGTAATCTTTATCTAAATAGCCTTACTTTTCCTTTCCATGTCGTTGCCTTTTCTGAAACATGGTTAAGGCCCGACATTCTTAATTCTGAAATTCTTTGTAATAAATTCTCTATATATAGAAAAGATCGCACTCATCGTCGCGGTGGTGGTGTACTTATTGCTGTTGACGTTTATTTGTCTTCCGAGATAGTAGTAACTGATAGTTCTGTAGATATTGAATTTATTGCTGTTAAACTTAGTTTTTGTGGTGTTTGTTTTTTTATTACTTGTTCGTATATACCACCTTCTTCAAATTTATCTGTTTATTCTTCCCATGCTTCTGCTATACATTCTGTCTCATCTATGCTTTCTGATCGTGATTTTCTTGTAGTTCTTGGTGATTTTAATATTGCCGAAGCTACCTGGATTTCTAGTCCTGATTCAAGTGTGTTGACTCCCACGACTCAGCACGATTTTATTGATAATTTGTTTGGGATGTCATTGTGTCAAATCAATGGTATCCCAAATTCTTTACTTAAAATGCTTGATCTTATTTTTGTTTTGGATTCCTCCTTCTATTCTGTCTCCCGTACTGTACCCATGTCCACTCCTGAAGATCCTTACCACCCAAGTGTGGGGTGGAAGTGTTGATTGACTTACCAGTGTTGGAAGTGTTGATTGGCTTACCAGCCAGGGTGCCAAGCCCAGGTAGAAAACGTGCTGAGCGAGTTCGTCAATTTCGGAAAACCGATTTAGGTAAACTCACTCAGCTTCTATCTCAGACTGACTAGTCCCAGCTGTACATGTGTAGAGATATTGATTGTGCAATCGAATATTTGTCCGTTACTTTAAATTCATTATTTGATTCCTGTGTCCCGTTTTGTAACCCTCATAGGTCCAACAAACCTGTGTGGTTTACACGTGAATTGATAAATTTAAAAAATAGAAAGTCGAGATTGTACAAAAAGTTCAAGGAATCTGGGTCTTCCTCGGACTTTTCTCGCTATTTGATTGCCCGATCTAACTTCTCTGCACTTAATTTACACTGTTAAAACAACTACCTCAGGAGCTGTAGGTTACAGTTTCAGCGGGATCCTAGAAGGTCTTATAACTTCGTTAATGCGAAGCGTGGGTCATCAACACTTCCATCAACTGTATTCTTTGATAAAAAGACAGCTGACTCAGATCAGGCTATCGCCGATCTTTTTGACGAATTTTTTCAAACGACTTATAGTTCACAACCTTATCAATTAGTTTTGCCTTATCCTTATCAGGTAATTAACTCCAATTGCATTTTTGGGCCTTTAATCACTGAAATCTCGCTTCAACGTGATTTGCAGGCTATTAAGCCCATATTTTCACCGGGACCTGATGGAGTACCAGCCTGCGTGCTCAAGTACTGTGCTGAAGGTATTTTTAAGCCATTATTTGTTCTTTTTAAATCGTCCGTGGAGTTGTGCTCTTTCCCCAATATTTGGAAAGAGTCATTTATTATTCCTCTCCATAAAAAAGGAAACAAGTCCAATGTTGAGAACTATAGAGGTATTTCTAAGTTGTCTGCTATTCCTAAGATTTTTGAGAAATTAATAACTTCTCAACTTCAACATTTATGTAGATCTATAATCTCACCCTGCCAGCATGGCTTTGTGAAATATAGATCTACTACCACTAACCTATTGGAATTCACCTCTCTTCTTATTAAGGGATTTCAATCTAAAATGCAAACAGATGTTATTTACACTGATTTCAGTAAGGCTTTTGATTCTGGTTATCATTCTCTTTTACTTCACAAACTTCATCTTCTGGGATTTCCAAATAACTTAATTCTTTGGATTTCCAACTATTTAACTCTTAGAACCCAAAAGGTTTATTTCAAAGGCTTAGTCTCTAAGTCTGTTCAAGTTACTTCCGGAGTACCACAAGGAAGTCATCTTGGCTCCTTATTATTTACTCTGTTCATCAATGACCTTCCTTCTGTAGTAAATTACTCTCGGGTGCTGATGTATGCCGATGATGTTAAACTTTGTCTGTCATCTACTAATTTCCAGTCTGGTCAAAGGTTGCAAACTGATCTTGACAGTTTTCAAGCCTGGTGTCGGTTAAATTTATTAAATCTTAATTGTGGTAAGTGTAACGTAATGTCCTTTTACAGGCGAATGCCCTTTTTAACAATTATATTCTTAATGGTAAGCTCCTTGTTCGAATTGAGTCGGTTGATGATTTGGGTATCCTTTTAGATCCCAAACTTAAGTTTGACAAGCATATATTTTCCACCGCTAATCGTGCCTTTGGTGTCCCGGGTTTCATTAAGCGTTGGTCGAAAGAATTTAACGATCCCTACATTACTTAAACTCTTTATACTTCCCTTGTGCGACCTATTCTTGAATATGGGTCTTGTATTTGGTGTCCCCAATACAGGATTCATTAGGATAGATTAGAATCGGTACAAAAACAATTTCTGCTCTTTGCACTCCGGGGTCTTAACTGGAATCCTAATACTCGCTTACCTTCTTATCGTAGTAGACTCTTACTAAGTAATCTGCCTTCTCTTTCTGATCGTAGAACCATGCTTGGTGTAATTTTCTTACATAAACTTATTAATGGGGAAATTGATTCTTCTGAATTAATCAGCCAAATTAGATTTGCAGTTCCGATCAGAAGTTCTAGAAATTTTCTTCCTCTTTCTCTTCATACTTGTAGTTCTAATTATGCTATTCATAACCCATTTCGAATCTTATGTTCTAACTATAACAATCTTTTCCATTTAGTAAGTAATGCCACTTCAATTTCTACACTTAGAACTTTACTATTACGCTACTTATGTAATTCTTAGAGACCTTTTGTCTAATGTTATTTTTGTATTTAGTTTGTATTTTCATAGTCCGCGATCTTCCGCTACCGTACGTTATGCGGCGTGCAACTCGGTCGGTTGGGCGGGAGGCGGGTTGCATTTATGCTTGGGTCCGCGCGTTAACAAGCCCGTGCTTGGTGTCGTTGGGCCACTTGTATGTACTGTTCGTTAGTACATCAACGTCCGAAAGATAAACAACTAAGTGGAATTCGCAATTCTTCGCAACAAATATTGTTGCAATATTCTGCCGGAAACACTTATCTTAAATGACATATGATATTTCCCGAGAATAAGTGAATTTGAACTTTTCCACCATAATGAGGGCTTTAGAATTAGCCTGTATAAAGGCCTTCACATCATCAGATGTAGTATCAGGGGACAAGCCTAGAAACAAAGATTTTTTTCCGTGGTGGAATACCTATAAGGGTCTTATTAGTAGCCAACGCAGTTGCATCCAATGGAGCCACAGCATTTGTTACTAGGCCAGTTGATTCGATTGGTATATTATCATTGGAGTGTTGATCTGAAACAACAGTGTTAATAGCCAGCGAATCAGAATGCTTTTCGGGGTTAGAAGGAACAACATCCATGGGTACGATGCTATTCTCGTCACTTCTGATTATAGAATTATGAGGAGAGGGGGACGAAAAATTTATCAATTCTAACTGTTTATTAGTTGCGGATGTAGTGGAAGCTTGTGCAGGGAGCTGCAGTTCATTGGGGCCAATAGACAGCCTAAAATTAGCCTTCTTCCGTTTTGGAGACTGATTTAAAAATTTCATACTTTTTAATTCGTTTTCCAAGTCGGAAACACCATCGAACAGTTTTTTAAACCGTCACCAAAGCCTTTCTTAGTCTGCCTCATGAAACCTATGATGTCCCTTTCAACATCCCTACTGGATACACATGTCCACTTGAGGCCAGATTTTGACAGAAAGAACGGCAGAATGCCGTTAAGGCCAGCACATTTTTCGTGTGACATATTATCACACAACCAACAGCAAACAAAGCCCATCTTAGAGTTTGCTCTAACCTGGCAATTTTTAGTATAGCAGACGAATATTTTTTATAAGAAGAGAAATTTTTTAAATGGTCAGAAAACAAAATATAAAGGGTCCACTCCAAAAAAAAAAAATTTAAAGTACAAAATAAAAAAGAAGGCACTCTAGGGTTTAATTTTTTTGACGCTGATTTGTACTTACGCACATCAACAACAATTAGAAAATTTCAAACGCGGGCGCGTCGACCGAAATCATCACAACGGAATACAAAACAAAGAGAGAAACCGTAACCAACACCAACGTAACCAATCAAACGTTGAGAGCGTAAATTAGTAGAAATACAAAAATAGATATAAGCACAATGCAAACTGCACAAATCAACCACCAGCTTGCTTGTGATGATGAATTCAGAAATCATATTGCCATGCGCTGTTGCATTTTTTCATTGCTCACGTATACTAAGAAGCAAGCGCATGTGCGTACTTGGACCCACACATAGAATCGAAATGAGAGCGCAAGCGACATAAGCCGTGCTCATCGTTCTGGTGTCGATCCAAGACTAAATATTTGTTCGGAACAGAGGCGTTAGTAGCTCGGCTTTTTTTTTACGAGCTGGCAACACACGACTGGGGTTGTGGTAGTTCGGCTTTTTTCCCTGATCCCTGGGGGGGTGCGCTCAGCAAAGCATCTGGCCTCAGAAAAATTCTTGTTTGACGCATCTATGTATATTTAGTAGTAAGTGGTATAACCCATTCAATTTATATAAATATGTACAACGATTTTGCGTAAAATATATAAACATATATCGCCCAATTTATATATTTTTATACATATTTTCCTTTTGCGCGGTTTTTGTATATATATATTTATATATTATACATAAATGTTGACAAAGAGACGGCATACGGCATCTCACAACATGAAAACACACAACATAATTAAAAAAAAATTTTAGAAAAAAGCAACAACAAGCCACTGTCAGATGGATGAGGCTTCGTCGTTTCGACCTCGCGCGCCCGCCCTATCTGTGGTCCAATTTATTATAACTATTTGGGCCCCCCCCCTCGCTGGAACACTTTCGGCGGGCCTAATCTATAGCAAAACCACGCGTCCTCCCACTAAATTAATTTAAAACTCCATATTTTCCTCTTTTCTTTATTTAATATGCATACCGTGACCCTATCACTCATTCCATTTGAATTTAATAATAGTTTTAAATTAATAAATAAATAAAACAATTTGTTAATTATTTATGAAATAATAATGAAAATATATAATGAGAGCTCAAAAAATTATTCGTTATATCGACGAACACCAAAAATTTAAGAGGCAAGCAAATTAAATAAATAAAATAAAAATATAAGCTCCTAAATTCATGCGCGTATATAAAAAATGTCAGGGGAATAAATTATCTCACGCGAATTAGACAGGGGGCTAATTAAGCGTCAACATTCGACCTACACCTATGAATAGCTCTTGTTATTGGTCAGGGAGGTGTAATTATAAAGTAACTAAAACGAAATTCAAAGTAATCCAAGTCCAAATCGTAATCAAATATTTCTATCCACGGCACCACATACGGTTTAATGCTGCTTACAGCGATCAGCTGCTTGCGGCTATTGCAAGGGGCAGTGATAAAAGTGTTGGTGCTTGAGGTCGGTGAACTTATAGATGCTAACAAGTAGACTTACATATAAATGAATAAAAAATTGTTGGCTGTGTAGCAATATATGTAATCTATGTGCTTAACATTTATACTAATTTAAATGCCAACTGAATAATGTAAAAGAATGTGACCACACTTCGTATTCTCAGCAACTCTGTTAATCGATATTAATATATGTACACACTTTTGATCGATAAGAAGAAAGAAGAAGAATAAAAGCGGGCATTCGTTGAGATAGACTTGAAAGAGTAACATCGCTGTGTAAAAAATATTTTTCTGCTACCAGACGAAAAGTAATCTGGTTCTACAAACGCCAACATAATTTAAATCACAAATGCAAAAAATGGATATTCCCGAGTTAAAAGTCGCTGAACTGAGAGCCTGGTGTAGCAACGATTCAAGTGACGCTGCGTCTGAATCAACAGGTGATGTTACAATCAAGCACAATGTGGCTGAAAGTGATGTCCAATTGGACGGCGATGCCGCCAAAAACAATGACGCCAAGTGTTATGCGCAACTCGTTAAAATGCACGCAAGCGTCGGCGCCAACAACAACAACAACAACGAAATTTCTGAAATTAGGCGCCGAGAAAACAATGATCAGTGCGTGATGAGGAAAGTGACGGCAAATCTTGTGCAAATTATTAGCAAGTTGCAATGTGAAAATGAGCAGCTGCGTTGCAAGTCAACTGTTAATTTTAGTACACTTAAGGATTTGATACCTGAATATAATGGCGAAAATGATTTTGGCGAATGGTTGTCGCGCTTAAATAACATTCGTTTAGCTTTTAAAATAAGCGACGATGATGTCCGTGCTATTTTATGTACTAGCTTGAAGGGCAGTGCAAATATTTGGATCATGGCTAATTCATCGTTGCTGGCAGGCGACATAGACAATGTGTTGAGCCAATTACAAGCAATGTTTGGTGCCGAAAAAAGCGTTCTTGAACTTCGCCGCAAATTTGAACGTCGCAGGTGGATGACAAACGAAAAGTTCGTATCATACTATACGGACAAAATCTTGTTGGCTGCAACAATTGGCATGAGCGATGAGGAGCTTGTCCACTACATCATAGACGGTATAGCTGATTGGCTGCTAAAAAATCAAGCTATGTTACAGTGTTTCAGTTCGCAAACTGCTGTACTTCGGCGTTTCAACACATTAAGCGACCAATAAAGGCTGCAACAAACGTGTCAAAAACAACTACTGTGTTGGCCCAGGACCAGAAAGCTGGAAAGTGTTATAACTGCCATAGTTTTGGCCATGTGGCTGCCGAGTGCCGCAAACCTGTTCGTCCGGATGGAGCATGCTATGCCTGCGGAGAGCTTGGACATCTGGCCCTCGGATGTCCAAACTATAAGAAGCCTAAACCTATCAATGATGAATATGTAAGATATTTTAACATAAATTTTGCACAGAAGTCTAATAAACCCATAGAGTGCCTCCTAGACTCGGGTAGCCCAATTACATTTTTAAGACATTCTACACTACCACATGAAGTGGAAATGACTCGTGGATTAACCACCAATTCGTATTTTGAAATTAACAACAGCAGATTAAATATAATTGGAAAAATTGTTTGCTGTATTGAAATGTTAAATAAAAATGTCGAAATCGAAGCAATGGTTATTGGTGACGAGTCTACAAGGTACCCGAGGGTATTAGGTAGAGATTTTTATAAAGCTAGTAAATTAAAACTAGTAGTGCTAAGTGTTGTAAAATATAGTGAAGAAAAGATGCTAAAAGAACGAAACAATGTAGAGTGCAATGGAGAGGAAACGTATAGAGTAAGAAACAATGTAGAGTGCAATGCAAAGGAAACGTATAGAGTAAAAAACAATGTAGAGTACAACAAAGAAAATTTACCAAGAGAAAATAATAAGTATAATAAACACGATAAAAGTGATAATTTTGCTACGCAATTATTATCAATTGATTTTATAAAAGAAAATGAAACCACTTACAAGTTGGGAGAACAAATCAATTTTAAAAATAAGCAATTATTTGAAACACTGTTCGAAGAGAACTATATATTGCCAGATAGGCCAACCAATCCTAAAATTAAAAGTGAAATGAAAATGACCGTAGAAAGTGAAAAGCCATTTTATTGTGCCCCGAGAAAGTTAGCATATGCTGAAAAGTGTGACTTATAGAAAATAATAGAAGAAAACTTAAAGAAAGGCTTTATACAACCTAGTCAGTGAGTTTGCATCGCCTATAGTTCTTGTAAAGAAAGAAACCGGTAAGCTCAGAATGTGTGTTGATTTTCGAAAGCTTAACAAGGGATAATTACCCAATTCCACTCATAGATGATTTGTTAGAAAGATTAGTAGATAAAAAGTTATTTTCAAAGTTAGACCTAAATAATGGTTTTCACCATGTTTTTGTGCTTAATAATTCGGTTAAATAAACATCTTTTGTGACACCTCCTGGACAATTCGAATTTCTTAGAATGCCATTTGGTCTTCGAAATGCTCCGTCGACTTTCCAACGGTATATAAACAGAATATTTGCAGATATGATCAGGGATGGAAATGTTGTCATTTGTAGATGATATAATGAAAGCTTCTGAAGATATAGAAAGTCATTTTGTTATTCTTAAAGAAGTTTTTAAACGAGTTGTAGTAAACAAACTAGAGCTTCGTTTAGATGAATGTGAGTTTCTTCAACCAACAGTAAGATATCTTGGATATATAATTGACGGAAAAGGTATTAAAGCGCATGACAAGGGACTAGAAGCTATTCGTTCTTTCCCTGGATCTCTGTTCATATTTTAGACGATTTATAAAAGATTTTTCATTAATAGCAAAACCGTTGCATGATCTCACAAAGAAGGACAAAAAGTTTTTTTTTGGCGAACAAGAATTGGAGGCACTTAACACTTTAAAGAGCAAATTACTAGATTCACCTGTGTCAAGACCTACCGTACTATCTAAATAAAACCACAACACTTATGACCTAAAAGTAACATTAATATTTGCATAATACATAAAGAATACACACACTAAATATATAAAACCGTCCAATTGACACTTTAGCAATATTTAGGCTAGCAAGACAGCAACCACAAAGTTGCTGACTGCGCACATGCACTTATTGCCTACTGCATGCGAATGATCGCATACAGTATAATGCTTACTACACTGACTTAAATTAAGCACTGCATCAATATGCACTTTAACACACATAATCAATAAGCACTTTTGTACCAATGTTATTCATATAAATAGACCATAAGTTTGCTCAATAAAATAGTCTCAGACAGAACCCCACCCGCGGTAATTCTTTCTTGGCTCAATCTCCGCTGCCTACCTAGTTCAAGTGCTAGTTACGGCAAGCGAAACCGAATTCAGTTTATGTGCTGCAATTCAAACAAATACTTATCCTCGTTTGGTGACCCCGACTTTTGGATTATCTGAAGTTGTCAACAAGGCGACAAAGGACAAAGGATTCTCCACAGTCCAAAATACAATCCTGAACCAACAAGGCGACAAAGGACAAAGGATTCTCCACAGTCCAAGATACAATCCTAAACCAACAAGGCGACAAAGGACAAAGGATTCTCCACAGTTCAAGATACAATCCTGAACCAAAGTGTCCACCAGGCGACACCTCAGGACAATCATCATTGTAAACAATCAAAGACACATAAAATATATATACATCCAACCTTTGAATTCATTTCTCCTTTATTAAATTGTCAACTCACAAGTTGTGCTTCGTCACCTAGACGTCACCACGCAACCAAGTCAAAGTCTCAAAGTCCACCACGCGACTAAACTGAGACATAAACTCCAAGAAAATGGCAAAAGAAAACG
This sequence comes from Hirtodrosophila histrioides, assembly GCA_037075165.1. Lineage (NCBI taxonomy): Eukaryota > Metazoa > Arthropoda > Insecta > Diptera > Drosophilidae > Hirtodrosophila > Hirtodrosophila histrioides. The sequence continues at coordinate 915,850 of JBAMCL010000600.1, read as the reverse complement.
CAGTTATGGATCAGCTGTTAAATGCTCAAGAAGAAATCAGCCAAGAGATTTCGAGGCTCATTACCAACTATAAAAAGGACTCAGCTGAGAGAAAATCTCTCACTGAGAAATGGGATTCAATCAAAAGCAATAACAATATCATAAGGTCAAGCGGCGAGCTATCTGATGATCATAAATACTATCTGATGATCATAAATACTTTTTATGAAGATATAAAAACCACAGTAGTAAAGTATCTGAAAATCCTCAATGAGGCTGCCGAGAATTCAATGCAATCAGGTAGCAAGGCATTATGTACGGATGATGGGCATGTTCAAGAAACACCAATTGAATCAAAGTTGAACGCACTGAGCCGTTGACAACGAGCAATAATAGCATCATTGAACCGCGCAATGCAACATACTCACCCAATAGGGCACACGTCATTCGACTTCATAAAAAGTCTGTGGACCCAGATCCAGGAGGTTCACTTTCGAATCTACGAGGAGATCGGAGATCCAGAAGAAGAAGGCTACGATGTGAAGGAGTACTTAAAGGCCGAAGCAGCTGAGAACCAACACACCAAGCACTAATGATCTAAATCTGCCCCGAATAACAATTCCGAAATTTGATGGAGACGTCCTTAAATGGACACAGTTTTACGACATGTTTGTGTGCATGGTTCTCGACACCAACCTGCCCACGATCCGCAAAATGTGGTATTTTAAAACCAGCGTGATCGGCGAGGCAGAAAGGATGATACGCCATATTGATTTAAAGGAAGAAAATTATCTTCACGCCTGGCACATCCTAGTAGACGCTTACGACAATCCGAGGGACATTGCGTCAACGGTATTAAACCGATTTATAATGCAACAGGCTGTCAATGACAATGTAAAATCGTTAAAGGAAATTTACATAGCCACATTGGAGTCTCTTGAATCTTTAAAGGGACTCGGCTTGGACATCGCAACGTGGGACCCCATACTAATAGCGGTCCTACGAAACAAGCTGGATTTTACAAACAAAACGCACTATGAACAATCATTAAGCAATTCAAGGGAAATTCAGAAACTAGACACCATGCTCCAGTTTCTTGAACAAAGAGTTCGTGTTTTGGCCACCGGAAACAAACCAAATGGTAATGCTAAAAAGGAATCGAAAGGTGCAACTTGCGCATCATCGTCGACCACAGGAAAGGCGTGCCCTTATTGCAAGAAAACTAACCACTTGCTATTTCGTTGCGACGAATTCCGCGCCAAACCAACACCGGAACGTTTAAACTGGGTGCAACGCCAGAAAATGTGCGTCAACTGCTTCAAAGGAGACCACATGGCAAAGGCGTGCCCAAGTCGCTTCAAATGTTTCAAATGCGACAAAAAGCACAACACGCTGCTACATTTGGAATCTGGACCCAAGGAACTACAAACCCAAATTGTAGCATCTGCAAATTCTCAAAACAATAATCTCCTCGCCACAGCAAAGGTAGCAGTGAGAGGTAACAATGGACAAGAAGCCACGTTCAAGGCTCTGCTAGATTCTGGATCACAAATTAACGTGATCTCAGAAAGGCTGGCATCTTTGCTGTCACTAAAACGACACGATACCACACTTCGAATTGAAGGTATCGGTGGACAGCCAAAAACAAGCAGGGCTCGAGTCAATGTGCTAGTAAAATCGCTGCACAATGATTACACAATGCGACTCGAAGCTTTCATATTACCGCATATAATCAACGATCAACCATCCTAAGCCATAAACAATGCAAGCTGGAATGTACCTGACAACATGCCGTTGGCGGACCCACAGTTCAACAAGCCGGGTAAAATAGACATGCTGATCGGCGCTGAGCATTATTATTCATTATTGCTCCAACAACAGCATAAAATACCCACTGGTCTTATAATGCAAAAGACCGAGTTGGGATGGGTTGTGGCTGGAAAAATAAGGGCTTCAAATTAATCAGCAGCTATTTATGCAGTTACCACAGGAGAAGAAACAAATGCCATAATGGAACGATTCTGGACACTCGAGAACTTCGAAAACACTGAAAGGCAACTAACACCGAGTGAAAAAAGATGTGAAAGACATTTTATCGATAATCTGCAAACCGCTGCTGATGGACGGTTCATAGTAAAGTTGCCGTTTTCCGAACACTCTTCAGCCTTGGGGCCCTCGTTGGAAATTGCAAAAAAAAGGTTCATTTCGTTGGAAAAAAGGACCAAAGCAGAAACTTGGAAGGGATATGTAGACTTCATGAAGGAATACGAGCAATTGAGACATATGAAACATGTCCCTCGTGAACTCCTTGGTCTCTGGGTCTTATATGGATGCCCAAAAGGGACTAGCTCCGTGGAAGAACCCAAGGCAGCCAAACAACACAAATAACCAAGCGAGTTGTGTGCTCCGAGTTAGCGCAAATATTCGACCCATTGGGCCTATTTGCACCTGTCGTTCTACGAGCAAAAATATTTATGCAGCATCTATGGGAGGAAAAATTTGACTGGGATGAAAAATTTCCAACACATCTGTGCAATGAATGACAGTCCTACAGAGAAGACATCCAAGAGCTGAATGAAATGCAGATTCCAAGGCACGTTTACGATGGAAAAATACCGTCAAGCAAGGAGATACACACATTTGTGGATGCGTCGTACGGAGCTGCAGTTTATATACGAGCCACGTATAAAAACAAGCAAATATCTGTTCGACTACTGTGTTCAAAATCGCGAGTTACACCAACGGCAAAACAGTCGTTGCCGCGCTTAGAACTCTGCGCTGCATTACTTGGCGCAGAACTCACTGAACGTGCCCGAAAGGATCTTCGGTTGACCCCCGAAACAGTGAAGGGATACTTCTGGACAGATTCCACGGTAGTACTAGCATGGATAAACGCCTCAGCTTCAACATATCATACCTTCGTGGCCAACCGCATTACCCAAATTCAAGCCTCCTCACGGCCATCACAATGGAACCACGTCTTATCAACAAATAATGTGGCTGATGTGCTCTCCAGAGGAACTACCGCAAGGAAACTACCCAACGACAGCAAATGGCTTTATGAACCTCTATTCCTCCATGGCCCACGAGAAAGGTGGATCACGTCTCCAATAGTCCCACCCAGCAATCTGGAACGAAAGACAAAACATGTGGGCATGGAAATCGCTCAAGCAACGCAAGGAGATGAGATATATAATTGCAAGCATAGCAATTCATTCCATAAATTACAACGGATCGTAGCCTACATGTTGCGGTTCTGTTATAAGGAGAGGAGAAGCTCAACCACAGTCCTTTGTGCAATGGAACTGGATAACGCACGAACAATAATTTTGCGAACCATACAACAGACAGAGTTCGCGAGCGATCTAAAAAATCTTCGTCGTCATAACATTGTCGACAAAAAGAGCGTTATCAGCTCATTGACACCACGTCTAGAAAATGGTCTCATTCGCGTCGGAGGTAGATTGGAGCACTCAGAACTACCATATGACGCCAAACACCCGATCTTGTTACCATACAATGATCCGATTGTAAAAATGCTGCTGAGAGAACTACATGAAGACAACATGCATTGTGGCGCCCAAGCCTTAAGAGCGATTGCACGGCAGCAAGTATGGATTCTCAAGGATAAAACCATGGCCAGGAATATAATACATGGCTGTGTTAAATGCGCCAGAGCCAAACCCAAGCTAATGCAGCAAATAATGGGAAACTTACCGGCTGAGCGAGTCACACAGGCTCGACCTTTCTTCAGCACCGGCATAGATTACTGCGGACCTTTCTGGATCCACCATAAGATAAGAGGAAAAAGATAAAGCATATATAGCAGTCTTCTGCTGCTTCGCCATAAAGGCGGTTCATCTGGAATTGGTGAGCGATCTAACGACAGATGCATTTCTGGCAGCTCTTCGGCGCTTTTTGGGTCGTCGTGGGAAATGTCAAACGATCCACTGCAACAATGCTACAAACTTCATCGGCGCCAATAACCAATTAAAGGATTTGGAAAGGGCCATCTATTCTGATAAGTCTGCAAAGCAAATTATTGAGCACTGCAGTAAAAGGCAAGTGAACTTTAAGTTCATTCCACCACGCGCACCATCATTTGGCGGACTATGGGAAGCAGCAGTAAAATCAGCGAAAAGATTGCTGCTCACCACCACCACAACTGCAAATCTAACATTCGAAGAGCTCAACACAGTGATAGTCGAAATTGAAGCCGTACTCAGCTCACGCCCAATCACTCCGTTGTCAAATGACCCAACAGACATAACAGCACTCACACCTGGACACTTCCTAATTGGAGAACCACTAACTGCTCCTCCAGATGCAAACATTGATTTAGGTGGAAAAACACTGGTGAAACGCTGGGAGCAAGTCTCCAGAATAAAACACTTATTTTGGAAACAATGGTCACAGGAATATTTACAAGAGCTTCAGTATCGCCACAAATGGAAAACTTCAACACCTGACATAAAGGAAGGTCTGCTGGTGATAGTCATGGAAGATAACCTGCCAACAATGCAGTGGCCGTTGGGACGGATCATAAAAACATACCCAGGATCAGATAATCATATCCGAGTTGTGGACGTCAAAACAGCATCTGGAGTATATAAACGATCCATCAATCGACTCGCGCCATTATTCCCAGAAGAAGAAGCTGTCAAACGCTGCACAACCAAGGAAAAATTCAACGAAGATATCGAACCTCCCACACAATGGAGAAAACTATCCCTGCCGTTAGTCACAACAATGCTGATAACAAACCATACCTATAAACCCCAAAAACAAAACACCACAACCCACCCCCCCCAAAACAACCCCCCCCCACCCCCCCCCCCCCCCCCCCCCCCCCCCCCCCCCCACCACAAAAAACCACACCCCCCCCACCCCAAAAAAAAAAAACCCCCCCCCACCCCCCCCCCCCCCCCCAAACCACCCCAACCCCCCCCCCCCCAACCCCCCAACCACCCAACCCAACCCCACCCCCCACCCCCCCCCCCCCCCCCCCCCCACCACCCCCCCCCCCCCCCAACCCCCCCACCCACCAACCCACCCCCCCCCCACACCAACCCCCCCCACCCACAAATATTTCCCCCACAACACACAACCCCCCACAAACCCCCCCCAACACAAAAAACAAATCCCCCCCACCCAACAAAACCCTCCATCCCCCCCAATCAACATCATATCACTTCTTCGGGCACAATTAGCAAAGTTCAAATCTCACACGCACGATTTGGCAACCTAGATCGCACCGATTTCACTACTGCAGCACCAACCCTGCAACAAACCTACAGCAAGGATATGGTGGACCATGAGCTCACAGATCTTCAAAGGCAATTGAAGACAAACCGGCAGCTCAACCTACCTCGTGAAGACAACAACATCCAACATCACCACATAGCTGCTTATGTGGGATTGTTAATATCACTACTGTTTGTAATAGCAGCCATCTGGAAAAACCGAAAAGGTTAATGCAAACCATGGTCAACCTCACCACCACCAGAAGACACCAAGGAACCTCGACATCCAGAACCCTCCCCACGGAATTTCTCGTTCGAGTTAAGTTATAGTTGAATCACCGATTCAACGGCCGGGAGAATGTTAAGACCTACCGTACTATCTAAATAAAACCACAACACTTTTGACCCAAATGTAACATTAATATTTGCATAATACATAAAGAATGCACACACTGTGAGGAGAGTCCTCCCGGATCTCCCAACAATAATTACTTATTTTATTAAGTCGTATTTTATAAGTTGTTTTGTGCAAGGAGCACCGCTGTTTGATAAATATGATTATGTTTAGGATTAATGTTTTGTGCAAGGAGCACCGATCGGATACGTAAGTAATTAATTATTATTAATGTTAAGGTGGAAGGAGCACCACCCTTATGAGTGACGCGCAAGGAGCGCTAGGATTAGAATTAGTTTAATATCATTAAAAAGCGCACGGAGCGCACATAAGCAAAGCAAGCCGTTAATATTTATTTCGAATTTGAAACTAACGGCCTGGTCCACTGCAAGCCTGCAGTGTTGAGCGGCCGCCCGATCTCGCCACTAGAGCGCGCCTCTCGCGAGAGCGAAAGCTCGAAGGCAAAGGCAACCGACCGAGGCTAGGGCGCGACTCGGTTGCGAGGAGCTCGAGACTGTGAGTTTGGCTTCCAGAGTGGATGGTAGTGAGTGTAGAAAAGTAGATAAATAGTCGAGACAGCCAAGCAAGAGGATAACGGAATTGCGAGTGACAGCCAAGTAAGCACCCTTTGCCTTATGTTCATTAGTAATAACCTAATAGTTCGAAGTTAATGTAATAAATGCTTATTAAACTTACTCACTGCCTTATAAATAATCTAACCCCCTACTCCCGCATAGTGACAAGAAAGTAGTGGGTACCGACGGCAAAAGTGCAAGTAGGAGAGTGTGCGTCGGTCATTTGCTCGAAGTAAGTGTAGTGTGACTGAGGCTTTTGCCCGGCCACCAGTAGGCAGTGTGCGTCTGAGGCCTTTGCCCGGCTGCTAGTAGATAGTGTGTGTCCGCGACTTTGCCCGGTCACTAGTAGGCAGTGCGTGCCCGTGGCTCTAGCCCGGCCATTATTAGGCGGAGTGCGACTGAGGTTTCGACCCGGTCATCAGGTGTAGAGTGTGTAGAACGGTAAAGACGATTGAATTGGAGTATTCGGCTTATCTACGAACCACGTTTCTCAGTGCCCCAGCGATTTACAAATATTCTTGTAAACAAAACCTTGGCTAGACTGAGATTTGTACCACGGCCAAGAAACTTCTTTACAACACTAAATATATAAAACCGTCCAATTGACACTTTAGCAATATTTAGGCTAGCAAGACAGCAACCACAAATTTGCTGATGCTTACTACACTGACCTAAATTAAGCACTACATCAATATGCATTTTAACACACATAATCAATAAGCACTTTGTACCAATGTTATTCATATAAATAGACCATAAGTTTGCTCAATAAAATAGTCTCAGACAGAACCCCACCCGCGATAACTCTTTCTTGACTCAATCTCCGCTGCCTACCTAGTTCAAGTGCTAGTTACGGCAAACGAAACCGAATTCAGTTTATGTGCTGCAATTCAAACAAATACTTATCCTCGTGATCACCAACCTGTTTTAGCAATCTATGATCCTAGAGACATAACAGAACTCCACACTGATGCTAGCGCTTTAGGTTACGGAGCAATACTGTTACAAAGAAAGAAAGACACAAAATTACACCCTACTACTACTATTCCAAAAGAACAACAGATACCGAATTCAGATACGCCAGTTTCAAGTTGGAAGCACTAGCAATAATCAATGCACTTAGAAGATTTAGACTCTAGGTATTAAGTTTAAAATAGTTACAGATTGCAACTCCTTACATTTAACACTAGAAAAAAAGATTCAAATGCGCAGATTGCGAGATGGGCTCTTGAACTGCAAAACTACGATTATACTACGGAGCATAGGCTAGGCACTAGAATGCAACATGTCGATGCATTGAGTCGCCTTCATAATATTCTAATTGTAGAAGCAAATACGTTCGAAGAAAATCTAATTATATGTCAAGGAAAAGATACAAAGCTGAGACGGGTCAAAGAAAAGTTGTTAGAAATCGAAGATGAACGCTATGAAATGCGTAATGGAGTAATTTATAAAAAAAAAAAAAGGTAGGCTATTGTTTTGTGTGCCAGAATCAATGGAAAATAGTGTTCTTTACAAATACCATGACGAAACGGGATATGTAGGAATAGACAAAGTTACCGATTTGATAAATAAAAACTATTGGTTTCGTTACATTAGAAAAAAGTCGATATTCACATAAAAAATTTCCTTAAATGTATAGCATTCTCAGTTAAGACGGAAAAAAATGAAGGATATATACATTCAATACCCAAAGAGAGTATGCCATTTAACGTTGTGCATATAGATCATTATGGCCCAATTAACAGTAAAAGTTCAACAAAGAAACATATACTAGTAGTAATAGATGCATGTACAAAGCTTGTGAAACTGCACCCTACAAGAACTACGAGTTCACAAGAAACTATAGAGGCATTAAATTAATATTTTAGAGCGTACAGTCGCCCCGACAATATAGTGTCAGATAGAGGCAGTTGTTTTACTTCAGATGAGTTTAATAATTTATAATCACGAAAGGTATAAATCACATCCAAATAGCTACTGGCTCACCTTAAGCCAATGGACAAGTTGAAAGGATCAACAGAGACTTCGGACCTGTGGTAGCGAAACTTTTATAGGACATAGGATGATGTGGAGTATGTTATGAACAATACAAATAATAGAAGTATAGGTGAATATCCCAGCGTTATGCTTTTTGGCACAAAACAAAAAGAAAACATTATAGATAGCCTAAAAAAAAATCAAAATGAAAATCAAAGAGACTTGGAACAAATTAGAGACAAAGCATTACAAATTCAAGAGTAAACACAAAACTATAATAAAAACTATTTAGATAGGAAAAGAAAAGCGCCAATCATATTTTTTAAAGGAGATTATGTAATGGTTAAAAGTTTTGATTCACAATCAGGAATTTCAAGCAAGTTAAAACCCAAATTTAAAGGACCATATGTGGTCACGAAAGTTTTAGGCAACGATAGATATGTAGTGGAAGATGTAGAGAACTTTCAACAGACACAGATGCCTTACTCGAGGACATGGGCAATTCATAATATGAAACCTTGGTTTAAAAATGAAGATGATTATGCTAAAAGTATAAATGAAGCTGAAAACAGTCAAAATATAGAACAAAACGAGAATTGAAGTAGCGAACAAAGTAGCGACCAAAGTACCGATCAAAGTAGCGATCAAAGTAGCGATCACAATAATTATCAAAGTAAAGAACAGATTATACAAAGTAAGCACAAAGAAATTAAATCTAAAATTATTCCAAATGTATCAAATAAATATGTTAATTTAAGCAATGTTATCACCAGAAGTATGTCAAGTAGAATCGGGAGATCCTATACATCAGGACGGCCGAGTTGTAGCAATATATGTAATCTATGTGCTTAACAATTATACTAATTTAAATGTAAACTGAATAATGTAAAAATAGAATGTGACCACACTTCGTATTCTCAGCAACTCTGTTAATCGATATTAATATATGTACACACTTTTGATCGATAAGAAGAAAGAAGAAGAATAAAAGCGGGCATTCGTTGAGATAGACTTGAAAGAGTAACAACGCTGTGTAAAAAATATATTTTCTGCAACCAGACGAAAAGTAATCTGGTTCTACAGCTGGAACTATGCACTGGCCGTTTTAGCGCAGTTTTAATTGCAGACCACAGATGGATGTGCGCAGCAGATTTGGCACGGACGTGTAACTGTGCTGTGACAATGCATGCGACATAACAAAAATACAAAATGGGCACAACACTGATAAATTCGCAGTAAATTTGAAATATATAATTGCATACCAATTAATGCTGCCTTTTTGTAGGGTGTTGGCGGCTGTGCGGCTTGGCCAAAAATTTGCATTGACAAGTGTAGGTTTGAAGACAGGGATCAGCTGAGATGCTGCCAACTCAAAACGAAATGAACTCACGACTTAGATCATTCCAGCTGTTGATGGCGATGAAAGCATATTTATTGCCGTGTCCAGTCCCGATGCTCTTCTCTGCAACTTTGCCGGTGAATTCTTTGACTATGCTGGCGGTGTACATAAATTTGCTGACCCGGCTGCTGTGTTCGCTATTCCGCGCCAGCTGCCGAGGATAGAGAATGCCACATACTATTCACGGGGCAGATCGAATATATGCATATATACTCACATGATTGGAGTTATATCACACACACAATAAAAAGTCAATCGTTGTAAATATGGCGTGCCTGCGTACACAAAACTCTGCCAAACCCTCGCCATTCGCTTTTCACTTCTATTTATCCACTTACTAAGCGTCTGCGGACCCTATTTTCCCCACAGTACTGGCCGCATGATCCCCGCTAGTATTGCATACCACTGGACTCACATAACTTAACACTGCTTATTAATCGCTATTTATTCTTCTCCTCCGCACTGTCCAGACGCTATCGGAAATCGGCTGTAACTATGTTACCAGCCCTGAGATTGGCTGCCAACCCTGAACACTGACTTCTACGCCACACACACACAACTCTTTTACGAAGACTATCAATACTATCACTTGTAACATCTAATAAAGACCAATAGTCCCATTAGTACTGCCTTTTATTGGCTAAAGAGCCAAAGTGGTGACCCCGAACGCTTGAATTAAACAGCACATGCCAAGAGAGCGCTATCTTCTCAGGTCTGGGTGCAAAAGTCAACCTGCTGGCGATTCTGAAAAATTTTTTGACGCATCAAACATGGAGCCCGACATAATCAGTGAGGAACTCCAAGAATTGAAATTGCAAGTGCAGCAACTTCAATTTAACAGCCGTAAGGCCACAAGCCCACTCCTCAGCAATGTCCTCAAATTAACATCCCAAAGTTTAACAAAGGCAACCCTCAACTTTGGTTTGCACAATTGGATCACCTTTTCTATTTACTCAATGTCTTGGCAGACGATCGCAAGTTTGACTTTGTGTCGGTACATTTAGAGGAGGACGTCGTCCTGTCCATCGAGGATCTTACCACACAGCCGCCTATGAATAACAAGTACGATGCGCTGAAGCAGCGGCTGCTCGAAACTTTTGCGGAATCGGAAGACTCAAAGTTAAAAAGACTTCTGCAAGGCCGGGACATGACCGGCAAAAAGCCGGTTACGTTATACGCACTCTCTTCATCGCCGAAGTGCCGATGTCGATTCGTCCGCTCATTTCTGTTTGGGAGGAAGAAAACCTTAACAAATTGGCAAAGATGGCGGACAATATGCTTGAAAATACGAGCTTGGATCCAACCTATGTAATGTCAACACAAACTGCAGCTGCTGTGCAAACTTTTCGTGTTGCAAACGCTTTCACAAAATGTTCATAAGCTACAGGACGATCTGCGTAGCTCAAAACAGTACAGGGCTTCCCGTCCACCAAAGCCGAGGAGCGACGAACAGGGCAAGGACAAGCAATTTTTCTACTACAGCGACTTTGGCGATCGCACCCGTAAGTGTCAGCCAGATTGCCCACGTTACCAATTGTTAAACTAAAGTGGCTGCCGTTCACTCAACTGGTGGGCGGTAGCATTTTGACGACCAGCAACTCAACACAACTTAACACGACGGGGAGCCTAAATCACAATGACACTGCGCAAATTACAAAAAAGCAAACTACAATTGAAAGCTGCACATCAAACCATAATACAAACGTACGCCAATCTTGATCTAGAACGCGACCTCGGTCTTAGTCGGTCTTTCAAGTGGTCGTTTATCATTGCTGATGTAATTGTTGCTGCAATAATTGCCGCTGACTTCATGGCACAATTCCAATTGCTCATAGACATCAAGCAACAACGACTGATCCTTAGATCGGAGCATGCGAAGAACAGAAGTTCGAGCAATTCCGAGGAGTTCGAATACGGCACAGAAGCTGCATGTCACTGTTTCTCACGGAAGAGACATCAATGCTGTTAAGGCTAACATCAACACAGGCGACAATTCTTTGTCACATGCACTTCGCCACTAAATCATAACATCTGGAGCACAGGTAGCAAATCTCCACCCCGACTGATGGGTGAGAAACGAGGGTACCTGTCGGAAATCCAAAAGCCCATGGGCCAGCCCGCTGCACAAGGTAGCAAAGCCCAGTGGTGGTTGGCGAGCTTAATGCGATAACGCCTCCTGATCGTTATTGAATACCTCACATCCACGATTTCGCTGTCTGTTTACATGGCAAACACATTTTCACCACTTTAGGCTTGGAACGCGCTTATTATCAAATTCCAATGGCACCAGATGACATTGAGAAGACTGCAGTATGTACACTGTTTGCGTTAAATGAATTCTTGAAAATGTCGTTTGGCCTTAAAATTGCAACGCAAACTTTCTAGCGATTCATGGATCAACTTTCCGAGGTGTTAACTATGTGTTCTGCTACATCGACGATATCCTAATCATGTCATACTCAGTTGAGAAACATAAACAACACGTTAACAGAGGATCGCGTCAAGGCAATCGCAGAATACGCTCGGCCACAAACTGGGCCGCTTTTTTGGGATAGTAAATTACTATCGCCGCTGCATACCTCATGCCTTAGAGACACAGGCACTGCTCAATGACTTATGAAACAGAATGATAAGAGACCTGTGCCGCCAAAATCCATCGAGGCATTTGCAAATTGCAAAGACAGTATTGGAGACGCAGCCACTCTCGCTCACACAAAACCACATGCAGATATGAACGTGACTTGTGATGCCTCCGACACGGCCTTCGGTGCCGTACTGGAACAAAACAACAGAGGTACATGGGAGCCTCTTGGTTTCTCTTCAAAAAAACTCAGCGCAACCGATGGCAGGTTCGCATATACGATAGGAAGCTGCTAGCGATATACGAAGCGATCAAATACTTCAAGCATGTGGATATTCGTCGTAAAAACGGATCACGAGCCGCTGTTATATGCTATCGCCCAAAAACCAGAAAACGCTTCGGAGCGTCAATTACGCGATTTGGTTTTATCTCACAGTACTCTACTACGATCCAGAATGTTAGCGGCAGTGACGATGTGGTGGATCAATGCTATAACGATGAGAACTGCTGTTCATGCTGGTACAATGTACCCTTCGTGAAGAGGAAATGGTCCTTTTTCTCTGCATTGATACTAAGTCCGAATCCAGCGGCCCAATTAATCTCCTTCAGTGTATGTTCCATGATGAAGCATAACGTGCATGGGTATTCCCATACGATGATTAGGGCTATGTCGTAAGCATAGGCGGTGATCTTGGCAGCCCTATCTTTAAACGAGAAGGGGCGATAGTACACTTCCTTGCGGAGTGCCTCTGTGCGCCTCTTTTATTGCTGTTGTTAGGCCCCACTCAGCCCGTCTGCAACTAAGAAGGTTTTCTATCCAAAGGTCGATTGCCGATGTGGGGTTCGTTGCGCGCAGTCCTTCGAGAATTGCGTGCTTGAAGACATTGTTAAATGTGCCGGAGATGTATAGGCGTGTTGATGTTTCGAGAGCTGGATTTGGTTAGTACCTGTTCTTCAGCTTAGATCGATCAACTTCTGGACTGTTTTGAGGAGGAAGAAAGTTAAACTAATCGGCCTGTAATCCTTCGGATGCAGATGGTTCGGGATGTTTGCGAGGCGTTCTCGATCGTAGAGCAGATGTTTTTCCAAGATTGCCTCCTTGCTCTTCGAACTTATAATTTTATACTATGTTCCCTTATGGAAAAATAGTATATTGGGTTTGCGAAATGTCCGTCTGTCCGTATGAACGCAATTTTTTTGCCTTAATCTTTGAGCTAGAGCAACCAAATTTGGTACACATGTTGGTGTATATCGTCAATTTAAAAAAAAAAAAACTAATGTTGACCCCCTGGATAAAACTGCATCAAAAATTTTTGGACAATTTTACGCTGAGGCAAATACAGTGTCCATTGCCCGGCCAGCACCCTCGTGGAGGGTTCAGTTCGAGGATTTTTGCTAGCCTATAGAAAGGAAACACGGAAAATATTGGCCTTAGGCCAGTGGCGTAGATAGATTTTTGCAAAGGGGGAGGATTGATTCTGAAAATTTAAAATTTTCTTTTGATTATGTTCTTGATTATGCCATTTTGCTCATATGTAGTTAATTCTTGTATATGTATATGTATATGTATCTTCACAGATTAATATCAAGTTTTATAGATTCTTTGCACAGCCCAAATCGAAAGTGCTACGATGCTGAAAATGCCCACTAACACGGGGTGGGGGGAAATTTCACCCACAAGCGTGGAAAGTCGCAGAAAACTGTTGTGTGCAGCTTTTTTGATTATCATCCAAACGGCTTCAATCTCAAGGATCTGTGGTGATATTTTAGAAAATCCACCCAATGGACGAACAAATCTGAAATGTAACATTCTTGGTTATCGTGTGATTTGAATTGAATTTATTTTCAAAGCTCCACACAAGAAAAAATTAGACGTTTAAACTTTTCAAGACTGCATCAAAACTAATTCAACACAATGCTGGCCGATATTCGTGGTTGAAGGTCAAATGTGTAAGATTTGATTTTTCTTAGTTGGCTTCAGTCGTTTTTCTACAAAAATAGTTGACCATCGGACTAGGAATATTTACCCCAACGGGCAGAAAAATTGAGTTACGCTATTTGTTATATATTTCTCACAATCTAAAAATCTATTCAGTCACCGACTATCTCTCTTCGAGTGCGGACATCTGTGTCTTATATACGGTCAGTGTTTTTTGCTATTCTTTTTCTACTCGTTTTCGTTTTCGCGCACTTGTGCCTGTAACAAACGACAGAAAACTCCAGTTCTCAGCGATGGCCCCTGGGCCTCCCAAACTTAGGGATAAACGCTTCGCCAGCCTTAGCGTTAGCCCCAAGGCCAAAAAAAAAAACGCTCCTACACCGTACACCGCGCTCTGAATATTATCAGCAAAGAAATTATCTCTATATATATACCTACTGATGCTGGTAAAATCCAAGCAGGCTTCTGATAAATTTACAAAAGTTACACATTTGCCTGGCATATGCGATATCGAGTGCAACCACATGACTCTCTTAATTTCGTTAAAGACACAATATATGCGCCTTATCTCATTAATATTCCCGATGAAGAAATTGTTGAAGAGCTCAAATCAGAGAATGTGCATTCCCTTTTCAAGTTCTTCAGAACAACAGATGGCAAAGTAAAACCTAGCGGAGTAATATTGATCACTTTTGATCTCTAAAGTCTACCAAGCAAGCTGGACATGTCTTGGCATTCTGTCAAGGTTAGGGAATATATTCCCAACCCCATGAAGACATGCCAACTTTTGGGACATACAGCAAAACACTGCAAAAACCCAGCCACGTGTGTATCATGTAATCTAGTTCCCCATCACCCAGAACCCTGCACTCGCACTTTATGTGCTAACTGTAACGGCGATCACCCCGCTTCCTCCTCATCATGCCCACAATACCAACATCAGAGAGACCTCATCAGAATAAAAACGACAAAGAAATGCAGTATGTGGGAAGCACGCACAATACTAAAACAGCAACAACTAAATCTTAGCGTAAATCCGTTATCTTCGTACGCTGCTACCGCAGAAAACCAAACAATCACAGCCCCTACGGCGATCACAACAAAAAACAAAACAACTGTAAATTGCGATAAGCAAGAAACTCTCCGAGAGCCCGTCAATACGTACTCTCAAGTCCCCCCGGCGGACCTCTCTGCCTCCAACACCTCTGCACAAACATGTCTCTTTGACGAAAACACTCAAAAGCATATTGACAAACCTCGCGCGCATAGTTTAGCAGCACGACATTTAATAAAAAACATAAATCAAAACAACACGAATAAACCCAACGAAATCACCTATTCATAAGAATCCAATTCCCCCGAACAAAATAGATCCGATGATTCGGATACATCAATGGAAGAACTTGACTCCTAGTCAGATCTCTTACCATTGATATTCCATTTATCTTGCAAACATAACACATATCTCTTAACTTTTACAATGTCTATTAAAATCTTACAATGGAACATAAACGGCATTTTCAATAACTATAACGAACTTACTCTATTGCTAAAAGACCACTCGCCCGATATTTTATGTTTGCAAGAAACTCACTTGCCCCACAATTTTAACTTCATCTGTCCAAAAGCTTATGTTGGCTATTTTTACAATTTCCAACATAACACACAAGCTAAACAAGGGATCGGTGTGTTAATTAAAAAACACATCCCACATGAATACAAAACGGTATCCTCAAATCTGCTTTGTACATCCCTCCTACTCAAGGTCCAAAACCCAATAACTATTTTGAACCTTTATATCCACCCAAGCCAACAGTTCTCGTCGTCCGATTTAGTCCAATTATCCAGCAACATCAACACTCCGATGTTGATTTTAGGCGATTTCAACTCTTGGAGTCCTCTATGGGGCTCAACTCAGTCCAACTCTCGTGGCAAAAAAATTGAACACACCCTCTCCACGACGACCTGGATGATACTCAATAATGGCTCACCCACCCACTTTTCGTCCCACAATTCCCTCACACACGTCGACCTATTTTTAGTTTCCCCTCAATATACCACAAATGCTCGTGGACTATTTTAAATAGTCTTCTCGGCAGTGATCACTTCCTTATCACAATTCAAATTATTTCCGAGAATACGCTTAACAAAACTAAACCTATCCCAATGTACAAAGCTGTCTTGGCAAACTGGCCCATTTTCGCGACAAATTGCGAATCACTCTTGGGAGAGCAAAAACAAGACTGCCTAAACCAAGCAGTCGCCCGTTTAACCAAATCCATACGTGGGGCCGCCAACTGCAGCATCCCCCAAACAAAATTGTCGTCCACAGATCGTCAGTCCCCTGGTGGAATGCCGATTTTCAAAAACTCCGCACTGAAAAGCAACAGCATTGGTATAATTATAAACGGTGCATGTCAACAGTCGGTACTTGCTGCAAAAAAGGCGCATTCGAAGCATTTACCTCTCGTATATCTCCATCGTCCTCCACCAAGAAAGTATGGGCCGATATAAAGACTCTTACGGGCGTCCCACCTACTCGAATTAAATATTTACGACATGGAAAGAAAGTGCTAAGCACCGAGGGCGATATCGCAGAGTCCTTTGCATGCACAGTGTCCGACTATTCCGCTGTCTTTCCCAAATCCTATGTCCTCGCACACTATCCACCACAGCAAAATTATTAGAGATGGACTTTACCTTACTCGAACTAGAAACAGCTTTTCAGTACACCAAAGGCCGGACCCCCGGGTCAGACAGGATTTCTTATCCTATGTTAAAAAACCTTCCCATTATGGCCAAGCGTAAACTAATAGAGATATACAACACTATGCTCGAAACCGGCACATATCCGCATATTTGGCGTTTAGCGACTATTATCCCCAAGTATGGACCTAAGCCCAATAAAACTCCTCATAAATTAGATAGTAACCGCCCAATCTCTCTGCTTTCATGTGCATCAAAAACTATTGAGAAAATGATTGCTCGCCGTCTAATTTGGTTCATCGACAGACACAACCTACTTTCCCACAATCAAGTCGCTTTTAAGCAACAACAGAACACCACCGAAGCGCTCCTGCGCATCCAACACTTCGTGTCAAACGCCCTTTCTACAAAAAATCATGTTACCATACTGGCAACAGATTTTGAAAGGGCGTTTGATCGCGTCGGATTGCACGCAGTATTATGCCGGCTCGAACAATGGGGTGTAGGTTCAAGACTTTATAAGCTTATTAAAGCTATTATGACTCAACGTACTTTCAAAGTCCGGGTCAACAACAACATATCGGCCACTTACAAATTGCATAACGGCATACCCCAGGGCTCACCTATTTCGGTAGTCCTATTCATTATTGCATTCGACGAAGTAAACTCAATATTGCGTAGATTTAAAAACATAAACTCCTCACTATATGCCGATGACGCCATTATTTTTACTAAAGAAAAAAACATTAACACTGTTAACAACATCTTCAATAGACTTCTATCTGACTTAGAGGAGTGGGGCACCACATCCGGTGCCACCCTAGCAATTGTAAAATGTAAACTTCTGCACATATGCCGGAAACATAATTGTAACCCACTTAATGTAACATATAAAAACCACAAGGTTAAACAAGAAAATTATTTAAGGATATTAGGCATCACCTTTGACTCACAATTTACGTTTAAAGAGCATTGCCAAATTTTGAAAAAACAATTAAGCAACAGATTAAACATTATTAAATTTCTTAGTTCTAAGTTCAATCACACCCACACCACCACCCTTATAAACATTACCCGCTCACTATTTGTGTTGTTTAATGCGAGTTTTAAGGCCGTTGTTATTCATTTTAATAAATATTTATTGCATTTGTTTATTAAAATTATCCTCCTACGCGTTTCGGCGTTTGTTACGCCTTCCTCAGGGAGTCTATTTTTCATGTATATAAAAAAATAAACATTTACATACATATAACAATTTAACAAACATTTTTAGATCCATTACAATACATACATTATAACTTATTGTAGTATTTCCTACAGTGTCGTCATTGTTCCTATGTCTAAATTCACTTTTGTTTCTGTTTTTTCATCGTCAACTTATTTTCTCGTCTTTGCGCGTCCATTTTGTTTTCAACTGCAATTCTCCGCGTAAATAAAGTTTGTCTTTTCATGTCTTCTTTGTGGTTTACTGTGTTCTCCCCTTGTTGTTGTATCCGTAGTCTCTCTACGTCAGTCTCGTTCGTTCTCTCCTCTCAATGTCTAATATTTTGGTGTTGTCAAAATCACTGTGTACCTGTTGTTGTTATGTTCGCAAGTTGTTGTCTTTTTCCCTTATTCGCGTCTCCTTTATGTTCGGCAATTCTCGTGCCAAGCGCCCCTTTGTTGTTCCTATGTATATCCTGTTCATCTTTCGCCTTCTTTTCCGTTCATTATTTCTATATTACGTGTTGTTGTTTGTCTTTGGTATTTTGTCTTTTGTGTTCGTAAATACTTCTTGTATTTGTGTGTCTTTGTTCATACATTAGTGTTTGGAGTGTCGTCGGGTTATTTTTGTTAGTGTTTCCGGTTTGTTAAATTATTACATATGGTATACTAATGTATTGTCTTTCTTCAATTTCTCTGTTTTTGGTTTTGTCACTGTTTTTATTTTGGTTTGTTGCTTCTGTTATTAAATTGTCAATAAGTTATTCGGGAAAGCTATTTTTCAGAAGTAGTGTTTTTAATTTTATATATATGTCTGGTCTGTGTCCTTCGTCACTTATCGCGTAAGCTTTTTGTATAATGTTTTTTGCAGTGTTCACTTTTTGGCCTATTGGTTGGTTGGAGTTGAAGTTTATAATTCTTCCGGATGCAATCTCTTTTGTATACCATTTGAATAGTATCTTGCCTTGTTTCTTCTCCATTTCTGTGTCCAAATAAGCAATTTTATTGTTTTTCTCTTTTTCAATTGTAAATTGTATCCGTTTATGTTGATTATTTAATGTGTCCAAATATTTTGTGCTTCCTTTTCTTTAATAATACAAAATAAGTCATCAACATATTTGGATATATGCTTTATGTGGATGTTTTTCTTTTTGAGTTCGTCTGTGGTGTTGTCAAGAATTTTGTCCAATACTATATTTGCTATTGTTGGTGATATAGGGTTGCCCATGGGCATCCAATATTTGGTTATATATGACGTCATTGTATGATAGATAGTTGTTGTCAATCAGTATAAAGTCAAGAATCTCTCTAAATTTGGGCTTTGGTATATTTGTGTGTTGCGTTATATCAGTCCATTTTTCCATTATGTTTTGTATAGCTAGTTTTACTGGAATATTTGTAAATAATGAGACCACATCGAAGGACACAAATCTCTCTTCTTCTATTTTGGTATTTTCTAATTGGCTTTTAAGTTGTATTCACTTTGGATGTTATATCTCTCAGATGTTATATTTTTGAGTACTTCCCCTATATGTTTTGCTAGTTTGTAGCATGGTACGTTTGTGGAGGCTGATATCGGTCTAAGTGGGGTGTCATCCTTATGAATCTTTGGTAGTCCGTATATCCTTGGTGCGTGTCCTCCTGAACAGTATAGTTTTGATTTTAGTCGCCATCAATATGATTTTCTTTTTGTAGGTCTTTATAATTGTATTGTTCTTCTTTATTAGTTGTTGTGTAGATCTCTTCTCATTGTTCTGTAGGTTGTTTTGTCATTTAATAGTTTCATCATTTTGTGGTGGTAGTCTTTTTTATACATAACTACTGTCTTATTGCCCTTGTCTGCCTGTGTGATTATGACCTTGTCTTGGTGTTCTTTAACAACTTTCTTTGTAATTTTTGATATATTTAATATAAACTTGTCCTTTTGATTAATTTTCCTGCTCACTCCTACTATCTAAAATTGATTACGGGCTGCCAATCTATGGCTTGGCGGCAGCCACCCACCTCAAACAAATAGCACCCATATTCCATGCGTCGGTCCGTCGAGCAATCAATGCGTTCCCTACATCTCCAACCAGGTGCATTTTGGCGCAGGCTGGACTACCAAGCATTGAAGAAAGGACAAAGAAAAACACTTTATAGCTGATACCACAAATCTACTGTTCGCCCAACCCGCTATTAGTCAAGGACTTTACCAGCTCAATGAAACAAAGGAAAACATACAAATGCATCTCCACTATCCGACGCTGCGCCCTATACAGCAAATAACTAGATTTATTCCCTCCTAGGGTATTATCCCGTATGCATCTTGCCCCATCTTGGAGCGAATAAGCCAGGAATAAACACTTCCTTGCACAAGTTGCGAAAAGATAGTACCAGCAGCCAAACTTTCCAGCAACTATTTCGGATGGAAAAAAAGAAAATGGGCCCCGCCACAACATGGCTCTACACTGATGGGTCAAAAACCCAGCATATGACGTCGTTTGCAGTCGTGAACGAAAACAATGTGACACTTTCCTGCGGTCACCTCCCCAAATTCTGCTCAGTATTCACTGCTGAAGCATTGGCTATTTCGGAGGCCTGCTCATTGGAAATAAATACCAAAGGAAAAACTATTATTTGTACCGACAGCATATCATCGATCGCAGCATTAACAAACCCTTACCCCGTCGATTAAGCCATCAGGAAAATACGCTGCATAATGGCAAGGCACCTAAAAATCACCATTCTCTGGGTCCCAGGACACAGGGGTATAACTGGCAACGAAACCGCTGACAGCGAAGCCCGGAATGTGCAATCGGCTCCAAGTCACCTTTTTTCGCCCCAGAACAAAAAGGATCTAGTCAATCTAGTATTGAGCAAGCACAACACTTCGAAGTTAACCCTCTGGAGAAACTTCAATCACAGATATCTCGCTATAAGCCCGAATTGCACCAAAACTCAACTGCCAACCCTAGCTACCAGGAAGATCGCCACTACATTCACCCATGGTCATCTACTTGCCGGGAAACCACCTCCGATATGCCATCAGTGCTCAGAGCCATGTACGATGAACCACATATTAAACAAAATATCAACATTTAAAACAACTACCCTTTCCCCTCTACTCAACGACTGCGCCTTGCAAAACATCATAGCGCTAAATAAGTTTGTAAATAAATTTGAATTTAAAATCTAATTATATATAAGTCAACTCGAGTCGAAGGCCTAGGTTAGCACTCGTTAATTAGTATTATGTTGAAGTATTATTATTAAACATAATTTTGTAAATAAAATAAATAAATAAATAAAAATCTATTGAGAAAATAAAATCGAACAGGTCATCCTTGTGGTTATTGGTAAAGGGAAGGATATACTAGCAAGTTTTTACTCCCTGTACCCATAAAATGGGTAAAAAGGGGGTATTGGATTTGTGCAAAAGTATGTAACAGGCAGAAGGACACATCTCCGACCCTATAAAGTATATATATTCTTGATCAGCATCAAAAGAGATTTCGATTTGGCCATGTCCGTCTGTCCGTCTGTATGAACGCGTCGATCTCAGCAACTACAAGAGCTAGAGACACCAAATTTGGAATGTAGGTTCCTGTGTACCATACGCAGATCAGGTTTGTTTCCAATCTCTGATATCTTACCCCGTTCCCCCGCAAATCGATCAAAACGTTTTACAGCCACAGTTTTAAAGATATAGCTTTGGGATTTGGCATGTACACTACTTTGGTCACTCCCAATCTACTGTCCAAATTTCAAGTCGATCGGATAATAAACACGGAAGTTATTCAACGAACAAGATTCAGTATTGGAGCGAGGGGGGAAGAAGCAGCACAGCCACGACTTAAAAGGCCTTGCTTGCGCTGTCGCTTGTGTGTGCGGCTTTGTGTATGTGTGCGTGTATGTGTAAGAGACGAACATATGATTGGAAGCTTAGACCTGGGTACGGGTAGTTTCGTAGTCGGGTATACTCGACTAGAGCTTTCTTACTTGTTTTTTTATAAAATTATTGTTTTTTTTTAATATTGAGTGAACCGTTCTTGAAGAGGACCGAAAATCGTTCCAAAATAATTTCGTGGTCCAAGATCCATAACATAGACGTCCAAAAATTGATTATTTTATTTGGTTTCAATGTCAACAGGTTCAGTCACTTATTTTAATCTTCGTGGATTTTAGAAAACACATCCTCATTTGCTAGAATCGAGAGATCCATGGATTAAATTAAGTCTAAATTAGCTTTTTGAAATTGACGATTCAAGGGCAGCGAAAGGCGTAAACAAGATTAATGACTTGCAAGCTTATCATAAATTCGAACTACATGGCATTATTTCGATTTTTTGAGTCTGATGCTCTCAATTCAACCAAGGAAAAGGGAAAAAATGACTGAAAATTGTATACTATTTGATAATTTAAAACACATCGAGTCAGATTCAATCTCTTATGATTTCAGCGCGAAAACTCATATTTTAAGGATGTATAGACGTAATGTTTTTTCAGAAACTCAATGGTGGGATGAATCCCCTTAACCACCACCAAATTAATCGAAACACAGAAAATCAGCGAAGGCATGAGAAGCGACAAAAGCAACAGAGGAATATGAAGCGCGCGTATCCAAGTTAACGTTTGTTTTAACTGTTAATTGCCAGAATTTTGTAAATTTTTGTCTTCGTTTTTTATACCCTAGCAGAGGGTATTATAATTTTGTCTCGAAATGTGTAATGGTAAGATGGCGAGGTTTCCGACCTAACAAAGTATATATATTCTGAATCAGCATGAAAAGCCGAGCCGATATAGTGATGTCCGTCTGTACGTCTGTTTCTATGCTAACTAGTCTCTCAGTTTTAAAGCTACTGTGATGAAACTTGGCATAGGCCCTTCTTTTTGCTGCAGGCAGTACATGTGTCGGAACCGACAGAATCGGACCACTATAAGATATAGCTGCCATAGGAATGATCGGTCGATAACAATGTTTTTGTATGAAAAACTTGTTTATTTTGTTTATACATATACCAAACTTTTCCATGCAGAGTCTCTAAATAGTTTATAAAATCTGACCAAATATGGTCAAAATCGGACCACTATTTCACTATATCAAACTTTTTTTTTATACAAATATTTTGTCCAAACTAAATGAGAGTTTTATTAAACTTCAAATAGTTTCCTATAATTAATCAGACAAAAATTAAGTTTTGTATAAAAATTAATTCCTGCTAGGGTATATAGCTTTGGTACTCCGAAGATAGCCGTTCTTTCGTGTTTTTGTACTTCTTGTCGCTAGCACCTTTATCTCTGCCATGGCCGCTAGCACATTTTTCTGTGCATTCTGAAGTGTGAAGTGTTCAAACGCAGTGCTTGTGAAAATAAAACAAATTCTTGTAAGTACATAATTTAAGTTTATTTTTGCTGACAAATCGCACGCTCACAAATTGATACAACATTTAATCACAATTTTACATTCCAGACGTAATCTCTAAGTGCCAAGTTGGGCAAGATTTTCAAAATCGGACTGGAGTACTACCACACGAGCCGATATACTAAAAAAAATCAGCGATTTTCATACAACTGACTGTTTTCAGGAGTACCACTATCGACTTGCCGGTTACCAAGCGGCTGACTCAGGGATCAATACAACCAAAGACAATTTATTTAACAAGATATCCAACGCAGAACAAAATAATGGCACAATGGAACGCTTGTTTTTCGTGAAACCGCTTTCTGGACTCGAAATGGTCGTGCGATCGGCCCCACTACTTTGAGAGCGTAAACTGCTAAAAATAGAATGCGCTCTCAGCCTCACCACGTATTGATAAAATTCTGTATACAATTCAAACCCCATTTGCAATGCCAGATTAGCGCACGTATGTATATCTACGCACTCGATCTCTTTCATGGTTGCTTTGTCTCACTCTACGATTCGGTGGCATCTGGAAAGCACCCTGGATTTTATAAATTGATTATAAAACTATTGTCATGCCGTCCGAATAATTGTATGTTTTTTTTTTTTTGAGGCGGACTATGTTTTTCTTTGTAGTGTAGATAAGCAGGGACCGTAATCATTATAAGTTATATATTAAAAATTACATGGTAATGATTACATTTCAATTGTTTGCGTTTTTCCTTAATGATAATCATTAATTTTGAGTAATTGAACAAGACGTGGACATAATCATAATTGTTGATCAAAAAAAATAAAATTCAAAAATAATGATTATCAATGATTTTTACTTTTTTCGCTCAATATAAAACTCAACAGTAATTTACGGCTTCTGTGTTAGATTTATCCCCAATATTCTTGCATATCCTTGTAAAGGGACCACAAAGCTACCCCCCAGAATTTTTTTATTATTATTATTATTATTTTTTTTTTTAAATTTATTTTTTCGTTTTTGGTGTCGGCTTTCGATCGGCAATTGCTATAATGTTTCAATAAGAAATAAAAGATAAGGAAAGCTATGCACAGTCGTACCTGAAAAAAAAAATAAAATAATCATTATTTACGGTCCCTGTAGATAAGACTAGGGAATTATGCGCATTGTATATTATACTACATGTGAAATTATTGTACTTAATATAATGATACATGTACAGGGTATTCTGTAGTTTACAAGTGCGCGTTCCGAAAATATATATATTATCTTTTTTCTGGCATGACAATTTTGGTACCGAGTATCAATAATTTGTCTTTTAAGTTGTGGATTTTAATTGTAAAAAGGATGGTCTCACGGCCATTTTTTGTTAAAAAAAATCTAACAAGAATTCGAACGTTAACAAGGAAAAACACGACCCAAAATATTTAGTGATCTTTCAGTTAAAAATGTATGACACAAAATGTGTCCATTATCCTATAGTGCAGCGCAAGCTACAACAAAAACAAATGTTAGAAATCGAGAGCAAGAGCGCGCCAAGCACTGCAGAGCGAAAAGCCACCTAAGCAACCGAGAGCGAGAGCTCTCATTCATTGTATGGGCGTTGGATATTTTGTTATTTATATGGTCTATGGTAAGACCATCGATAAGTGAACTAGTCGGTTAACAAAAACATTTATATTTTTAACGGTGACACTATCAGAATTTCGGTTAAATTTAAAATAATGCTATCGGACGAACTATGAAATGTTATTTAGGCGAGCAGCTGGTGTTGCTCACCTGGACAGTGCCGACACTACCATGAGTTGGCCATCTCCTCACTGCCAACTCCCACTTATGCATCAGCACCCACTTTAAAGCATGCCTGTCTCACCCCCTACTGGCCAAATTTTAGCACATCCATATCTGCAGATGCTCATCAAATTCCTCCATGTATTGAGATGTGGAGTGGCCATCCTATCTCTATGGCTAACAATTAACATTTAAACTAGCAAACTACAGTATACATTACAAATTAATAAATAAATAAATAATAAATGAAAATAACTAGATAAATATTTAGTGAGACTGAGTGTTTAATTTTAAATGAAAAGTGTGTGTGTGAACATGTTTTTACTCCCTGTACCCATAAAATGGGTAAAAAAGGGGTATTGGATTTGTGCAAAAGTATGTAACAGGCAGAAGGAGACATCTCCGACCCCATAAAGTATATATATTCTTGATCAGTATCAAAAGAGTTTTCGATTTGGCCATGCCCGTCTGTCTGTCCGTCTGTATGAACGCGTCGATCTCAGCAACTAAAAGATATAGCTTTTAAAGATATAGCTATATGGCATGTACAATACCTGTCACTCCTAATCTACTGTCCAAATTTCAAGTCGATCGGATAATAAACACGGAAGTTAATCAACGACCAAGATTCAGTACTGGAGCGAGGGGGGAAGAAGACGCAAAGCCACGACTTAAAATGCCTTGCTTGCGCTGTCGCTTGTGTGTGTGCGTCATTGTGTATGTGTGTGTATGCGTAAATGTACGAAGAAACGATCGGAAATTTTCGACCTGGGTACAGGGATTTTCGTAGTCGGGTATACTCGACTAGAGCATTCTTACTTGTTTTGTTTAATCAAGTACAGGTAGTAACAGAAAAATGGTTTAAGGAATGTATACTAAGTGTATAGTCATTACATAGTAGAGAGATAGAAGAAGTAAAATGGTATATTATGGGTCCGGTCCAGCGGCACAGTCACCAAACACTTCTCGCTGCGCGGAAAGCGGTCATATAGAAGCCGCTCAGTCTGGGTGGACTCCGTGGTGGATCCTCTCCCTACGACGCAGCTCCTTTAATATTGCTGCTGCCATATTGGCGACAGCGTCGAATGCTTCCTGGCTACTTAGCATGTGGCTCACTATGTTGTCAGCACTCAATGCATCTCCAACTTGGGCGCGTTCGCCACTGTACCGTGGGTAAGCAAAGAAAGTGTGCTCGTCGTCTTCAGCGACACCAGCTCCGCAGTGATCGCAGTGAGGGTCATTTTCGTGTTGGAAACGATGGAGGTAGTGTTTGTAGCACCCATGTCCCGTCAGCATCTGTGTGATGTAGTAATCGACTTGGTCATGTCGTCGGTGCAGCCATGTCTTTACGTCTGGGATGAGCCGTTTGGTCCACCTGCCGATGGTAGCCCGCTCCCATTCTGCCTGCCACTGGGTCAGTGTGCGGTCTCGCTGGGCTCTGCTTGTCGCATTGCCTCTGTCTTTCCGCTGCGAGCAGATGAAAAGGTATCATGCCCGCGACGACCAGCGCTGCCATGACGGTGCAGGAGCAGCTGGCGACCGTGTGAGCACAGCGCTTATATTACTGACTTGCATTTCCTGCTGAAGGATGACACATCCATAGACCTGTGCCATATGGGTGCTCCATATAGAATAGAAGACGGGACCACGCTTGCGATAAGCCGTCTACTGGTCTGTTTGGGGCCTCAATAGTTAGCCATCAGCCTGCTTATTGCCGCTGTTGCTCTTGATGCTTTGATGCCGGCGTACTCTAGGTGGTGCTTGTATGAGAGTCTGTGGTCAAGCATGACTCCTAGATACTTGATGGCTGACTTTGTAGCTATGAACGTCGAGCCAATCCGCAGTACCGCAGTCTCCACCCGTTTCCTGCTGCTTACCAGCACGGCATCTGTTTTGGGCTCCATCAGGGTAATCCCGTTATCGGCTAGCCACTCAATGATGGAGTCAATGGATGTCCTGCATTTTATTGTCACTTCATGCAGTTGTTTCGCCACTGAGCCGAGGGCTACGTCGTCGGCAAACCCAACGAGGGTAATGCCTTCCGGCAGGCTCAGTCGCAGTACTCTATCGTACATGACGTTCCAAATGAGCGGTTCAAGTACAGATCCCTGTGGAACTCCACCAGTGACCTTGTACTGACGCTGTTGGTATAGCAGGATACGATCTTCGAAGTAGCTTCGTATCAGTCGGACGAGGTACTCCGAGACTCCACGCCTGCTGAGTGCTAGCAAGATTTTCTTGCTAGTTGGCCGAATTGAAAGCGTTCCTAATGTCTAGGGTGCAGATTAGGCAGTATCGTTTAGCTCCACCGGCCTTTCTTCCACTGCACTCCTCGGTAGTCTGGAAACGGCCTCTATGGCATCCGTCGTACTGCGTTGCTTCCAAAAGCCATATTGTTTGTCTGACAAGCCCTTCTGCGTGCTCCCTTTCCAGACGGTTGCAGATTATTCTCTCCAGAATCTTGCCTGTAGTGTCCACCATGCACAGGGGCCATCTTCCATCTACGCGGCACAGTCTGTTCTGCGATGCAGCTGTTATTGGCAACTACGAACAGACTCGGGTATGCTGCTATGATCTGGGCGCAGTCTGGTCCAGGTGCCGTATCATCCTTGATTTTGGCAGCTACTTCTGGCGGTGACTGCTATGGGGGGTTGCCATGGGAACAATGTTCGGACTATATGCCCAAGTCGTTTATGACACACTGGCACTGGCTGTCTCCGCAGTTTGCCCATGACCAATTTATACGCCATGCCAAATAGCTGGGAGTCCGCAGCGTCGCATAACTCTTGCAAGCATTTTGCCTTGCTCCGCCTGATTTCCCCTTTTAGCACCCTCCTCTTTGCCTTAAAGTGGGCCACATTTTGTTCAAAGTTAAGGCATTCTCTCGATCTTTGGCTACTACGTCTGGCTGCGAAGCACTCCTTACGTGCATTGGAGATTGCCTCGCTCCACCAGTGAGCTGCTCGCCGCCGGTTTGATCCACTTTTGGATGCCACAATTGACGCATCGCACGCAGCCTTGATCGCCGCAGCTAGTGCATCCGAATGAATGCACGGCCGAGTACTGGGCTAACAAAGGTCATGTCGATGATGGATTCTCGGCCTGCTTTGCTGTACGTACTCCTGGATCCGCAAATTAGTAGGCATACATTCACACCATATGTCTAGCCGCATTGTGCCCCACGCATTAAAATCTCCAGCGATTATCACGGGAGATTTGGTGCGTGCATCTTGCGCAATATCAACGATGGCTTCGAATTGTGGGAGCGGGATGCTTGGCGCAATGTAGCAGCTGTAGACAAATATGTTGCCACATTTTGTCCTTGCAAACCCTTTACGAGCGTATCGGTGGGTGAGCTATGCTTGGCCTGTGCTCCGGAGTGCTGCTCCGCCGTCTGCACTTTGGTGCCACACTCCCTCCTGCTTGGCTTTATATGGCTCGCTGCGCTCGCCGCTATGCGCAAGTAGATCTTGAGCAGCTCTACAGTGGTTAAGATTTAGTTGGAGAATCTTAACCACTTTGGAGTGCTTTGGAGGCTTTCTTGTACTCCAGACAACTCCTGCTAAAAGCAGAGTGCATAGATTTGCTTCCGCAGATGCCCTTCCGGGTGCACAGAAGGCACTTAGGCTCGTTTGAGCACTGTCTGGAGTTATGCCCGGGGCCGCCGCATTTAAAGCAAGTATTTTTAGACACCACATACAGGCTTCTGCAGTTTGGTGATATGTGCCCAAGGCCCATGCATTTATAGCACCTTTTTGGTACTAATACCTGCCTTATTCGGCAGACCACCCATCCAATCCGTACCTTTTTGGCGTCGAGCAGCTTCTGGGCCACGCTGGGTTGCAGGGCCAGTGACGCGATCTGTGTTCCGCCGTATGCCGTTCTCATGACGGGGCTTGATTCCGCGGGTATATCGCCTTCAACCGAGGCGAAGAGATCCGTGAGGACCTCATCTGCTGTCGTGGACTCGTCAATGTCATGCACTTCCAAATGGACAGTTTTATGCATGCTTCTGACGGCTGCTTTCCATGTGAGCACAACCTTTACAGCTGTGTGCAGCTGTTTGGTGGCGGTGTCAGACGCCTTCTGCATCCTGATTATCAGCTCTCCGTTTGCCGACCTTCTGATGCCCTGGACACTGTTTTTCAGGGCTTGGAGGGTGGGGGCTGACTTGACCATTTTGAGCACCTCAGCATAGGGGATGTTGTCGGTGCATTTGACGATTATCGCATCCGGCCGGCTTGGCTCCTTGAGATTGGTGTGTCTCTGGTGCGTTGCATCGCGGCTTTTCCATCACGCTTCTTTGGCTGCGGCTGCCGATTGTTTGGCGCTACACTTGCCTTATTTGGGGTTTGGCGCGGCGTCCGGCTGCCTTTCATTTGGCCTGGAGCCCGCAGTCGTCCGCTTTTTGCATTGGACTTTGGGTTGGAGCCTTTTGGCATTTCCTTGGACGAGGGCGTCGTTTGTGAGGCTGCCTCGGTAACGTTGGCGCCATTGCCGCCATTTTTTCACATTGGGCATGGCCTTGCTTCCATTGGTGGAACTTCCAGCTGCTCTCTTACCAGTCTCTGGATATCTTTCATTTTGGACAGTGAGTCTTTCATGTTTTGGTTAAAGTGACGTCTTCTCCGTTATTATGAAGATGATCTAATCTAGCATACCGCCCAGCTCCTTCATGTGGGCCTTGGATGTTGTGCAGGGCCCCCTTGACTTTTTCGGTGGTGTTAGCCTCGCCACACTGGTTGGGCTGGTTAGGTCTCTGCCCCTCTTCGTCGTCTCGGTTTCATTGGCGATACTGCCGAGGGTAATAATATTGCCATGTGCCGCTGGCGATGCTGAGTGCGGCACGATTGGTGGCGTGCGCTGCATCTTTGGATTCCTGCCAAAAGGGTCTGCCATCGTGCTCATGTGGCTTGTAGCTTCGTCCGTTGCGCTGGCCAAGAGAGCCTCCGTCGCAGTATTGCTGTGCAGAATGGATGTTGGGCCCCCAGAATCCGTGCCCCGGCCGTGGTTGGTACCACGGGTGGATTTTTACATAAGTGAGTGCCACCTGGAGTAGTATTTTTGATACATTCCATTGTTATTTGCACTTTATACCTACTGCCAGGCTTGGTGCATTTTATACCTGCTGCCAGGGTTGGAAAACTGCCGGCCGCATTGTGAGACAGACGCGCAGTGTAGTTTTGTTTTCCGGGATAGTGCTGCTTGAAAGTTCCTCGTCTGTGCATCATATGGCCAGAAGTTTTCCCGTTGGCCCCGTTGGCCAGAGCCCCGTTGTTGGGTACGCCACCGGAGCGGTGGTGTTGGCTTAACCAGTTCCGCGGCTTTGTATACCCGTTGACCCACGATGAGACGCCGGCATCCAATATTAGGTACACATCCGAGAATGTACTGCCTAAAAGTAGGCATACATATACATATACTGCCTAAGAGTAGCCAACACTCTTCCATGTCGTGGCGCCATCTAGCTCCCTCTGGTTACTATTCAATCGGCATCCAGGACGCAACAGCTGATCGATGCTATGCATGGCTTTCTGTTTTTGCAGTGAGAGAAAGCGCAGTTGTAGACTGCTCCAGCTTTTTCACTCAAGAGCATATCCTTAGCAGAGCGACTCTCCTGTCTCAGGCGCAGACGCCCTCCTGGAATACTCGACACAACGAATCCAAGGGCGCTGACAGCAGTGCCAGTTCCATAAGCCACTATAAGCAGCGACGTCAAAAGGGAGTGACCAAAAAAAAACCCACTCTAATTTCACTCACATAAATATGTATGTGTGTGTGTAAGTATATGGGAGTGAGTGTGTGTATAAAAAACACGAATAGTATTGCTTTATAAATCACTCTTTTTCTTTATTTTATCTGTTGCAGGCACATCTTTTAATATACAAATTTATAATTTATAGGCAAAAGGCCTCTGGCTACATATAGGCCCGACGGTAGAATTTGCTGGCCGCAAGATAATCGCGTGCCCATAAGAAAAATAAGTAAGAATGCTATAGTCGAGTATACCCGACTACAAAACTCCCTGTACCCAGGTCAAAAATTTCCGATCGCTTCTTCGTACATTTACGCATAGACATACACATTAGAGGTGGAGAAATATCGATAGAAACATCGATGTATCGATGTTTCTCAAATATTGTCAAACATTCGATGTTTTTGCGAATATCGATGTTTTCTTTGTGCATACCTGCGAAAGAGATATTGACGCACAAGTGAAAAAGGCGCGCTAAAGGTAAGAGCTAAATAAAGTTAATTTTATTGTATATGGAATAATGTTTGTATTAATTTATATGTAGGACATTAGGAATTTTGATTGGTGGTGTTGACGGCGACCGTGGATTAAATTAACGATGGAAAAACATCTTAACCGTAAGTAATTATGAAAAGTAACAGCACTTGATATTTATATGCACCAGAAGTGCGTTTGTTCATATGTATATGTGTACACACATACATTCTGATATAATCAGAATACAATGGATTAACTTTAATTGTATAATTTTGGTTTTTTATATGAACATTAATTGAAAACTCTGAGGCTCAGTCAGCTAAACGAAAACGGGGAGGCTCAAATGTATGGTTACATTTCCAAAAAAACAAAAGAAACTACAAAGGCAATATGCACGCACTGCGGAAAAATTATAAAAACGGCAGGCAACACGACAAACATGCTTGATCACTTAGAAAGAATTCATCCTGATCGGCTAACTTCCGAGAAACTTCCTGCACCAACGAAGCTAGATTCGTTTTTAAATCGTGATGTGAGTTATCCATCTGATTCTAAGCGTAGGGCCGAATTTGATAATTATATATTGCGCATGATTGCCAACGACGTGCAACCATTCAACATAGTAAACGAATCAGGATTTCGTGAACTTATGGCTTTTGCAAACCCTCGGTACAAATTACCCAGCAAAACATATCTTCGGGATGTATCGCTTCCAAAAGCTTACGAGGCTTTAAAACACAAACTTCAGTCTGCCTTGGAAGGTGTTGAGTTTGTGGCAATCACAACAGACGGTTGGACTTCCAAGGCAAACGAGACATTTTTGACCGTCACATGCCATTTTATCAATGACGATTTCAAGATGAATACAGCGGTCTTATCTACGTCGACCCTCTTAACAACAACCAACCACAATGCTGCAAATATTGCGTACTCAATTCGCCTGATTTTAACCGAGTGGGGACTGCTGCAAAAAGTGGTTTCAATCGTGACCGACAACGACAGCACTATGCGTAGGGCATGCGAGCTTTTGGAAATAAAACATTTTCCATGCTTTGCCCATACAATTAACCTGTTGGTTCAAGATGTGCTGAAGCTTGAAATCCTTCAACCCATTTTATCAAAATGTAAGAGTATTGTATCGTTCATGAAACGAAGCACTATTGCCATGGCCAAATTTAAGCAGGCCCAGCAAATTGACAACCCACTTGGCCTGATTCAGGAAGTGCCAACTCGCTGGAACAGTGCATTCGAAATGATTAAAAGGCTGTTGGTCACAAAGGAAGCATTGCCACTTGCCTTGTTGGGTACACCCAGGGCTCCAGCTCCGTTTTCCGCTGAGGATGTATGTATTCTGAATGAACTCGCAGAAGTTCTTGCTCCTTTTAAGGAAGTTACATTGAGCATCTCCGCCAGCAAGACTGCAAAATTGCCGATTGTAATTCCCCTTGTATGCGAGCTTCATCAAAAATTGAACAGTTTGAGGGAAAATCTTCAAACGTCTGAAGATATTTTTGCCTTTGACATACTGAATAGTCGATTACATGAAAGGTTCGCGCACTACGAAACACGCACTGTGCCGCGTATAGCAACCCTTCTTGATCCAAGATTCAAAAAGGAGGGTTTCAAATTAAGTTCAAATGCAGATCAAGCCGTAAAGGCTTTGGAGCAGGACATTTTTAATGTTCTTTCAAAAACCCCACGCGAGCAGCCAACACCACCCGAACATCATCGGAGGGTCAATTGTCACAATTTTCGTTCCTAAGAAACAAATTAAAGGAGAGGGTGCAGTCATCTCGGGCGGATGCCATCATTATGCTTAGACAGCATCTGGAACGAGCAAATGAACCTGAAAATTGCGATCATCTCTCATTTTGGAAGGTGAATTGAAATATTTTAAACAAAATTCTTTGAAATTAATAATTATTTTTTAGATAAATGCTGAAACTATAAAACCTTTAAAGAATTGACCAGAAAATATTTCTGCGTACCAGCTACATCGTGTGAGTCGAAGCGGATATTCAGCAAGGCTGGACAAATCATTTCAGAGCGAAGAACAAGCCTTAAGCCGAAAGTTGTGGACCAACTACTTTTTTTAAACAAAAATCAAGACATGTTTAAAAACTAGTCAAATTTATTTGTAATGTATCAAAAGGTCAATGAAATCAGATCTCCTTAAGATAACTAATATTATATTGTGTTTAAGACGGTAAATGAATTACCTGATCTCTAAGATATTTTAGTTATTATTCATTATATTGTGTTTAAGACGGTAAATGAATTACCTGATCTCTAACATATTTTAGTTATTATTCATTATATTGTGTTTAAGACGGTAAATGAATTACCTAATCTGTGTTAATATGCTATATTATGTACAAGAAGGGTAATGAAATCCCCGATCTCTTTAAGATAAATAGTTCTAAGAAGACGATTTACGTTAAAAAGAATTACCCCAGAAATATTAAATATGTTTTTTTTTTTAGTTTAATGTTTAATTTATAACCAATTTTGAAGAATTTTTATGAAAACATCGATGCTTATCGATGTTTTCCTTGAAAAACATCGAAAACATCGATGGACGCAAACATCGATGTTTCTCCACCTCTAATACACATACACAAAGACGCACACAAAAGCGAAAGCAAGGTGATACCGCAAGCGAAGCATTTTAAGTCGTGGCTGTGCTTCTTCTTCCCCCCTCGCTGCAGTATTGAACCTTGTTGAATAACTTCCGTGTTTATTATCCGATCGACTTGAAGTTTTGACACTAGGTTAGGAGTTACTAAAGTATTATACATGTCAAAACCCAAAGCTATATCTTTAAAAGAGTGGCTGAAAACGGCTTGAACGGGGGGAGATATCTGAGATCGGAAACAAACTTTATCTGCGTATGGTATACAGGAAGCTACATTCCAAATTTGGTGTCTCTAGCTTTTATAGTTGCTGAGATCAACGCGTTCATACGGACAGACAGACAGACGGACATGGCCAAATCGAAATCTCCTTTGATACTGATCAAGAATATATATACTTTATAGGGTCGGAGATGTCTCCTTCTGCCTGTTACATACTTTTGCACAAATCCAATACCTCAATTTAACAATTTTATGGGTACAGGGAGTAAAAATACAGGGATCACCCAAACTTGCCGGTAATGCAGCTCCACCACTGCTGGTGTTAAAACTCCTGCTGCAGTTGTTGTAACTGCCGCAACTGCCGTTGTCGCACTGTTGTTGTAGCGCTGCTAAACGGTTGCTGTTGCTCCAGTTGCAGCCGTTGTGGTTGCGCTCTGGTGGCTGCTCCGTCGCTGGTGCTGCAATTGCAGCTACTGCTGTTGCAGTTACTGCCGGTGTAGTTGTCACGCTGCTCCGCTGTTGCTGTTGCTCTAGTTGCAGCCATTGTGGTTGCGCGCTGGTGGCAGCGCCGTTGCTGGTGCTGCAATTGCGGCTACTGCTGTTGCAGTTACTGCCAGTGTTGTTGTCGCGCTGCGGCGCTGTTGCTGCACCACTGGCCGCTGCGCTGGTGTGAAGGCTCCGTCAAGTCTTAATTTTTTTTTCAGCCTCCTTTTTTTCACACGTGTGCACTTTTCTCGATCTGTCTCTTTTTTTTCTCTCTCGATTTCGATCACGTTCCTCTTTTCCTCTTCCTTTGTTCGATCTACTATCGAACCACCGGACACATTGATATTTCATAATCTTTTGTGATTTGCTAAAATGTATGAGTGAAAAAGCGCAAAATGGAGTAGAATGTTACGTCAGCGATCAGAAACTGCGAAAGTTAGTCGCACGCAATACCCACATCCGTAACAACAAGCAAACGTTTAATGATCCGCTTATTCGTTGTTGATCGCTGGGCACAATGTCAAACACAAACATTTTGCAGTTCAGTAAGCTGTGATGTCACAACCATTGACTAGGGAATATACATAGACGAGTCAAACAAGCATTTTTCTGAGGCCAGATGCTTTGGTTGCATTGGAACCCCAGCAGTTCGGCACAAAAGCCGAACTCGACAGAACCCCATTCGTGGTTTGCCAGCTCGGCAAAAAAAAAAACCGAGTTGCTAACGCCGCTGCTCAGAACGAATATTTAGTCTTGGATCGACACCAGAACGATGAGCACGGCTTATGTCGCTTGCGCTCTCATTTCGTTTCTATGTGTGGGTCCAAGTACGCACATGCGCTTGCTTCTTAGTATGCGTGAGAAATGCAGAAAGGCAACAGCGCATGGCACTATGAAATTTCAATTCAGAAATGGAAATGGAAGCAGCGACGAACCAGACATGGCCGTGTTATATGCACATAGCTTGATTTTGCAAGCGGCATCATTCATGATGCGGTGGCCGTGTAGATAGAGTGCTTGTTTGTTAACCGGCTTTTTGCAGGTTCGATCCCCAGTTCATCCATTTCTTTTAATAATGGGAAACAATATTTATTTTTTATTTTCTTTTAATTTTATAATATTTTTTAAATGTTATTATTATTATTTTTATGTTAATTATTATCTAATAAACTACACTGGCTAATTATAATAAATTTATCGTCTTCGGTGGCATACTTTCACATACATATACATTTCACATACTTTCGGTCAGCTGTGTGCTGCCACCGAAGACGATAAATTTATTATAATTTGGCATAGAGACTAATGTTGACCTCCTGGATAAAACTGCATCAAAAATTTTTGGACACCCCCCACCCCCACGCACCCAAAGGAGCAAAATCGCGTTTCTTTCTGAACTCACAAATAACCATATTATATACATAGGACTGGGAACATAGTATTCTGCAGTCGGGTGCGTCCGCCGTCGGACGCCGCCGCCGACTGCAACGTTCTTACTTGTTTTTTTTTGCCGAGCTGGCAAACCACGAATGGGGTTCTGTCGAGTTCGGCTTTTGTGCCGAACTGCTGGGGTTCCAATGCAACCAAAGCATCTGGCCTCAGAAAAATGCTTGTTTGACTCGTCTATGTATATTCCCTAGTCAATGTCACAACGTTGTCATTTTGAAAGATTGACTTGTATTACTACTTACTTGTACATTAAGTCCGCACTTAGACGATGATTTGAGCTAACGAGTTTTTTCATTCTTCATCTTGAAAACTACTGAAAAAATAACTTGCATATACGCGGCGAGTTTTAAATCACACAATGCTATTGACTTTCTGCTGCATTGCATCTCTGATTTGGGTTATCGCCAACCAATTGTATACAAACACGGAGAAAAACAGAGCAAAAATGCGTAAAAAACTCAAGACAAGGCTGGTCATGAGTTTTGTTCGACTCGCTTGTTCCACCACCCCTCTTCTAACAGGCAAAAAAACTCGCGAGCTTAAATCATCGTCTAAGTGCGGACTAAGATATGGGATGTCGAGTTTTCTTACGTCATAGAATCATATAACGAGTTAAGATATAGTTTCCTCTCTTCATTGTAGGTATTTTCATATGCATGCCATGAGCATTAAGACATATACATATGTACATATAATCAAAGTACCCTGTAGTACGCTGGACCGGTGCCACACTAGCGATATGCCTAGAACTTAGTGATGGGGACTGGTGCTCTCCGCAACACCAGCAATGCAGTTTACCTAACGATTTTCGATACTGCATGTCCGCCAAACGTACCGGGTGGTACGGCGCTGCATTACCATTGCCTAACGACTTGCCTGGTATTAAAGATGCCGTAAAATCGTTAGTACGCATTTGACTAGGGCTATTGCTCTAGCGAATTCCCTGGTAACAAAGTCCTAGTTGTATCGTTAGTACGCCTTACATGGCTATTAGACTAGGGCTATTGTCCAACGAATTCCCTAATGAGAAGTGCCTAGTAATAGCGTTAGTACGCTCTACATGGCTATTTCGCTAGTGCAAGTAACTAATATTTACGCTGGTAGAAAAATTATATTGATATGGTAGTAAATTTACGATTATTATAATTATTTTAATTTTTTTATTAGTAATTATTTATTTATTTTTCTTCATTTCACATAGTTTTATTGTTTTTTTTTTGTAACTTTATCGCCTTACGCAGCTCCAGCCTGGAATGTAAAATTGTGATTAGATTTTGTATCAATTTGTGAGGGTGCGATTTTTCAGCAATAATAAACAATACTTCTAATATTTGTATATAAAATTATGTACTTACAAGAATTTATTTTATTTTCACAAGCACTGCGTTTGAACACTTCACACTTCAGAATGCACAGAAAAATGTACTGGCGACAAAGAGAACAAAAAACGAAGAAAAATTAAGACAGAAATTGCCAAAATTCTGGTAATTACCAGTTCAATAACCGTTAACTTTGATACCTGCGCTTCGTATTTCTCTGTTGCTATTGTCGCTTCTCTTGCCTTTGCTGATTTTCTGAGTTTCGTTTTATTTGCCTAGTGCCATTGCGCATTACTTGAAGCAAACGATTTTGCTAGATACCAGTGATGCATCATAGGATAAAATTTGGTATGCCTTGACACCAGCCGTACTACAGGGTACGGACCATACTCACAGGGCAATTTTAGCCTAATCGGTTGCGGCAACCAGTTGTCACTCAAATTGGCCTCGCACGCTGCAATCAGCCAATTTCGTAGCACAGCTCGAAAAATGGGGCGAGAAGTGCATAATTGATAAACTAAATATAAAAATTAACTGCTTTATTTACATATATTAATTAAACAAAAATACGAAAAATTAGAATTTTTTTAAATTTGGAATTTTATTAATTATAACAAGTCAAGTCGAGTATACCCGACTAGGAAAATCCCTGTACCCATGTCTAAAACTTCCAATCATATGTTCGTCCACTAACACATGCACGCACACATGCACAAAGCCGCACACACACGAGCCACAGCGTAAGCGAGCCATTTTAAGTCGTGGCTGTGCTTCTTCTTCCCCCCACGCTACAATACTGAATCTTGTTTGTTGAATAACTTTCGTGTTTATAATCCGATCGACTTGAAATTTGGACAGTATATTAAAAGTGACTAAAGTATTGTACATGCCAAGTCCCAAAGCTATATATTCAAAAGTGTGGCTGTAAAACGTTTTGATCGAATTGCGGGGGAACGGGGGGAGATATCTGAGATCAGAAACAAACTTGATCTGCGTATGGTACAGGAACCTACATTTCAAATTTGGTGTCTCTAGCTCTTATAGTTGCTGAATCGACGCGTTCACACAGACGGACAGACAGACGGACATGACCAATCGAAATCTCTTTTGACACTGATCAAGAATATATATACTTTATAGAGAGATGTCTCCTTGTGCCTGTTACATACTTTTGCACAAATCCAATACCCCCTTTTTACCCATTTTATGGGTACAGGGAGTAAAAACAAAAGGGATATTTGAATATCTCACTATTTTCTGCTAAGCAAGGCCGCTTATGAACTCTTATAACCAGGGATCGCAAATAAGAGTTATGAGTCAGAAAAAAATCGAAGACTAAAAAAATTACAGGGACATTGAAAAAATTGCACATACATTATTCTTGAAAGGACTATCCAGGAACAGGATAAATTTTTATATCCAATTTTTTTGTTTAAAATTATTTTTAACTTTTATTTTTAATTTTTTATTTAAAAAATTGAAAAATAACTTTTATTTGCAATTTTTATTTAAAAGTTTTTCCATAACTTTTATTTTTAACTTTTAAAATAAAAATTAATAATAAAAGTTATTTTTCAACTTTTATTTTAAAAATTGAAAATAAAAATTGAATTGGAATATCTTTTGAACGGAAGGGCCCATTGCATTGATCGGTATATATATTTGATCTACACTTCATTACCTTTCTAATGATGTATCATAAGTATGAACAGATGTACATACTATATACATATGTATGTACATGTGCACCTGCTTCTTAAACAAACTATATAGACTACCTGTGCTAGACACAAAGTGAAGCACAAAAGAGAGATGGAGAGAATGCATAAATAAAAAGACGAAATTAAGCTTGATCAACGGCTTAGAAACAAGCGCAAATATATTTTTATACTCTGTTCCCGAAGGGAACGAAAAGTTATAAAAACATTGCGAACTCCGACTTTCAGGTAATCAGATGAAATTAATGATATGAGATATTAAAATAAATTACCATATATTTCCTTGTTAAATATGTATAGGCTAGCAATTTCTACGACATCCCTACCGCAGCCGGTTGTCGATGTGCCAACAAGGTGGAACTCGACATATGCCTTGCTTAAAAATGTATGTGTCTACAAACAATTCATCGAAGCGCACTTGTCTTCGAATTTGCAGTTATCAGACTCACAATGGGCGAACATATAACTGTTGCTATCTGCTCTGGAACCCGCTTTCATAGCCACCCAAAAATTGCAAAGCGAACAGCTGTATTTTGGAGATTTCTACAAGCTATGGCTTGAAACAAAGCTAACCATCAAGTCAATGAATACAAATTGTCACAGCGAAGATCTTGCCCATTGCTTGGAAAATCGAGAGGATATTTTAACAACAATTGCAGTAATTCTCTCTGCAATTTATTTAGATCCTCGAATTCGCAGGATTTTAATCAAGAATCCAATTCAACAAGCATTAGCCAGAAATCATTTGTCAACATTAATGCGGCAAATGCTTACATTGAATAAAGAGGTAAGTTTTATGACCTTTACAGATATACACAAAAAAAGTATTTTAAAATGAAATTGTTTTTATCAGGAGTGTACAACAAATGTGGAACGGATTGCATCGAAAACCTCAGATCAGTCAACTAGTCAGCTTAATGATATGGTTCAAAATACCTAACAAAGTACGTGCTCTCTTTTGGGCGAGTTTTTAAATTCAATAGAAGTGCACTCCGAAAATGAGGAATCAGATGACGACGATGATCCTGAGCTAAAATTGGCCATAACGGAAATACACGGATACTCACCTAAGGCGATTGACTTAAATGCAGATATAATGGAATATTGGGAAAAAAAAAAATTTACTTATCCTCGACTTTATCAATTGGCAAAAGTTCTGCATTGTGTGCCCGCTACTCAAGTTTCTGTGGAAAGAGCGTTCTCTGCCCTTAAATTGGTACTGTCCGACTTAAGATGCAATCTCTCGTCCGACTCAATTAAAAAACTTTTGTTTCTTAAATTGAATAAGTTCGACAATTAATTGACAATGTGTCATTTAATAAAATTCTAAAATAAAATTTTGTTAAGTGTTTATTACTATTTCCTGCATGTAACTTTTGCGCGAAGTTAATACACTACTGTATTCTTTGGGTAAATGGTATAATAAGTTTATGGGTATATATGTATGTATGATACATCATTAGAAAGGTAATGAAGTGTAGATCAAATATATATACCGATCAATGTAATGGGCCCTTCCGTTCAAAAGATATTCCAATTCAATTTTTATTTTCAATTTTTAAAATAAAAGTTGAAAAATAACTTTTATTATTAATTTTTATTTTAAAAGTTAAAAATAAAAGTTATGGAAAAACTTTTAAATAAAAATTAAAAATAAAAGTTATTTTTTAATTTTTTTATAAAAATCATCAAATAATTCTTATTTCATAATTTTTTTTATAAAACTTATAATAGTTACGATCCCTGCTTATAACAGTGAAAGAGATCGATTGCGTAGATATGCATACGCGCGCTTATCTCGCATGGCCTTGGGTTTTGAATTGTGTGCAGATTTTTATACTCTACTCCCGAAGGGAAAAGAGTATATTGGGTTAGCGAAATGTCCGTCTGTCCGTATGAACGAAATTTTTTTTCACACCCTTGCAGCTAGAGCAACCATACTTGGTATAATTATAAGGTCATTGGAATAGGTATAATATCCATTTCTGTAGAGCCCCGGAAAAATTGTGGGGCGTTTATATACCGTATATCGCTATAAGTATAGCAAATATACAGATCGTGTTTACAC
Organism: Hirtodrosophila histrioides; assembly: GCA_037075165.1. NCBI lineage: Eukaryota > Metazoa > Arthropoda > Insecta > Diptera > Drosophilidae > Hirtodrosophila > Hirtodrosophila histrioides. The sequence goes on along the minus strand of JBAMCL010000600.1, from coordinate 874,576 downwards.
TATGTGTATATTTTTCCGTATAGTTGTATATTTTGCTTAATGCTAAAAGCAATGTTAACAATCAAGCGCCAATATGATTCTGGCAAGCCAAACACTATGTATAGGTATAGAAATATCAATTTCTGTTGATAAATTTGTTTACTTCTTAGTATAGCATTGGCACACACACATGTTTGGCTTATATACGGCTTACCCACCATTGAGAGAGCTCATAAGTTATGACAGGATGACTGTAACTTTTGGCTCTCACAGCGCATGTACGTCACATGACCCCACGCGCCTTAAAAATGTACAAATTTTAGGGACTTTTTTCAGAAAACGTTATTGTATGGCTGTTAATGAAATCAGATGTAAGATCCACTTTAAGATCCTGTAGAGAATTGTGATTGCGATTTTTATGAAATTTGGTCAGCATTTGTAGATCGTAATTTAACTTAAATTTTGTGAGTTTGTTACGCTATCTTCAAAAACAAAAAAGTTTTTCGTACAAAAACATAGTTGTCAACATATTATTCCTATGGGAGCTATATGATATAGTGATCTGATCCGGCTGGTGTTCATATATGTACTGCTTGCGCCGAAAATAAAGACTTGTGCCAAGTTTCATAATCATAGCTTTAAAATTGAGCGATAAGTTAGAATGTAAGCATTCGGGCTGGCAACATTTTCTAAATTCGTATTATTTAATAAGTATTGCACCTACAGAGCACCAAAACCTATCAATCGATGCGTAACAAAACTCTACAAGATCCCGAAGTGGATTCTACATCTGACTTAATTTACAGACTAAGGTTTTCTAAAATTAGTCGTTGATTTTCATAAATTTTTTTAAGCGCGTTGGGTTATGTGACGTCACACGGCGCCTAACGGACATGCGCATTGCGTAACCTACTGTCTCTCAACCGTGCGGCTTACCCTATACAGTAGTCAAAACTTATCGATATACGATACGTTCACACTACCCGTATACATCAAGTAAAGAATCAAATAGAGTTGCCAGTCTTTGCGCAACTTTTACACCTAAAATTTTCAACGCGGCAGGTCCAACACGCTTCGTATTTGTTCGGTGAGACCTGCCGCTTCGTGTGGGACCTGCCGCTTCGGGTCGTGAGAGCGAGAACAGCGCTGTGGCCGAGTTCGTGGCTCTGTCGCAGATGCTCAACGACCGCCGAGTCGAGAGCAACAATGAATGTATGCGCTGATCTGCGGTTGCATGCGTGCATACATACACACATACATGCATATATGTATGTACATGCACGAGAATCGTTTTCGCTTATTTGCTATTTCGATGGTTTGGCAAGCCGCGACTGGCATGCAAGCGAAGATCATTGAGTCTTGCATAAAATACCCTGTACATCAAGTTGGTTTTTTAGTACCAAGTATTATGGGTAGAATTGTTTAAAAATATAGATAGTCCTTAGAATAACACAAATTGACAGTGTTCATATAAATAGCACGACATAACAGCTTTTATGGTAAATAAAAATAGTAAAAATAACATTAATAATTCCAGGTTCCCCAATCTGCAACAAATTGATAGTGTTCATTCAAATTATACAGGCATAGCAATTTTTATATTATATAAAAATAAAAAATTAATTTCCAGTGTATGCATGCATCGACGCACAAAAGCGATATTGTTCCAGCAACCAAATCCTATGCTAGGCACATGTACACAGATGCATGTGTGTGTACACGAAATGGAATCGCCAAGCGCGCTTGTGAAAAGTACGCACGCCTTGAACGATATTCGTTTCGAACAATATCGCACTGTTGCGTCGATGCATGCATACCCTGGAAATTAATTTTTTATTTTTATATAAAATAAAAATTGCTATGCCTGTATAATTTGAATGAACACTATCAATTTGTTGCAGATTGGGGAACCTGGAATTATTAATGTTATTTTTACTATTTTTATTTACCATAAAAGCTGTTATGTCGTGCTATTTATATGAACACTGTCAATTTGTGTTATTCTAAGGACTATCTATATTTTTAAACAATTCTACCCATAATACTTGGTACTAAAAAACCAACTTGATGTACAGGGTATTTTATGCAAGACTCAATGATCTTCGCTTGCATGCCAGTCGCGGCTTGCCAAACCATCGAAATAGCAAATAAGCGAAAACGATTCTCGTGCATGTACATACATATATGCATGTATGTGTGTATGTATGCACGCATGCAACCGCAGATCCGCGCATACATTCATTGTTGCTCTCGACTCGGCGGTCGTTGAGCATCTGCGACAGAGCCACGAACTCGGCCACAGCGCTGTTCTCGCTCTCACGACCCGAAGCGGCAGGTCCCACACGAAGCGGCAGGTCTCACCGAACAAATACGAAGCGTGTGGGACCTGCCGCGTTGAAAATTGTAGGTGTAAAAGTTGCGCAAAGGCTGGCAACTCTATTTGGTTCTTTACTTGATGCCGTATACAACAATATAATGAAATATACTAAAAAGTGTACAGTGTGTCCGGCCTTTGGTAAAGTTTTGTAATTCTCAGTATAGCAAAAAAAAATGCTGTTCACACATGTTTGGTTTATATACGGCTTACAGTATTCAAAACATATGTATATATACGGCGTTGAACGATGTGCACAAAAAAGTGCACAGTGTAAGTGGTATGGTGGACAGTATTTAAAGCACACACAGTGTCGTTACTTTATCAAGTGGCGTTATGGACGCGCCTACTAGGAAGCGCGACAATGCCCATACAAAAATAAACTGAGCTGTAGTCGCAGCTTACATATGCTAGAAAGCGCTTCAACTATAAAGTCGCACGGAATCAATAAATTCCGAGTGAAATTTCCTGCTAGGCACTCCACTAAAGCATTCTTATGTATTTCTAAGTGTACAAACACTTTAATGCGTATTGACACTATAAGAGAGTTTTTGGAGAACAAACACTAAAGGAACAGCTTTGAGGGAAGTAGAGCATTTGTAGCACGATTTAGTATTTGTCAATATTGTCTACACATACACCACTTTTAATAGATATTGAAATAATGCGAGTAACTATACAAGCTTTAATTTTTTCGTTTGCAATACCAACAATTGCTGCATCTACGAGGATCAAGTTTGACTATGGAAATTCTGATATCAATGATCCCATTTCTTTACGCAAATTAAGTTTGGATTCAAGACAACTTTCTAGCACAAGTGCACCAAATTTTGTACGACTTGTAATAATGCGTTTAATTTATGGCATTGCGTCTACTTTTGGTATGGAAGACCGGCTGGAAGAAACATTAAATGGAGCTTTTGTACCCCCCAATGCAGATAGTCCTGGACTATATGACATTGGTAGCGAAGACGGCGAGGGATTGCTTGGCGATATTTTTGGAGGGGACTATTAATTTTGATATGATAAATTCATTTAATCTTATGCTATGATATTGGTAAAGTTCTATGTATGTGAAAAACAAAAAATTATATTATAAATACTACTTACATAGCATATAGAAACTATTGATTGCGAGGACACACAACCTCGGCACTCTGGTTCAAATCCAGTCGCCGACCACACATATACGGACAAGTTTGCACTACAAGTCTTACAATAAGGTGATGAGGATGCTTGGCAGCAACGGAAATGCACTATTATTTTATCTATGTAGCCTAGTTACTTTTTGCTTGTTGTTTTATTATCATATGACTGACCGACTGACTGATTGACAATCATCGCACAGCCCAAACCGTAAGACCGAGGATGCTGAAATTTTCACAGTTGGTTCCATTTATGTTGAAAGTACGCACTAATGGAACCCATACACAAGCCAACTCAGTTGGCCAACTTGAGTGAGTTTTTCGACTTGCGGCTTCCGATTGCACGTAGTTGGGACGGTAGCAACCGTGTTCTGTATCAAAACCTTTTGATACGAGCAGCGAGTTGCCACAACTGGTAGTGGTATAGATGGCGTTTCCCTTTGGTTTTGTACTTTCTTGCTACTGTTTGCGCTGATCGCCTAGTCCAAATGCTGTTCGTTGTATGCAAACACTTGCATAGCTCTGCTTCAGATTCGGGGGTGGGTTTGCTATAGTTGTGCATAGTTGTGCATAGTTGTGTACATCTTTGTAGGCGTCTCCCTTTCCGTTTTGTGCTTTCTTGCTACTGTTTTTTTTTTTTTTGTTCACCTGGTACTTGTCTGTTCTTTTGTGCGAAACATTAGAAGATCATTTGCTGCCGTTCCTAAGCGGCATTGTTTCACAAAAAATAGTGAAATTAATAAAAGTTCATTTATTCCCTTTGTTGTTATTATTAACAAAATTCAAAATTTGAAATAATTGTTCTGAATTTTTGTATTTTTGTTTTATTAATATATTTGAAGAAAACAATTAAATACAATATTTAGATTAACAATTTATTTATCAATTATGTACTTGACGACGCCATTTTTCGTGTTTTGCTACGAAGTTGGCTGATCCGATTGCAGCATGCGAGTTAAAGATCCAATTTGAGTGACAACTGGTTGACTCAACCGATTGTGCTGAAATTGGCCCGTATATGGGCCAGGTAACAGTAGCTGATATAGCTGGAGGCAACCGGATGCTTATTCGTTCAATTCAACAAGCACATTTGTGGTCGGACTATAAGCATATCAAGGTTAACGGGCGTGCGTCTTCGTCCAGTTCTATATCATCACTTGATCCATTTGTTGATAAATAAATTTGGTATTCTGCGCGTTGCTGGGAGGCTGAGAAATTCATCACTTGATTTTAACTCTCGCCATTCTATCATACTCCCTAAGGGTCTGTCACTAAGGCGATGATTATATACTTCCATGAGCGAAAAAAGCATGCTGGACCACGAGCGTTATTGGCAATTATTCGGCATAAGTAATGCCCAATTGGTGGACGGAGAACTGTTCTGAGCGTCATCAATAAATGTATCAGATGCTTCAGAGGAAGACCTCGCCTGCTTCAACACATCAATTTTATTATAACAGCGAAGTTCGCACCAGGCCACCAATCAAATGCTATATCTCCGTATTCATTTGTTGCGACTAAGGCCGTGCACTTAGAATTGGTCCATGACTTGTCGACATCAGCGTTCCTTGGCACTTTATTTGCACTAGGTGTCGCCCGAAGGAAATCTGGTCGGACAATGCAACCAACTTCGTAGGCGCCAAAAATGAATTGCAGCAGGTTAAGCAATTATTTATAAGCGACAAGCACCAAAAGGCAGTACAAGATTTTTGTGTGGCAGATTCGATTGACTGGCGATTCATCCCGCACTTTGGCGGACTTTGGGAGGCCGCAGTAGAAACGTGAAAGCACCATTTTAATCGATCCGCTGCTAGTTTGCTCCTTAGTTTTGACGATTTGCGTACTCTTGTTTGTCATATTACTGCAATCATTAATTCACGCCTATTACTTTCAGTTACAGAGCATCCAGATGATCTTGATTTTTTGACACCAGCTCATTTTTTGGGTATAACACTGCCCAAGTCGCTTGCTGTTTCAGATATCACTGGATTAAACTTTAATCGCCTTGATGGTTGGCAGCGTGTGTCTTATCTTCAGCAAACGTTCTGGTCTCGGTGGCGAGAAGAGTACCTGACTCTGCTGCAGGAGAGGTCTAAGTGGAGATCTGATCAACCTGGACTTGGTGTCGGCGACATTGTTCTTGTGAAGAACGAGAATCTTCCTCCTCTCAGTTGGCCCCTCGCAAGAGTAACCAAGCTGATCGTCGGGGCGGATGGCGTAGCACGAGTCGCCGAACTGAAGACTGCCACTGGAATCACAACTTGAGCTATTGCAAAGCTGTGTTCGCTGCCAAAGAGGGATGTTAAACACTCGGGTCCTCCAACGGGTGGAGTATGTTCGATTCAGCGCCTCACCAGGTAGCGCAGCCTAGACGTTGACAGCACAAACAAAATGTAGTTTAGCATAAACGCACTTATTGTGCTCATTTGTAACTTAATGTTTTGTCACCCGCGTTGGACCTTTTGGTTCAGCTGCAGCCGATCTTGAATTCGGTTCTCAGTGTCTGTCGTTTGACTTAAGCAATACAACTTCTTGTGCAACAAACATTATTGAATATTTGCCAATAAACCCCAAATTGTATTTTGCTTTAAACAAAAGCAGTGTTCGTGCGTTTTATTTTGCATTTGGTAGTTCAAACAATTGGATTAATTACTGACTATGAAAGTCAGAGGTGCTAGTGAAAAGGCTCACTCTAGCCGCAACAAGTGTCATTTTTGCGGCAAATTGGGCCATAAAATTTTTGAATGCAGACTCCGAAAACAACCAAATCACTTGGCGAATGGAAATGAACGACATGGCAGATACGATGGTCATCACCGTGAAAAATCAAACGTAGCTTGCTACAAGTGCGGAGAGTACAAAGAAGGAAGCTGATAAGAACAAGACATTCAACCGAGAAAAGCGAGTGGAGCAGTGCAGCGTTGCAGTACCTAAGGGATACATGAACCATAGAGACAAAATTTTTACTCCCTGTACCCATAAAATGGGTAAAAAGGCGGTATTGGATTTGTGCAAAAGTATGTAACAGGCAGAAGGAGACATCTCCGACCCTATAAAGTATATATATTCTTGATCAGCATCAAAAGAGATTTCGATTTGGTCATGTCCGTCTGTCTGTCCGGATGAACGCGTCGATCTCAGCAACTATAAGAGCTAGAGACACCAAATTTGGAATGTAGGTTCCTGTATACCATACGCAGATCAAGTTTGTTTCCAATCTCTGATATCTTACCCCGTTCCCCCGCAAATCGATTAAAACGTTTAACAGCTTTGGCATGTACACTATTTGGGTCACTCTTAATCTACTGTCCAAATTTCAAGTCGATCGGATAATAAACACGGATGTTATTCAACGAACAAGACTCAGTACTGTAGCGAGGGGGAAGAAGCAGCACAGCCACGACTTAAAATGCCTTGCGTACGCTGCGGCTCGCGTATGTGCTGCTTTGTGTATGTGTGCGTGCATATGTAAGAGACGAACATATGATTGGAAGTTTTAGACCTGGGTACGGGGAGTTTCGTAGTCGGGTATACTCGACTAGAGCATTCTTACTTGTTGAAATCACCTTTGATTCTGCAGAGGAATGTTTTCTGATGAAATAAAAGCTAAGTACAACATTTTCTGGTAAAAAATTGAATAATACTGTTATGTTAAAAGGCATAGGCAATAATGGAATATTTAGTACTGTACAAATATTAAGTAACGTAAGAATTGACGATAATTGTATTGAAATTTTGTTTAATGTAATAAGCGATGATCGTATGCAAAACGATATTGTCATTGGCCGCGAAATACTAAATCATGGTTTTGATATTGTCGTTTCATCAAACAAACTTAAAATTTCAAGAACAAAAGTAATTCATTTATGTATCGGCAGTGAGCCAGCCGAAATTGATACTGAACTTGTTGGACAAGATAAAATAAAACTACATTCATTGTTGGCAAGGTACTCAAATTTTTTTATAAATGGTATCCCATGTACTAAAATAAAAAAAAAATAAAAATCGAAATAAAAACAAGTAAGAACGTTGCAGTCGGCGGCGGCGTCCGACGGCGGACGCACCCGACTGCAGAATACTATGTTCCCAGTCCTATGTATATAATATGGTTATTTGTGAGTTCAGAAAGAAACGCGATTTTGCTCCTTTGGGTGCGTGGGGGTGGGGGGTGTCCAAAAATTTTTGATGCAGTTTTATCCAGGAGGTCAACATTAGTCTCTATGCCAAATTTGGTGACTCTAGCTCTACTGGTGTGGGATATATAGGTTTTGCTCCATTGGGTTGGGGGGGGGGGGGAGGTGGGGGTGGGTGGGTCCAAAAATTTTTGATGCAGTTTTATCCAGGGGGTCAACATTAGTCTCTATGCCAAATTTGGTGACTCTAGCTCTACTGGTGTGGGAGATATAGGTTTTGCTCCATTGGGGTGGTGGGGGTGGTGGGGTGCTGATCTTGACACTTTATAAACTGACGATATACACCAACATGTGTACAAAATTTGGTTGCTCTAGCTCAAAGATAAAGGCAAAAAAATTGCGTTCATACGGACAGACGGACAGACGGACATTTCGCAAACCCAATATACTATTTTTTCAATTGATCCAAGAACACAGTGCAAAGAAGGCCATGTCGATTAACTGCATGCGATCGAGATATAGTTCGAGAAAAAATTGACGAATTGTTAAAATGCAATATAATGAGACCAAGCTGTTCACCTAATGCAAGCCCTCTATTATTGGTTAAGAAAAATTGATCGTATAGACTTTGTGTTGAGTATAGAGAGCTGAATTCAAATACAATCGCCGATAAATACCCGTTGCCACTTATACAGGATCAAATAAATAGACTTCGGGGAGCTTGCTATTTTACATGGCAAAATTTCCGATCGCATCTTCGTACATTTACGCATAGACACACACATACACAAAGACGCACATACACAAGCAACAGCAAAACGACAGCGCAAGCGAAGCATTTTAAGTCGTGGCTGTGCTGCTTCTTCCCCCCCGCTCGAGTACTGCATCTTGTTTGTTGAATAACTTCCGTGTTTATTATCCGATCGACTTGAAATTTGGACAGTAGATGCAGAGTGACTGAGTGTACATGCCAAATCGCAAAGCTGTATCTTTAAAAGTGTGGCTGTAAAATGTTTTGATAGATTTGCGGGGTAACGTGGGGAGATATCTGAGATCGGAAACAAACTTGATCTGCGTATGGTATACAGGAAGCTACATTCCGAATTTGGTGTCTCTAGCTCTTGTAGTTGCTGAGATCCTTGCGTTCATACGGACAGACAGACAGACGGACATGGCCAAATCGAAATCTCTTTTGATACTGATCAAGAATATATATACTTTATAGGGTCGAAGATGTCTCCTTCTGCCGTTACATACTTTTGCACAAATCCAATACCCCCTTTTTACCCATTTTTATATTGAGTAAAAATTATAATAACAATATCGAAAAAACAATTCTGAATATTATAAAAAGAATCCAGAATCAATCTTTCCAACTGTTTTCCGCTCGTTGTATTGCACGCAAAGTACCGAGGTTTTTGTATTTGTATTTGGAAATTGGTGTACCCAACGGGTATCACATAAAATTTAAAAATGTCGAGTGCCAGACTTTTCCAGAAGTTTTCCGAGCATAGGGCTGAATTTCCAATAATCGGTAATACACGTATCGAATTATTTTATGTAAAGAGCTTTCAAAATGAGTTTGAATTCAATCGGACGATAATCAAAAAAGTATCATACAACAGTTTTCCGAGAATTTTCCGACTTTGGGGGTAGATTTTTGCAAAATCTTTGAACACCGCGTCTACTACTTATTCCCATAGAACCTTAAAAATGAGTTTGAAGCCAATCACATGAAAATTAAAAATGTCGAATAGCAGAGTTTTCCACCGATTTTCCGACCATGGGGCTGAATTTTCCAAAATCGCTGATACACGTGTCAAATTGTTTAATATGTAAAGCTTTGAAAATGAGTTTGAAGTCAATCAGGCGATAATCAAAAAAGTTGCATACAACAGTTTTCCACGAATTTTCCGACTTTGGGGGTAGATTTTCCAAAATCTTTGACCACCGCGCCTATTATTTTTTTCCATAGAATCTTGAAAATGAGTTTGAAGCCAATCGCATGAAAATAAAAATTCCGAATGCCAGAACTTTCGACCGAATTTCCGAAAAAAAGCGAAGGACGCTCCCCCACATTTTTAGTATTATTATTTTATAGAATTAAGCAACATGAAGTTTTTTAATTTAAATAGATTGTAAGCGAATAAATTTTAATATAAAATAAGTAAGGAAACAATAGCAAGTAGTTTCATTAGATTAGAGCATCACTGACAGGCAGACGCGCCAAGCCGAGAGTGACAGGTGCGCCGCAACTGCGACACGCACACGATCAACGCAAGCAGAACAGAGAGAGCGTTTACGGAGAGCGCGCGCATTGCGCCGACCCTCGACACAGAGGCGCGTTCACGGCAGCCGGCAAACTCACTATATACATACATGCTTGCTCACACACACCACTTGCCAAGTAATTGAGGCACAGACAAGAAAGGGAAAAGGAGTCTGGGGAAAAGAACGAGCAGCACTTGAGGAGCAAGAGGCTCAAGCTTGCATCCAAGAATACGGTCAAGGTAGCTGCCCTGGGAGTGAAGAAGTGAAAAGACATGCGCGCGCTCGAAAATTTAACAACACGTGTACAAAGAGAAGGGGACCGGCGAAACGGAGCCTTTGGTGAGCGCGACAATTTTTGAGCAAAGGGAGGCCATGCGTGCTCAACGAGTTAGGAAAGGTTCACGGTGCGGCTAGGGAAATTTAGTGTTTATTTAGTTAAATAAAGATCAAAAATACATGTCTTAAAACCCCGCTTCTACCCCTCTTCCACATAGTGTCTTGCGTTCTGCCCTGGCGGTGTTGCAGGATCGATGAGTGTGCTAGAGAGCCTCACCATACTCTACCGGCCCTGTTTCTCATCCGGGTCTCCTCCGGACCCCCCCAACGTGCACTAGAGAGTCTCAGTGTGTGTTGGGTGGATCTGGCGGTGTAATCTCCCTTTCCTAACCCTACGTCGGCGGTGGGCCGGGGTCAAACCGCGTGTTAGAGCGGTTTCAACGCGCGCTGCAGGTCCTGACGATACCACGTGAACCCGCCGGAGTCCGGCTAAGAGCCGTTAGGAAGGTTTTTTTTGGCGCCAGACAGACGAGAGCGCACGTCCTGTCGTTACAAACTTCTCTGCACATGGCCGGTCGCAACAGTACAGTCATAACGTGACAGCTAAAACCGAATAGACGAGAGCCATTAGGAAGCGTTTTTATTTCTCTCTCACCACTCATGCCATGCAAGTGCAAACACGCAGCCTTGAGCATATATATGTCTAGCCGCAAAGCCGTCCTGACCAACACCACACCACCCCCTTTTCCTCTTCGAAAAAAAAACCGACCACGAGTAAATAGCAAAAAAAAATACACCAACAGACCCAAGCAAAGCGGCTGAACCGAACGCCGACGCAGTACAAAATATCGTCAGCGTCGACGTAGCGCAGAAGGTCAGCAGCAGAGGCAGCGGAAGAAGACAGCGCTAAGGAGAGAACCTTGACAAGGGCGACATAGTCTATGAGTCAAAGTATACATATCGGAAATTGAACAATTCGCGATCTCAAGCGACGCAGTAAATCCTTGGAGTATAGTAACAGATAGTCCATCGAGAACACCAACCGGGTTCGTTGACATTTTGAGATCCTCGGAAAGGATCTTAGTCGAATAGTAACAACCAAAATCCTTTCTAAGGATCCTTCGCGTTCAGTGAACAAGGACACCAATCCTTCGTTAGTCAATCCTGCAACGTTGCTGGCGTGAGTCAGAGAGAAGTGCAATCCAGGTGTGTATTCTCAAGACACTCTATGCAATACTCGCGCTGACAAAGCGAAGCCAAAACCACCGCCTTTCAGGATTAACAAACGCCTCAATATGGGAGTGAGATGGATCGCATTCCATCGTAAGGATGAACTGCAGCAGCTAGCGCAGGAAATCGAGCTCGGAGCTACTGGTTCGGTGGAAGAGTTGCGTAGAAGGATCTCGGCGATCGTTTCTAACGGCGAACACTAGGACGCGATTCGGACGCGGTTCGGGGAATTGGAGTCTAGTTACGGCGATGCGCCGATACCCAGGGCAACCGCTTCCCGACCCCTTCACCAGGATCCGAATTCCAAGATACCAAGGATAGTCACCAGCACTACATTCAGCAACAGCTACTTGTGCCGGACTAAATGCGTCTATCCGAGGATTATTGGAGCAGATCGGTGCCGACCGAGACACCGCAGTGGATAGGCCTGCACGACTGGGACAAGACGAAATCTCCTGTTCCATGTTGGCGGACAAGCTGCGCAATTGCTTACCCGGCGACACTAGTTCGAGCCGCTAGCCAAACCGAACCCGTCTGATACGATACCGGTGCCCGGTCGCATCGTAACACAACAACTGTGCCTAAAAATTGAGAACGGAGAACTCGCTGTAAGTAAGGCCGTGCCACTAGACGGAGCCCTGGTCCCTCGAAGCCCAGAAGGGTCAAACAGGATGATCACACAGGACACAGACAGGAAACGGGAAATGTGTCGGAATTGTAGGGAGACTGGGCATTTCTTCTAGGAGTGCAACAAGCCACAGCTGTTGTTATATTAGGAGTGTGGCCGCCGCGAGATTCGCACAATCGGATGCTGTCGTTCTTAAAGATTGGGAAACGTTTTCATCCGACTGGAACAGGGCGGAGAGCAACAGCAGTTTGAACTCCCACCAGTAACGCACCCACTACGACTGAGGGACGGAAGGATCGGGGCATCGATAAAGGGAGTCCCGATAGCAGCTACACTAATCAGTGAGCGCATGGTACGTGTGTTGCGAACGGAGGCGAATCTTTGGGATGTACGAATTTGGATAACATTGGCGGACGGTTGCTCGACAGAGATAGCCCGGGCCGTGTTGGCACAGATAAACCAGGAGAAAGAGGTGGCTCTACTGGTGATGCCAAACATACTGGACAGCGTAATCTTGGGCATAGACTTCTTGTGTAGAATACTGACGAAAATCCAACGTAGACGGGCATTCACACAGTTGACCCGACCACAAGACACGCCTGATAACCGCACGCAAAGCACCAAAACCGACTATGACATCGCAGGACACAGCCACGGTGAACACTTAGCCTGCCAGTTTCTTAGAGACCGTGCGGGCCAGTGTTGCGCTCACAATGACATCGCAGGATACAGCCAAGCTAAACCCACGGCAGACTCGGGCTTACCCTGCATAAGTTTTCAAGCCCTTAGAAGACTCCACGGTTGCCAGAAACAACAATACGTTTTGGAAGGCCGCCAGGAGTGGCCAACCTCGTCCAACGCACTTGCTAGAGCTGGACACCCGATAGGAACTGGAGGCGCTGGAAAATAGTGATCCAATCAGCTTAGCAGACGTGATGACGACAGCAACGGTAGAAGAGGCCAACTTAAAGGAGCGACATTTGGAGCCCCCACTTGCACCCTGGGTCAAGGCATTTCATTTCACGAATTGGCTCAGTTCGAAGGATTGACAGGAGTCAGGAGCGAAAAGCAGCAGGTGGCGTTTGGAGACTCGAAGACCAAGTTAAGAGGCCTGGTATAAACGTGTCCAGATTTCACCGAGATCTTAACGTTGCAGAGGTATGCTAGTGACTATGCTCTAGGCGCAGTGTTGATACAATATTAAGAGGGAGGCAAACGAGTGATAGCGTATGCCAGTCGCCGCCTTCTCAAAGTCGAGGAGAACTACTCAGCGACCGAAAAGGAATGCCCCGCCATCGTTTGGGTCGTTCGTAGACTGCGCTCCTACTTGGAAGGATACCACCTTGAGATCTTCACGGACCACCTCGCCTTAAAGTGGCTCAACACAATCGCAAAATCGACACGACGCTGGACGCTGGAACTCCAGCAATACATCGACATCGGCTACCGACGCGGCAGTCTAAACGTAGTTGCTGACGCGCTCCCTTGACAACCATTGGAAATCCTCCAACGAGCCCAGGAAGACACTACGAAGTGCCCTTGGCTACAACGACTATATAAACAAATGCTGGAACAGCCGGAGAGGCTCTCCGAGTTCATCAAGGAAAATGGGTAGATCTACTGACAGCCAGGACAACGACCCACCAAGGAAGAAGGCAACACCTGCGTCGAGTGCTAGAAGAGTGCCACGATCTTGCGACCGCAGGAGACCTGGGGATTCGGAAAACAGCGAGAAGTGCCAGAAATTCAAGGTAAGCCAAGCCCGGCCAGCTGGAGAAATGTATACCCGACAAGAACAGCGCCCTTTTGATATCCTTTGCGCCGACTTCATAGGGCCATTACAGAGTTCCACAACGCTTCTCGTGCTCTTCGACTTCTTCTCCAAATGGTTCGTGCTGGTACCCTTACGAAAGGCTACAACGACCCAACTGGAGGTCGTTTCCGGAACGGATACTTTGCTGGTTCAGAATCCCAAGAAAGATCGTATGCGACAACGGAACGTAGTGCACGAGTAAGTCGTTCCGAACTTTCTGCAAGACGTTAGGCATGGAGTTGGAACATACGGCGCCATACACACCGCAACAGAACCCAATTGAAAGGGCAATCCGGACGATCAAGTCAATGGTTGCCGAGTACATCGAAGAAGACCAAGGCACCTGGGATCAGTTGCTACCGGAACTGAGCCTAGCAATCAACATCGGACACTACGGGATTTCAGCCCAGCGTTCCTGTTACAGGGACGGGAGCCCCGACTGCCAGGGGCTCCTTCCGAAAGAGTCACGTCGGCATTGGTCGAAGCCAGCCAAGAAGGCTTCACGCCGTGAAGACATCTTCCAGGTAGTGCAAGATAACATCAAACGGTCCTCTCAGTAGTAAAGCACGTCCTGCAACCGCCGCAAAAAAGAGTGGAGACCCCCTCTAGAGTTCCCTGCGAAGCTAGCACCCAAGTACGAAGGTCCGTACAGGGTAGTCAAGTTTATCTCCCCTAACATGGTGCGATTGCAAAGCCATCCTGCCCGACTCCGGAGGATCGGCAGATGGGTGGACCTTAGAGAGTTTCTCAATCGCTACGCAGGATAGGAAGCAAGAACAGGACATCCAGCATTGGTGAGCGATGTGATCAGCAGACGGTTGAATAGCGCCAAATAAGGTCCGCGATGCCAAACCTGATGCATTACCATCAGAAACACGAATGTTAAAGCTCCTTCCGAGCCTAATTAAGTTAACCTAATTAAACATTATAGCCCGTACCGCAGGGCCAGTTGTTAAAATTGGTAGGCTTGTTCGTAATCTTAAGAATAGAAGCACCAAATGTCAACAGACGAGGAACAATCAGCCGCCCGGTCCATGGGGGCAGATGACGGAGAGATGGACCGTCCCTTGGACCAGTGGCTGAACCCCCGTGTGCATCCCGGATTCAATCGGTGATAGGCTGGGTCGAGTGCCATAACGCCAATGGAATACTGAGAGTACCGCCGAGCGCTGCTCTGAGTCCACCCGCCGAGGATGACTCCATCACGATTAACTCTGACGACAGTGATATCGAACCAGACGAACGGGTTGGCGCTAACGGTATCCGAGCGCCGCTAAACTGCACATTGGAACGCCCTCAACGTGTCCCCGCTGACCGACGAGGCCGCCGAGAACATGGAGGATGAAGACAGCGACAGTAACGACGCGCAGGACCTGGTGCACGACCCCGAGTGGGAGGCGAGCAAATCTGAATCTCCTCGGAGGAAGATAAGGACCTAAGTCTCGATGCAGACACCTTGCTAGAGGTGCTGGAGGAGCTGAAGGCGCACCCAATTGTGGACGACTTCCAGGAGGAACAGGCAGTCGAGTCCGGTACCACCGAACTACCACCGACAACGCACAGCGACACAGCTGGGATCGCAAATCTGGTCGACGTCCAGGAGGAACAGGCACCGAAGTCCGGTGCCAACGGACAGCACTTCCCAACAAACGGCGGAGTGGGCGAGGCCAGGCAGTGGCCGAAGAGGAGGAGTGGGGCGTCGCGCCACCGACCTAGCGCATACACACGAGCGAGAGGAGGCTACCGATGCCACTGATAGTGTTACTCTATCAATAAAAGCAGCACAGAGAGCGTGCGCATTGCGCAAACCCGCCACACAGGGGCGCGCTCACGGCAGCTCGCGGTAAGCTGGCCATGCGTGCTCAAAGGAGTAAGGAAGAGTTCAGTTAAATAAAGACCAAAAATACATGTCTTAAAACCCCGCTTCTATCCCTCTTCCACATAGTGTCTTGCGTTCTGCCCCGGCAGTGTTGCAGGATCGATGAGTGTGTTAGCGAGCCTCACCATACTCTATCGGCCCTGTTTCCCATTCGGGTCTCCTCCGAACCCCGACATTGACTAGAAAGTCTCAGTGTGTGTTGGGTGGATCTGTCGGTGTTATCTTGGCTCCTTCTTCCCCAGCTCTACCATGGCGGTGGACGGACCAGCAGCGTGTTAGAGAGTTCTCAGCGTGCTCGACTGGGCTTGTCTCCCGCCTGGGTCACCCTAGGTAGAGTCTCTGTGTGTGCTGGGTGTCACGTGTGTTATACATCGGTTGTGTGGAACACATTGTTGGACATTAAATTGAAATTAATTGCATAATATTTACTATATTTGTCCAAATACAACAAACAGCATCCCAAGCAAGCTGGTGGTCGATTTGTGCAGTTTGCATTGTATTTATATTTGTTTTTGTATTTTAACTTATTCGCGCTCTCAACGCTCGCTTAACACTCTTGCGCGCTTCTATCGTTGGTTTTGGTTACGGATTTTCTCTTCGTTTTGGTTACTGATTTCGGTCGACCCACCTGCCCCTTAAAATTTCTTATTGGT
Source organism: Hirtodrosophila histrioides (assembly GCA_037075165.1). Taxonomy (NCBI): domain Eukaryota; kingdom Metazoa; phylum Arthropoda; class Insecta; order Diptera; family Drosophilidae; genus Hirtodrosophila; species Hirtodrosophila histrioides. The sequence continues at coordinate 858,195 of JBAMCL010000600.1, read as the reverse complement.
GTTGTTGTGCGTAAGTACAAATCAGCGTCAACAGATTTAACCCTTGTGTGCCTTCTTTTCATTTGTACATCTTATTTTTTGTGCAGCTGTTTCTTCTTATTTTCTTTATCGTCTATTTTAATTTTTCTTTTAATAAAAATGTTTGTCTGTATAATAAAAATTGCCAGGCCAGAGCAAACTCTAAGATGGGCTTTGTTTGCTGCTGGCTGTGTGATAATGTCAAACACGAAAAGTGTGCTGGCCATAACGGCAGAGTTGTGGACCAGATTTAGTCAAAATCTGGCCTCAAGTGGACATGTGTATCCAGTAGGGATGTTGAAAGGGACATCATGGGTGTCATGAGGCTGACTAAGAAAGGCTTCGGTGACATATTCGGACGGTTTAAAAAACTGTTCGATAGTTTTTCCGACTTGGAGAACGAATTTAAAAGTATGAAACTTTTAAATCAGTCTCTAAAACGGAAGAAGTCTAATTTTAGGCTGTCTATTGGCCCCAATGAACTGCAGCTCCCTAGACATGCTTTCACTACATCCGCAACTAATAAACAGTTAGAATTGATAAATTTTTCGTCCCCCTCTCCTCATAATTCTATTATCAGAAGTGACGAGAATAGCATCGTACCCATGGATGTTGTTCCTTCTAACCCCGAAAAGCATTCTGATTCGCTGGCTATTAACACTGTTGATCCAGATCAACACTCCAATGATAATATACCAATCGAATCAATTGGTCTAGCAACCAATGATGTGGCTCCATTGGATGCAACTGCTTTGGTTACTAAGAAGACCTTTATATGTATTCCACCACGGAAAAAAATCTTTGTTTCTAGGTTTGCCCCTGATACTACATCTGATGATGAGAAGGCCTTTATACAGGCAGAATATATCAAAAATATTTGTTGCAAAGAATTCTGGCCTGACCACTTAGTTACTAAGGAATACACGGGAAAAAAGAAAACTCGGCCTCCGATTTCACTTCCTTCTTCCGGTGGTAGTTCTAATATACCTCTTGTAGTATGTGATAGTTCAGAAAACTAACAACCTCCCTCTCACTGGGCTATTAGAATGTAAGAGGTCTTTGTAGTAAACTTAGTAATCTTTATCTTAATGGCCTAACTTTTGCCCTTCTGAAACATGGCTAAGGCCCGACATCCTGACTTCTGAAATCCTGTCTAATAGATTCTCCATTTACAGAAAAGATCGCACTCCTTGTCGTGAAGGTGGTGTTCTAATTGCTGTTGACGTTGATTTATCTTTGGAGATAGTAATTACCGATAGTTCTGTAGTTATTGAATTTATTGCTGTAAAATTGTGTATCTCTGGTGTTTGGTTTTTATTACTTGTTCTTATATTCCGCCTTCTTCCGATATTTCTTCATATTATTTGCATGCTTCTGCTATACAATCTGTCTCCTCTATGGTTTCTGATCGTGACTTTCTTGTAGTTCTTGGTAACTTTAGTATTGCCGGAACTACCTGGATTTCAAGTCCTGACTCCAGCGTGTTGACCTCCACGTCTCAGCACGATTTTATTGACAATTTATTTGGGATGTCATTGTATCAAATCAATGGTATCCCAAATTCTTTATCTTATTTTTGTCTCGGATCCCTCCTTCTTTATTGTCTCCCGTACTGACCATATATCCTTTTCTCAAAATACTTATCACCCAACTTTGGAGGTGTTGATTGATTTACCTGCTAGGGTGCTAAGCCCATATAGAAAACCTATAGAGAGAGCTCGTCAATTTCGGAAAACCGATATTGCTAAGCTCGCCCAGCTTCTATTCCAAACTGACTGGTCTCAGCTTTAATTGTGTAGAGACATAGATAGAGCAATTACATTTTTTTACTCTACTTTAAACTCATTACTTAATACTTGTGTTCCGTTGGTTAAGCCACGTAGGTCTAACAAGCCTGTGTGGTTTACGCGGGAATTAATAATCTTAAAATATAGAAAGTCGAGATTGCACAAGAAGTTCAAGGAATCCGGCTCTTTCTTTGATTTCTCTCGCTATTTGATTGCCCAATGTAGCTTCTCTGTAATTAATATACATTGGTATAATAACTACCTTATAAGCTGTAGGTTACAGTTTCAGCGGGATCCTAAAAGGTTTTATAACTTCGTTAAATCGAAGCTTAGGTCATCAACACTTCCATCAACCGTAAAAACGACGGCTGACTCTAATCAGGCTATTGCTGATCTTTGCCGTCTTATAGTTCACAACCTTATCAAATGGTTTCGCCTTATCCCTATCATGTAAATGACTCCAATTGCATTTTTGGACCTTTAATAACTTAAGTTCGCTTCTATATATTTCCGTATTTTTACCGGGACCTGATGTGATTTGGTACTGAAGGTATTTCAGCCATTATATATTCCCAATATATGGAAAGAATCATTTATTATTCATCTCCATAAAAAAAGAAACAAGTCTAACGTCGAGATCTATAGAGGTATTTCTAAGTTGACTGCAATTCTTAAGATTTTTGACAAATTAATAACTTCTCAACTTCAACATCTGTGTAGATCCATAATTTCACCCTGCCAGCACGGGTTTATGATATATAGATCTACTACCACTAACCTTGTTATTAAGGGATTGCAATCTAAAATACAAACAGATGTTATTTACACTGATTTCAGTAAGGCTTTTGACTCTGTTAATCATTCTCTTTTTGTTTTTTTTTTTGGTTTAAAAATATATTACATTTGAATGAATACGTACACGTATATTATTTAAAAATCTATTCATATTGAGAAGTTCCAGGGAATGTAAATTTGTCTCTTGAAAGCGATGAAAATAGAATGCATGTTAAGATATATACATATGTATGTAATCATAATTATATTTAGTATAAATGCAAAATACAAAATTTCACGTGTATCTGTGCATATTGAACCATATGCAGAAACATTTTGGAAAGTTTTAAACCTAAAGGAGTGGGATAAAATATGTTTTCAAAGCTGTGTATTGGTTAAGGAAACTTGTGATGGTTTTTTTTTTTTTTTTTGTTCTATGTAAATTTTATTCGATAAATACTAGAGTAAATACTTTGCTAAAGATCAAGCAAGCGGTTGGGGTGAATTTGGATATCTGATGGTTTTTCTATTTCGGGAGAGAACTATTCGGATGGAGTGAGATCGCGTTCTAGTTCGTTTTCATTGAGTATCTGCGAAAGCAAATCGTGCAATGGTTCGAGAATTTTTTTGGCGCCGGTATTGGTTAGATTCTTATAGTCAAACATATCATGGTGACTGATGCTGCCGTCCCCTTGCACCAGCCCCTTGTCAATGGTTTCAGTTTGCACGCGATCCAATCCTTTTGTCTGCTCATTAACCAATTCATTAATCTCAGCATTTTTGTCACGCAGCGCATTTGGTTGCTGGCCTCGTGGTAGCAGTGACGGTAGGAGTATATAGGCGCCGGACAGTTTTTGACGTATTCTTGTAACATTGGCGAGCAATCCTTCCGCCACTTGGGCAGCGCTGTTGCTCACATTGTTGGTACCCACGTGCAAGACAACTATTTTGGGATTGACATTGTCTAGGGTGCCGTTCTCGATGTGCCAGAGGAGATTCTCGGTGCGATCATCGCGTATGCTAAAGTTGAGACACTGGAGCGAGGCAAAGTATTGATTCCAGGTGTCGGTATCCTATAGTGTTTCGAATATGTAGTCGCCGAGAAATATCACGTCGGGATCCCTTTCCCGGCAATCTGATATGAAGCGGCGATGTATGCTTTGCAGGGATTCATGTTGCTGTTGTTGTTGGGTTGTTTTTGTATTCAGCATGCGGTGAACGCCTGCAAACTTAAATCAAAATTTATTAGTAGACTTTGGAGTGCAGGCGGCAGCGCCGGCGGTTGTGGGAGCACCTTTTTGTAAATTGCGGCAGGGAACTCGTATGGCTAGTGCAAGTAAAAATAATTATAACCAAAAGAATAATTGACAACACAAAACAGCAGCGGTGTTCTACTTTACTTCACAAGCTTCATCTCCTACGACTTCCAAATAACGTAATTCTTTGAATCTCTAGCTTAGTCTCTAAGTCTGTTCAAGTTACTTCCGGAGTACCACAAGGCCCCCCTTGGCCCCTTATTATTTACTCTGTTCATAAATGACCTTCCTTCTGTCATAAATCACTCTCGGGTGCTGATGTACGCCGATGATGTTAAATTGTGTCTGTCTTCTAATGATTTTCTATCTGGTCAAAGATTGCAAACTGATCTTGATAGTTTTCAAGCCTGGTGTCGGGTAAATTTATTAAATCTTAATTGTGGTAAGTGTAATGAAATGTCTTTTTATAGGCGAATGCCCTTTTTAAATAATTATATTCTTAAGGAAAAACCGCTTGTTCGAATTGAGTCAGTTAATTATTTGGGTATCTTTTTAGATCCTAAGCTAAAATTTGACAAACATATCTCTTTCACCGCTAATCGTGCCTTTGGTGTCCTGGGTTTCATTAAGCGTTGGTCTAAAGAATTTAACGATCCGTACATTACTAAAACTCTTTATACTTCTCTTCTGCGACCTATTCTTAAATATGGGTCTTGTATTTCGTGCCCCCAACACAGGATTCATCAGTATAAAATATAATCGGTACAAAAACAATTTCTGCTCTTTGCACTCTGTGGTCTTAACTGGAATCCTAATACTCGCTCGCATGCTTATCGTAGTAGACTATTGTTAATACATCTTGCTTTTCTTTCTGATCGGAGAACCATGCTTGGTGTAATTTTCTTACATAAACTAACTTAAAAGAGAAATTGATTCTTCTGAATTAATCAGCCAGATTAGTTTTGAAGTTCCGGTTAGAAATTCTAGAAACTTTCGTGCTCTTTCTCTTCAAGCTTGTAATCCTAACTATGCTATACATAACCCTTTCGTATTATATGTTCTAAATATAACAATCTTTATCATTTAATATGTAGTGCTAGTTCTATTTCCTTACTCAGAACTTCACTTTTATGTTATCTGTGTAATCTATACTTTTTTGTCTATTGTATAATTTATGTAGAACTTTTATTTAGTTGTTCTTATTTATCTGTTCCGCGGTCTTTGTTACTGCACGTTATGCGGCGCGCCCCTCGGTCGGTTGGACGGGAGGTGGGATGCATTTTGCCCGGGTTTACGCGTTAAGAAGCCCGTGCTTGGTATCGCTGAGCCCGTTTAGTATATCAACGTCCGAAAAAGCTGAAAAAATTAAATACATACTATGTGAAAATAAAATATTTTGCTTTCAATGCATTTCTATGGTGTAAATTCCTACGAAAACAAACTTCAACTTTGAAAAACTCTTCATAAGAATTCTTCCGTCCGAATTAAAAGATCTTACACTCAATTCAAAGCTACGGAAATTTCCTGTTAAATGGGTTTTAAAATTTGACAATATCTTGTTTCGTTCAGAAGATATGATATTGCAAAGTAAAATGACAAAATGAGCCACTGTGCGACATCTCGCTCGTATTCCGATGGCCTTCGCCATGTGCTCCCTCTTTCTTTTTGTCAGCATTACTGCATCGCACGAACTGCACGAACTGTATTGGCCACATTGGTGGCGTACTCATCCGCGGCCACACTGGCTTGTATCTGTGTGCTGTTCACGCCATTTTGCGCTTCTTGCCAGGCATCGGACTTGCAAAAGCGAAGTCTATGACCGAGCCTCTTCCCGATTTACTGAAAGTGTGTTCGTTGCCTGTGTTAAGGAGTGACACATTCAGCATTTAGCTAGAGCCTCCAGTAGAATTCTTTCTTTGGGGTTGTTCTGCTGCTCCCCCATTCAATCGCCCAGACATTAAAATCGGCCCCGCATGACCTCTACCATGTCAGCAACAATATGGGCGATATCGGTCAGCTGGATACTGGGTGCGATGTAGCAGCTGTATATGTACATGTCATCAGCTTAGCTTTAACATATCCCCTGGCTGGCCTTAGCTCTGCAAGTTGCAGCGCTGATTGGATACAACTACAGATTGCTGCTCCTCTGCTTTAGTTCTGGACCCAACTGCTGTCTGGTTTAGTGCGATATGTCTCGAACAGTATTGCCACATCTATGTACTATATCGTTTCCACTAATGGTCTGTGTGAGCAAATCCTGTGCGGCTCTGCAGTGGTTTAAGTTTATTACTCCCTGTACCCATAAAATGGGTAAAAAGGGGGTATTGGATTTGTGCAAAAGTATGTAACAGGCAGAAGGAGACATCTCCGACCCTATAAAGTATATATATTCTTGATCAGTATCAAAAGAGATTTCGATTTGGCCATGTCCGTCTGTCTGTCCGTCTGTCCGTCTGTCCGTCCGTATGTATGAACGCAACGATCTCAGCAACTATAAGAGCTAGAGACACCAAATTTGGAATGTAGGCTCGTGTATAGCAGGCGCAGGTCAAGTTTATTTCTGATCTCAGATATCTCCCCCCGTTCCCCCGCAAATCGATAAAAACGTTTTACAGCCACAGTTTTAAAGATATAGCTTTGGTATTTGGCATGTACAATACTTTAGTCAGTCTTAATATACTATCCAAATTTCAAGTCGATCGGATAATAAACACGGAAGTTATTCAACGATTAAGATTCAGTACTGTAGCGAGGGGGGAAGAAGCAGCACAGCCACGACTTAAAATGCCTTGCTTGCGCTGTCGCTTGTGTGTGCGGCTTTGTGTATGTGTGCGTGTATGCGTAAGAGACGAACATATGATTGGAAGTTTAGACCTGGGTACGGGGAGTTTTGTAGTCGGGTATACTCGACTATAGCATTCTTACTTGTTTGGATAAACTTAATTTCTGAGTCCTCTAAGCAGCCTTCACGTACAACGGACTCTACTGAGTGTATGGTGTGACGTATTCTGGGCTCCTAGTCTCACACATAGAATGCAACGTGCCTCAGTAGTAAAATCTTTGGTAGCGTGGCCGTCTCCACCGCTTTTGAAGCATTTTTGTGACGCATCCAGTTTACTCCTGCGTCGGGCTGCCGTATGGCCAAGCTCAAGGCATTTGTTGCACCTTATCGGCTCTACTCTTTTCCGCCCTCTGCAAACTGCCCATCCCATTCGCACCACTTCTGTTGCCAAAATAGTGCTCGCCAGATTTTTGGGAAGGATCATCGTGGCTATCGGGGTACCAGGGTTTCCCTTGTGCAGCCTCGGCGCCACCTCCAACAGTAAGCCTCCTTCTATGCTTGGAAAGACAGCCTGCAGTAACTCGCCAGATGTTGTCCACTCGGGACTATCCCTTATTTCCAGGAGTGTGTGTATGTGTGTGTGTATGTGTGTGTGTATGTGTGTGTTTTTGTATGTGTTTATGTGTGTGTTTATGTGTATGTGTATGTGTAAGTGTACGAATATGCGATTCTAAATGTTTGACCTATGTACAGGAAGTTTTATAGTCAGGTATACTCGACTATAGCATTCGTATTTGTTCAAAACAGGGACCGTAATCATTATAAGTTATATATTAAAAATTACATGGTAATGATTACATTTCAATTGTTTGCGTTTTTCCTTAATGATAATCATTAATTTTGACTAATTGAATAAGACTTGGCCATAATCATTATTGTTGATCAAAAAAAATAAAATTCAAAAATAATGATTATCAATGATTTTTATTTTTTTCGCTCAATATAAAACTCAACAGTAATTTACGGCTTCTGTGTTAGATTTATCCCCAATATTCTTGCATATTCTTGTAAAGGGACCACAAAGCTAACCCTCAGGATTTTTTCATTATTTTTTTTTGTATTTTTTTTTCGGTTTTGGTTAGATTATGTTCGTTCAATTATTATTTAATTTAACAAAAAGCAATTTCTGCAATGATTCGTCAGCGAGGTTGCACCTTTGATCGGTAAGTATCATTTTGAGGTCCGAAAATGATCTTTCAACATTTGTGTTGCAGGAACCGAATGCACTATTTTGGCCAGCTGGTATAAATGAGGGTATGCATATCGTTTCTCCTCCCAATACTCCATAATATTGGAAGTCAAACAAATTGGCTTTGGGCTGTAGCAGTCAATTTCAGCATATCCCTTCTTTATTTGGTCTGATCGCGCACCATCTTCACCTTCATTTTCTGACGCCACCTCTATGGTTTGCGTGTGAACTAGCAGAGCAGGTTGTGCTATTGGACTAGTTGCTTCAGTTGCAAGTGCCGCTTTAGATTGCACACATAGTTGCCACTGAATGTCAATTTGCAACTGTGAATAGCTTTCCTTATCTTTTATTTCTTATTGATACATTATCATTTCAGAGAAAAGATTTTTTGTATGAACCACATTTTTCTACGCCCATTATAAGTGGGTGATTTTTTTATTTAAAAAAAATAAAATAATCATTATTTACGGTCCCTGGTTCAAAATAAAAGAGTTCGTGCTGACTGACTGATTTTGGAAAATCCAGCCCCATGGCCGGAAAATGGGCGTCTCAAGGTTATATGGACGAAAGTGGTCAAAGATTTCGGATGATCTACCCCAAAGTCGGAAAATTCGTGGAAATCTGTTGTATAAAACTTTTTTGATTATCGTCCGATTGACTTCAAACTCATTTTGAAAGCTCTTGACATCAAAAAATTCGACACGTGTATCACCGATTATTGGAAATTGAGCCTTATGCTCGGAAAATTTGTAGAAAACTCTGGCACTCGACATGTTATGTGATTGGCTTCAAACTCATTTCCATGGTTCTACCCAAACACATAAAAGGCGCGGTGTCCAAAGATTTTGTAAAATCTATCCCTAAGGTCGTAAAATTTGCGGAAAACTGTTGTATAAAATTGACTTCAAACTCATATTCAAATTTCTGTTTATCATTCAATCATTTTGAAACTAATTTATAATAATAATTAAATAATAATACCGGTTTTGAAAAATACACGTGGCTTTATACTAATTTGCAAATATTAATACAAAAACTTTGCGGGCAATACAACGCGCGGAAAACAATTGGAAAGATTGATTCTGGATTCTTAGTATTATTCTTGAAATTGACTTAAAATGCCACATGATTTTGGAAAATCTACTCCGCGTCGCCACGGGCGGGAAATGGAAGTCAAGGCCAAATGAGTGGGACATTTTATTGTTGTTTTTTTTTTTCAAAGACATAGACATAGCCCTACACAAACAAGTAAGAATGCTATAGTCGAGTATACCCGACTACAAAACTCCCTGTACCCAGGTCTAAAACTTCCAATCATATTTCGTTCACTTACACATGCACGCACACATGCACAAAGCCGCGAGCGACAGTGTACGCAAGGCATTTTAAGTCGTGGCTGTGCTTCTTCTTCCCCCCCTCGCTCGAGTACTGAATCTTGTTCGTTGAATAAATTCCGTGTTTATTATCCGATCGACTTGAAATTTGGACTAAGAGTGACCGAAGTAGTGTACATGCCAAATCCCAAAGCTATATCTTTAAAAGTGTGGCGGTAAAACGTTTTGATCGAATTGCGGGGGAACGGGGAGAGATATCTGAAATCAGAAACAAACTTGACCTGCTCCCGCTATACACGAACCTACATTCCAAATTTGGTGTCTCTAACTTTTATAGTTGCTGAGATCCTTGCGTTCATACATAGGGACAGACAGACGGACATGGCCAAATCGAAATCTCTTTTGATACTGATCAATAATATATATACTTTATAGGGTCGGAGATGTCTCCTTCTGTCTGTTACATACTTTTTCACAAATCCAATACCCCCTTTTTACCCATTTTATGGGTACAGGGAGTAAAAACATTAGTCACGTGGCTTAACTATTTAGTTGTATTTCTTACGGTTGACAAAAGTAGTCAAATTCAAAAAAAAAATGCACTTTCATCTAAATTTTTTCCCGAGCAAGGCCGGGATATTACCCGCTAGTTCTTATATATTTTTTAAAGCGCAAAGGTTAGGATAATATGACGTCACACTTTCGCATCGCCGAATAACGACTAACGGACATGCGCATGGCGACATGATCCGCAACTACGTTAATTCGAAAGTAAGTTATCAGCAATAATTAATAATAATAATTAATAATTCAGAGCTTCAAAGCTTTTGTCATCGAGCAGCGCTACTCTGGGAACCACGCAACCCTACAAAACACGACCAAGAACCCTGAACGGTAGGTGCCCTTGTAAATAAGGCTCAAATGAGCTACTTTTGTTTAACAGAGCAGAGCTTTCTCGTGAAAGAAACGGTTCAAAGAATGTGTTTACTTTAGATGCAAGCTATTCCCCAACGTAGAGTCCTATGCCCTAGTTCGCGCTAATGCAACCGAAGGTAACAGCGATGTTCGCCCATCGCCACTGCAGTAGAGTCTTAAGGTACAGTCAGACAGGCTGTTTTTGTAGCAAAATGCCTAAAATTTTGAACAAATGTTTTTGCAAACGTCTGTCTGACCACCTAAAAATTTTGAACACAAAATTTTGTGAAACTCGGTTTTGTCACATTTTGTAGAAAAAATGTTGTGCTGCATTTTCTCCTGCCTGACCACAGTGTGACTACCCTTACAAAACAAATGCAAGACCAAATCTGTGCAAACATAGTGAAATGTAGATTTTTCGGAGCGTGAACAGCAAGCCAAATCTCAATAGTCCGGCACAGGCTATTGTAAATGCTATGATAGTTGATATAGATGCTGTTCAAAAAAGGTATGAGGATGACAGGAAAGATCGAAACATGCAGATGTGCAACTATATATATTCGGAGACGGCAGCACAAAAATGATTCCCTTCGAAAAAACATAATATCAATAATCTTATTAGGTTCATCCTCCTCTAAAGCATTTAGTGTATACATTGATGCAGCAGCAAAATTTAAAATTAAAATGTTATCTTTTTCCGACTCCATCTATAACGATAACTTTAAGGCAATGTTATCGACAAACGTTGACATTTTGGTTGCAAACTTACATATATTTGTCACTAATGTGTGACCAGTACACAAATTGTTTGCATGAAAGTAGATTTTGTGCAGAATCGGCGCTGCCAACTTTTCCGATAATTTTGTCATATGTATGACCGGCATCCAAAATTTAGGTTTTTTTTAAATTTATTTTTTTTTATTTGTGTGGTGGTTGTGATCGGCACCTTGCGATCTTACCCAACCATGTATCGGGTTCAATGATCCAGGATCAATATATTTACATTTATTGTGGGTAAATGTTAACTAAAGACTAATTTAACATAAGTGTGGGAAAGTAAAACAAAAAACAAAACAAATAAATATATATATATATATATATATATATATATATATATGTATATATATATATATTTACATTTTTAGTGGCTTCTCCTACTAGGGAGGTAACTTGGGTAAATGCGCTTCAGTCTTCTGTTGCGGGGTCCTCTGTTAAGTTTGCTGGCTAAGCGGTTAGGATGGTTTGCTACCCTTTCGTTATAGCGACTAGAGTGCCGATTTATTTGGTCACCAATTGGAGTCAAGTGTAGATCTCGCTCGATGACTTTATTCTTTACATACCAAGGCATACCAGAGCTAAGTCTGGCGCCCTTAGATTGAATTATGCGCACACGGTTAATTTGGGACTTAGAGGCAGTACCCCAAAGTTGAATACCATAAGTCCAAATTGGCTCAACTATTGCCTTGAATATGTACCGTTTTGTCCGCATTTGGAGCTTATTGTTGGGGCGAAGCAGCCAGTTCAATTTGTGTAGCTTCCACTTAGCTTTAATAGTGATGCTTTGGATGTGCGTCCAGTTGAGCCGTCGGTCAAATAGCATGCCAAAATAGCGGTGGGAATATTGCTGCATAATCAGCTCCCCGTCAAAGAAGACGCCGGGGTTGTTTTTTCGCCTCAATGTGAAACAGACGTTGATTGACTTGGCAGGGTTTATCCTAATGTTCCAGCGTTTGGACCAATTTTCAACTTCTGCAAGATATTCCTGGACGTAATCTGCTGCCACATACTCACAGGAGCTAGAAGCAAGAACTGCGGTGTCATCTGCGTATGTTGCAATCATCAGTCTTTCGCCGTTATTTATGAGTGCCCGGTTGGGCGAAGGGAGATCAGCTGTGAAGAGGATGTATGAAACAGGTCCAAGTAGACTGCCTTGAGGGACTCCTGCTGCAACACCTTGTAATTTGGAGAATTCACCTTTGACATCCACAAAGAAGGTGCGTTGGTCTAGAAATGACTATAAAATGGTGTAGTATGGAGCAGGCAGAAAAAGTTTGAGCTTGTATTTTAGGCCGTTATGCCAAACCCTGTCAAAGGCTTGTTGAACATTTAAGAAGACAGCTACGCAAAATTGTTTCTCCTTAAAAGTTTTAAGAATGTGTTCTACAATGCGGTGAACCTGCTCCGGACATCCATGTTGTCTCCTAAAGCCAAATTGGTGCGCCGGCAACACGTTTTCAGTCTCACCCAGACCAAGCAATCGGTCTAGGAGAATTCGCTCAAATATTTTTGAGATTACCGGTGAGAGACGGATCGGTCTATATGAGTTTGCTTCGTTTGCGTTCTTTCCAGGTTTAAGTATCATCGAGATCTTTGCACGCATCCACTGCTTTGGAAAGTGTCCGATTCGAAGAATGCCCTTAAAGATGTTAGGGTAGTAGTATCAATGTGGTCAAATCCCGGAGATTTTTTCACGCGCATACTCTCGATACAAATCTTGATTTCGTCGGTAGTTACCTCGCGAATGGGAAGTGCCATTTGTAGGGGTGCTTCCAGAAAGTTCTGCACCATTGCACAGTGCATCACGCTAGTTGTCTCGTATGGAGTGAATTGCACCTTGAGGTGTTCAGCAAATACTTGGGCTCTGTCGCTGTCTTTTCTTGCCCAGAGTCCGTTGGCGTCCTTTATTGGCATTGAAGTGGAAGGTTGTCGTTTTATATTTCTAGTGAGCTTTCACGCTAAAAATTAGGCAGCGCTTTCGGGCTCTGCTCTGCCAAGCATTTCGTCAAATCTTTCGCTTTGCGTTTTGCTTAGGAGCGTTCTCAATGTATTGCTCGCGCGGTTGAAAAGTGCCTTGTAGACAGGATCTCGAGTCCTGACGTACTTTCTACGTAGCGCCCGTTTACGGGAAAGCAGCGATCTGGCTTCTGAGCTTAATATTTGAGTCGAGGTGCCACAGTGCTGTGGGTGAGCTTGTTGGCTTTTAGCGGTGAATAGATGTGCTGGGGGCGCTGCTAGTGCAGCTGCTTCATGTATACAGCGAGTTAGGGCTTCCGTTGCATCATCTACTTCCTCTGGATTTAATAAGTCTGTTCTCAGGTCACAGTTGCGCTCTAAATGTGTCTGAAATAGATGAATATTTGCACCCCTGGGCAAAAGTTTTAAAACACTGGGGTGTAGTTGAGGCGAATCAAATAATTCGATGAGAAGTGGTAGATGGTGGAAAGACAGATCATAGAGCGTAAAATTTAGGCTAAATTTATATAGTTTGCACAAAACAAATGACACTTAATTTCGCTCCAAATATTTAGCCTGTCTGACGCTATCTTTAGGTTCCTAGAAGTCGTAAGCGTGGACGGAGTCATACTCTACATGAGTATGACATGTATAATGGTTAAAATCTCTTCTATTCATTCAATTATGTTTTAGTTTATTATTAAATTTCCATATTGAAGTTAGCAAATGTTAAGTCCTATTCTAAAGTAGTCAAATCAAATTTAAAGCCATTAAAGTACTGATGCTCCAAGATGTCCTTGGCTGAAATTCGATGTACTGGATCATAAATAAGCATCTTTTGAATAAGGTCCACTCCGTTTGCATCAAGATTTTTTAGCTGGTTGGTTAACTGATTTGTTGACCAACAAGGAAATGTATTTTTGTAATCGGGAAGCGAAGTTACTCCCGGCCAAATATCTTCCGTAGGCGTTTTGAGAATTCTGTAAATAATAAAAAATAGTATAAGAATGGCGGATACACCCACAAATATATTAAAATATTAAAACCTTTAACGTATTAAGGGTGTAATAAAGAATTTGTTATTATTGTAGCCGAAATGTTAGTTCAAATTAAGACTTTAGTAGACGAGGTTATATACCAATATGTGTACCAAATTAGGCTAACTTTAAGGTTTGGCTGGCACACTTTAAATAAAACGCACAGCTTAGTTATTAAAATGTACTTTACTAACTGTGAAAACCCCAAAATTGCCCAGCAAAATATTTAAATTAAAATTCATTATGTTCAATTTGATTACTTTTATCTATGGTAAACAGCGCACCAGACGGCACACAACATTAGTTTAAAGAATATATAAAAACAACGTAGCCAACAAACAATAAATTTAAAAGCACAGTTAAACAGTCTTCAACAACAAAAGTACTTAGTTAAGCAGTAACACATCTCTTAATTTTAATTTTATTTTGTATTCTCTTTGCTTATATATTTATGCGCTTTTTTCAATAGGTGTGACCATGCATTTTAGCCTACAAATCCATATCTATCCATAGTTGGATACACATTTCACATCAGGCTCTCTCTTTTTAAAACTTTAATGCAACATTAATATTAAAGAAAAGTTTCATACAAGAGTTTTCACGAATTTCCGACCGTGGAGGTGGATTTTCCAAAATCTTTGAGTCCCAGTTATGTTTTGTTGAAAACTTTGAAAATTAATTTAAAGGTAATCACACGAAAAATTATATTATTGAATGTCAAAGTTTTCCATCAATTTCCTGACCATAGGGGTGAATATTTCAAGACTCACGGGACAAGTGTCGAACTAATTAATGTGTAGAGCTTTGAAAATGAGTTTGACGACAAGGGGACGGTGATCAAAAAAGTTGTATACAACTTTCCTCAAATTTTCCGACCTTGAACTATAGGAAAAAACTTAAATTTTTCGGCATACTCTAAATATAAATCTGACTTATAGTTCACAACCTTATCAATTAGTTTCGCCTTATCCTTATTAGGTAATTAACTCCAATTGCATTTTTGTGCCTTTAATAACTGAAAGCTCTCTTCAACGTGATTTAAAGGCTATTAAGCCCGTATTTTCACCGGGACCTGATGGAGTACCAAGCTGCGTGCTCAAGTACTGTGCTGAAGGTATTTTTAAGCCATTATATTTTCTTTTTAAATTGTCCGTGGAGTTGTGCTCTTTCCCCAATATTTGGAAAGAGTCACTTATTATTCCTCTCCATAAAAAGGGAAACAAGTTTAATGTTAAGAACTATAGAGGTATTTCTAAGTTGTTTGCTATTCCTAAGATTTTTGAGAAATTAATAACTTCTCAAATTCAACATTTATGCAGATTTATAATTTCACCCTGCCAGCATGACTTTGTGAAATATATATATCTACTACCACTAACCTATTGGAATTCACTTCTCTTGTTATTAAGGGATTTCAATCTATAATGCAAACAGATGTTATTTACACTGATTTCAGTAAGGCTTTTGACTCTGTTAATCATTCTCTTTTACTTCACAAGCTTCATCTTCTGGGATTTCCAAATAACTTAATTCTTTGGATCTCCAACTATTTAACTCTTAGAACCCAAAAGGTTTATTTCAAAGGCTTAGTCTCTAAGTCTGTTCAAGTGACTTCCGGAGTAGCACAAGGCCCCTCTTGGCCCCTTATTATTTACTCTGTTCATCAATGACCTTCCTTCTGTCGTAAATTACTCTTGGGTGCTGATGTATGCCGATGATGTTAAACTTTGTCTCTCATCTACTGATTTCCTGTCTGGTCAAAGGTTACAAACTGATCTTGACAGTTTTCAAGCCTGGTGTAGGGTAAATTTATTAAATCTTAATTGTGGTAAGTGTAACGTTATGTTCTTTTACAGTCAACTGTTTATCAATTCGGCACTTGCCGACGCCATTTTTCGAGTTCTGCTAGGAAGTTGGCTGATTGCAGCGTGCGAGGCAAAAGACCCAATTTAAGTGACAATTGGTTGCCGCAACCGATTGTGCTAAAATTTGCCCGTGTATGGGTCTGTTTATATGGGCAAAAGTCTAATTTTAGCCCGATCAAACTTATTTTCAAAGCTTTTAACGTTTAATAATTCGATACGTGTTTCTCTGATTTGAAAAAATTACCCCATACGGAAAATCGGTAGAAAAGTCTCGCATTAGACAATTTTAATTTTTGCGTGCGATTGGCTTCAAACTTAAGCCCGAGGTTCTACAAAAATACATGTAACAATGCTATAGTCGAGTATACCCGACTACTTACTACTTAGTTACTCCCTGTACCCAGGTCGAAAATTTCCGATCATTTCTTCGTACACTTACACATATACACACACATCCACAAAGACGCACTCACACCAGCGACTGCAAACCGACAGCGCAAGCGAGACATTTTAAGTGGTGGCTGTGCTGCTTGTCTCCTGCATACATTTGCACAGATCCAATACCCCCTTTTTACTCATTTTATGGGTACAGGGAGTAGAAATATTATGATTCCAATGCATTTTGCTATTTTACATGACAAAATTTCCGATCGCATCTTCGTACATTTACGCATAGACATACACATACACAAAGACGCACACACACAAGTGACAGCACAAGCGACAGCGCAAGCGAGGCATTTTAAGTGGTGGCTGTGCTGCTTCCTCCCTCCCGCGCTGCACACTGAATCGTGTTTGTTAAATAACTTCAGTGTTTGTTGTTTTTGATTGGAATTTGGACAGCAGATTAATAGTGACTGAGGATTGATTATACATGCCAAAACCCAAAGCTATATCTTGAAAATTTAAATGTTACTGTAAAACGTTATCTAAAATTGAAAACCAACTCGATCTTCGAATGGTATACAGTAATCTATATTCCAAATTTGGTGACTCTAGCTCTTAGTTGCTGAGATCGACGTGTTCATCCGGACAGACAGACGGATGAATGATATACCAGGAGTTGGTGTGGGCCAGAAGTCTACTTCTGTATCTTTCAGCAAAATTGCTGATTGTAGGGCATACTGGCAATATACCGAGATCATTATAAATAGTGTTGTTGCGCACACAGTAGGGAGCGTCTAGAATACTTCAGAGAATTTTAATTTGGCAAGACTCGATCTATGGGCACAATGATGGCCTTATAGAGGCGGATCTTGGCAGCCAGAGAAAGTCCACTCCCAGGCCAGCTAGTTTGGCCTGGGAGTGGACTTTCTCTGGCTGCCAAGATACTAGCTTAAACCCGGGGCGTTGCTCGCATTTCCTTAGTATATTTAATTAAATTTCATTGACTTTCAATTCTCATAAATATTTATTATTAATAATAGAGATGCCCTTAAAATCATAAAAATTGGACGCCAGACTTTCCTGCGAACTGCCAAAAAAGAATCTGAACGTGCGTCAATGCTACCGCTGCTTTGGCTTTTTATACGAAAAATTACTGCACAAAGGAGCCTAAGTGAGGACGCTGTGGTGAGGCGCATTGGACCAATTCTCACTTATGTCAGGTCAAAACTTATGATGACCTTCAGTGCTCAAACTGCGAGGGCATCCACGCAGCTACGAGTAAAAGCTGCAGAGTGTATCTGATGCGTCGCGAGAAGGCCAGCAGAGCACAGGTGTTAGAAACTCACACCATGCCCAGAACCTTCCTCAGAAAATTGCAATTCAATCCCGCTCAATCCACAATAAGGCTAGCGAAAATCCTCGAACTGAACCCTTTACGAGGGTGCTGGCCGGGCAATGGACACTGTATTAACCTCGGAGTAAACGGGTTATACTTCGTGTCACTTGCGCGCCTTCATCCATAGGTAGTGCAGGGTCTAGCGAAGGCGAAGGCACAGTACCTTCTATCGGCTTCGCCAAGATAAGAGTACTGCGACCGGAGCCATGGTTCGAGGTACCTGGCGGCAGGTATAAAACGCTAAGGGTGATTCCCCGAAGAAAAAAATCATAATGGATGCGAAAAAGGAGGCAACTAGAGTCGGGATGTCGACTCAAACGTCGGTGGGAAGCGTGACTGCTACCACCGGCGGGCACGGGGAGGAGCAATCCTCTCTGCGTGTCGCCAGCGGTCACACCTCTACCAAAGACTGTTTAACAACAAGATATCCAACGCCCATACAATGAATGGACAACGAAATTTTAAGTGTGGCTTTCCAGGTGGCTTTTCGCTCAGCGCGCTCTTGCTCTCGGTTGCTTAGGTGGCTTTTCGCTCTGCAGTACTTAGCGCGCTCTCGCTCTCGGTTTCTTTCATTTGTTTTTGTTGTGGCTTGCTGCACTATAGGATAAATGGACACATTTTGTGTTATAAATTTTTAACTGAAAGATCACTAAATATCTTGGGTCGTGTTTCTTTGTTAACGTCCGAATTTTTGTTAGAGCTTTCGAACAAAAAATGGCCGTGACATCATCCATTTTTAAAATTAAAAACCACAATTTAATAGACAAATTATTGATACTATAAAATTTGTCTCATGCCAAAAAACTTCAATTTTGTCTACAGTGCCAAGGGAGATTGTATTTTCTGAACGCGCACATGGTGCATTGTGAACTACAAAATACCCTGTACATGTATCATTATATAAGGGAAAATAATTGTACATGTAGTATAGTATATAATGCGAACAATTCCCTACATTTATCTACTCTACAAAAAAAACATAGTCCGCGTCAAAAAAAAAACATTCAATTAATCGGACGGCATGACAAAAGTATTAGAATCAATTTATTAAATCCAGGGTACAAATATGTCAGTGCCGACACCAAAAGAACACGAAACTTGGACTCAAACTGAAATTGAATTGTGAAACTCGCTGGCTGCTTTCAAGATGCCACCGAATCGTAGAGTGAGACAAAGCAACTATGAAAGAGATCGAGTGCGTAGATATACATACGCGCGCTAATCTGGCATTGCATTTGGGGTTTGAATTGTGTGCAGATTTTTATCAATACGCGGTGAGGCTGAGAGCGCATTCTATTTTTAGAATTTTACGCTCTCAAAGTAGAGCGGCCGATCGCACGACCATTTCGAGCCCAGAGAGCGGTTTCACGAAAAACAAGCGTTCCCTTGTGCCTTTTTATTGTTCGTTGGATATCTTGTTAAATAAATTGTCTTTGCCTCTACCTTGGTTGGAGCAGGCCATGGTAGTTGCAAAGCTACTGCCACCACCACAAACGCAACTAATGCTAAGCTGTGGCGAAGCGGTGCCGTAGTCGATACAGACTCGGACTGCGAATCGCATGCGGTAGCATAACTACGGAAGCCGAAAATAAGCTTCTGCTCTCCCCTGTCCAGGCGGGTGCCAGTACCTCTAGTAAGGTCGGGCCCAAGCGGACAAAGGAGGGTATGAGAGCCAAGGCACAATATAAAGCGGCTCTCAGAATCAGAGCTCGGCTCAGCGGCAGCGGCGACCTCACCCCCGAGGAAAGGAGCAAGCTGGCGTGGGCTGATCTGAAGATTAGCGAGGGTCGGAAACACTTTGCCCAGAAGCCTACTCTACAGGCTTCTAGTGGCAACTACGTGAATAAGGTTGAGGAGCAATTGGCCACTAAACGCCAGCGCTCGACCGAAACGACAAAGGCTGGAGTGCCCGTGAGCAAGCGGCCCCGACCCACCAACAAAACCACCAGGGAGTCTGCGAGCGACGTAGCAAAACGACATCTTGTCGTGGCGCTCGTCGACAAAAGCGACCCCAATGGCAAGATGTCGCCAGTACGGTGGAGATTAGTGGAAGCACGACTGCTCGAGGCGATGTTGAAGAGGATGGAGACTCCGGATGCCGCACCACATGGTGCAGGTTGGCTCAATGGAGTCAAAATTCTCAGCTGCAGAGACGACCCCACCCTGGAGTGGGTCTCTCAAACAGTCGCCTCAATGGCCGCCCCGTGGAAGGGCGCCAAACTGGAGGTAGTGGACAGAACCAGCATTCCGTCCGTACCAAAGGCAAAAGTGCTCCTTCCGAGAGTCGTGCCTAAAGAGCAGGCTCTCAAACTACTCAAATGGCAGAATCCTGACGTGCCCACCGCAGATTGGCAGGTCATTCATGTCGCTAAACCCGATAAAAAGGGACAGCACATGATCCTGCAAATTAGCAAGGAAGCCGAGGATCTGCTTTATCCCAGGTACGGGAAGATGGCGTGGGGCGTGGGTAGCGTATATCTGCGTCTCAAGAAACGCCACCCCCAAGACAACAACGACAATACGCTGATGGCTGGTGAGGTGGAGAAGGACCTGGGCCTTGTGTCTATGGTGGAAGCTACCCACAGCCTGGAAATCGTGGAAGTGGCCACAGAAGCCACGCCCGAGGACCGGAAAATGGAGGACGACGAGGATGACGACACGACGTTGGTAGTCGAGCGACCGCGAGCGGAGGAATCTAGCAGCCATGCAGCTGAAGGTCCTCCAGCTCAACCTACATAAAAGTAAGCTAGCGTCGGCGGAGCTCCTTACAGCCCTGGAGCAGGGGTCCGCCGATGTTGCTTTAGTCCAGGAACCTTGGTTGGCAGCGGGCAACAAGGTGGCTGGGCTTTAGTTCGCTAACTTCAACACGTTCCACCCGACAACAGTAAGTAGGAACAGAACAGCTATCCTAGTAAGGAAATGCATCTACTCTTACATTATGTCTAATTACAGTACTGATGATCTCACAGTCGTGGCGCTAGAGGGTAACAACGATGAGCCCACGCTGTTCCGTCCTGTTACATGGCGCACGACAGGGAGGCACCACCCGATGAACTCAGGAGACTGACCGCGGAGGCAGGCCTGCGGAGGCAGCCCCTAATTGTCGGAACGGACGCCAACGCTCACAATACTGTGTGGGGCAGTCCGGACATCAACGATAGAGGTGAGTCTCTTCTTAACTTTATACTTCAATCTAGCCTAAGGATAGCAAATGTTGGGTGTGAGCCTACATATGTGGGACCCACGTCTTCCAATATCCTAGATCTTACGCTTGCAGCCGGGAATAGTACACAAGTGGCGGAATGGAGGGTTCTCGATAAACCTTCCTTCTCACAAGTACATCCAATTCAAGGTGCAATTTGACTACACTTCTCCCCAAAATGTATACAGAAACCCCCGGAACACAAACTGGGAGAAGTTTGTAACAACGTTGGGAAGGAAGATACCCACACCACCCACAATCTCATCAGAAGATGATATAGAGAGGGCCCTGAGGACTCTCACACATCACCTCATTACTGCGTACCACACTTCGTACAAGCCATCAAAAAGCAAAAGGAGGACCAGGCCACCCTGGTGGACTCCAGAGCTTAAAGCACAAAGGAAAGATGTACAGGATCTCTTCAAGCTTGCAAAACAAGCCGAAGAAGAGATTATTTGGGATGAGTACAAAATACTGCTACGTAACTTCAAAAAAGAAGTTCGGAAGGCAAAGAGAAACACATGGAGAACCTTCTGCTCTAGCAAAGAGAAGGTCACAGAATCGGCAAGACTCCGAAAGCTGTTTTCCAGACAGCCAACCATACAGAGTCAGCTAAAAACAGATGATGGATGATGGGCGGAAAACAGCAGGGAAGCAATATGCGCTCTCATCGATGCGCATTTCCCTGGGTGTACAGAAGTCACAGAGCCTGACACACCTCAAACTATCCGAACAATAAGCTCGGACCTACCCGCAGACATAATCACACCGAAGAAAATCCAGAGGGCAATAGACTCGTTCTCGAGCTACAAATCCCCTAGACTGGACGGAATTTTTCCAACGATGCTGCAGATAACCAAGCATTGGATCATCCCATGGCTGCATCCACTGTTTGAAGCATGTCTGCAACGCGGCTATGTGCCTGTGGCCTGGAGAACTGCACGGGTCGTGTTCCTGCCCAAAGCAGGCAAGGCCTGCTATCCTATGCATCCTATGCGGATGACATAAGCATATTATCACGGGAAAATGTCCATCGACCCTCAGCTCAGTCATTGAACACACGTTACAGGAAATACTAAGATGGGCCACCGAAGACGGACTTAGCATCAACGCGGATAAGACGGACCTCATTCTCTTTACTAAGACATACAAGGTACCGCGGTGGAACCCGCCAAGGTTGAACGGAATACCGCTCACGCCAAAAACGAATATAAAATATCTCGGAGTAGTCCTGGACAGCAAACTGACATGGAGACTCAATGTTGAGGAAAGGGTGAAAAAGGCAACAGTCGCGCTTTACGCATCGCAGAAGATGCTAAGTGGTACTTGGGGCCTGTCACCACGACTGATGCATTGGATCTACATCTCAGTAGTGCGTCCGATACTACTATACGGCGTCCTGGTATGGTGGCAAGCCACGAAGAAGACCACATACCTGAAACTGATGGAAAG
The DNA here is from genome assembly GCA_037075165.1 of Hirtodrosophila histrioides. Classification (NCBI taxonomy): domain Eukaryota; kingdom Metazoa; phylum Arthropoda; class Insecta; order Diptera; family Drosophilidae; genus Hirtodrosophila; species Hirtodrosophila histrioides. The sequence continues at coordinate 836,008 of JBAMCL010000600.1, read as the reverse complement.
GACCCAGCGACAGGCACTTGTCTGTATCACGGGGGCGCTGAGGTCCACTCCAACCAAGGCACTCGAAACACCTACTGTGTGTCAACCCCCTGGACATACACGCGCAACTGCTTGCACAGAGGACCGCCCAACATCTATGTGCAACGGGTAACATGGCACTTCAAAGTTTTGGACACAGCTCGATTGGGAGGGAGATGCAAAGTAGCACGGACCACATGACTCCTCGAGCTAACTTTAAAGAACCGCAAACGTCAATGGGACCAAAAGATTGGTGTACTGGACTGGACCAACACGCCATTAAGATCTTCACGGATGGTTCAAAAATGGATGCAGGAGTAGATGCGGCAGTGTACTGTGCAGAACCAGATATATGCCATACAGGTTGCCCGACTACTGAAGCATATTACAGGCGGAAGTCTTCGCAATAAGGAAAGCAGCAGAAGTAGCTCTATCCACAACAACTATGAACGAGCGAATAAACATATTCGTAGACAGCCAAGCTGCTATAAAATCATTGCGGGCGTCCTCCATTTGTTCCAAAAATGTCCTGGCAAGCAGGGAGGCTTTAGATAATCTAAGCACTGCTAGAACAGTGCATATCTATTGGGTTCCCAGCCACCGGGGCATTGATGGCAACGAAATGGCGGATTGCCTGGCAAAACAAGGAGTCGAGCTACCTCTTGAGATCAAAGGAAATATACAAATTTCATTGCAGTCGCTATATACCGAACTGGATGAATCCGCTTGGGCTAAAGCTGGTGAAAGGTGGCGAAACACTACCAGCTGCAGAATCGCTAAAATTATGTGCAAGAAGCGAAATCAGAAACTCACTAACTTCCTGCTACATCTTCCAAGGAAAGATTGCAGACTAATGATAGGAGTATTAACTGGACATTGCCTAGCAGCAGCTCATGCTAAAAAGCTGGGGATATTAACGGAAGACGGCTGCCGGAAATTTAACCCTCTAACACCTAAGAGTGTCTATAGACACTTATTATATTATTCACAATAATAAAAAAATTAAGAGCTTTTACATCATTTGAATATTTTTTGACTGTTAGTAATAAACACACCAAATTATGTCTAGAAGCTTTGAAAGCTCTCAGAAGCTTTTAACGGTACTTTTTATTTTCATGTGCACAAAACATGTGTTTTTTCACGCGTGAAATTTGTCCTGCTGCTTGTTGTGTTTTGTTGTGCTGATAAAAGTAAATATATTAAAGCAATTCAGCTGATAATTTTTTTCGTGAAGTATCATAAAAATAAATAAACTTTAACTTCGTAATTTGGAAATGACTATTTTTAAACTCAGAGCCCCAAGAGTGCCTTAAGGCACTTATTCATATTTCTCACCTTACAGGTAAACGAAAGCTTTTACACTTTTTCTGACTACATTTTTGAGTTCTGGAGCCACAATTCACCTTAGAAAAAATTATTCGATTTAATTTTTTCCATTATTTTTGAAAGTAGCCTAAGAGGGTTAAGGAACCAGGAGTTATGGAAACCTTGGAACATCTTATATGCAGCTGCCCAGCACTCGCAACACTAAGACATCGATACTTCAACAAACACTGGCTCGCATCACTAGAAGAAGCGGCCGGACACACTCCCAATGCGCTGCTGGCGTTTGCCAAGCGCACACGAATCCTACAGGATAAACAAACCTCCTAATGACCTTCAGTATCCGGCGACACTAAGGACCTACACGGTCTATCTGTGACCACCATGTGGTGGTCAACCGGTTCTACCTAACCTAATCCACAATAACCACCCAGAAACTAGTTTTCGACAGCGGGACGCATCTCATGCAGCAAACTATTGCTGGACTCCAGGTCACAATAACTGAGCTTACGAAAGTAATCAGGGAGCTTCGAGGCTCCAGGCCGATTATGAAGCACAAATAATGACTTCTGTACTGCGCCTCGGAACATGGAACGCCCGCAGCATCATCCCTAATGCGAACGAGCTTAAATTATTTCTAAGCAAACATAAAATTGACATTATGCTGGTTTCAGAAACATTTCTACACACTGGAACCTACTTCGTTATGGAAGGATGCACTTGCTATCGCGCAGACCATCCATGATGGCGGTCGGAGGAGACTGTGTACTAGTTAGACAGGATCTGACACATTACCAACTTCATTCGATTACTACTGATTTCGATAATGGTGTCAACTTGCATGGGTGAAATTCTTGTCGCTGCCACCTACCTGCAACCCACTCTGTCCTGGACGCAAGCTGGAATCGATAGGCTCCTGAATCAGCTAGGCCATAAATTCATAATCGGTGGAGATTTTAATGCGAAACACCGGCTCTGCGGAAACCTAAGCGAACCCAGGAGGCACAGCGCTGCACAATACCATCAACAACAGCGCAACACTAGTTCTGGCTACAGGCATTACCCTTACAGCAGAAGAAGCACTCCCACGAGTATAGACTTTTACATGTATCGTGGTGTTGATAACAATAAGAGAGGTGCATGAGCTGTCCTCTGATCTCGACATGCGCCAGCTGCTACATAACAACGTGAAAGCACAAAAGAGATAAAAAAATCTCTCTCATGAATCGCTCTCTCGGCCTTAAAATTAATAAGTGCGACTGAAATCGCCACATTGCTTATGTCTCTGAGACTCTGCCTATGCTTTGCTATCGATCTACGGTAGTTGACGCGCTTCTGCTGGAGTCAATTATTATTGTTATAGTACTACGATTTGGTTAATTTAAATAATTTAAGTCTATTAATTAGTTATGTACCTTTGTAGTTAATATTATACGAATGTTGCTGGGCTGATTTACTACATAATAACATTATTATTATTATGTAGTATTAAATCGGAACAATGGCATTCGCGTTATCGATGTTGATCGAATTTGCCGCCAAATTAGACTTTTGAACTTTTGCTGACAGCGGTGCACATTTCCGCAGTGCACGGGACTTACGCAATCAGATTGCGATAAATGAAGGGTTGCGCTGTGTAAACTTTTTTTTGATGTTATTATGCATTATTCTTCTAACTTCATCAAAATATTTTAAACGACTACGACAACCCGTCGCCATGGATGAGAAATGGGGTCAAAGTCAAATGAGTGAGATTATTTGATTAGTTAGATCGGCTTCAAAGTCATTGTCACAGCCCTACACAACAAATCATTAGGAGTTTGTCTGAACTATGTGGTTTTATCGGGAGGGAATTTTGTGATATTCTATTTTTGTGTATTTCCTACGGTTGACGAAAGTAGTCAAGTTCAAGATAATGCACTTCTATTTAAAAATTTCGCCGGGCAAGCCGTATTTCCAGCTATCTATATATATAAAAGAGTTCGTGCTGACTGACTGACTGATTGATTGGCAATCATCGCACAGCCCAAACCATAAGAGCTAGGATGCTGAAATTTTCACAGAAGCTTCCATCTATGATGAAAGTGCACACTAAGATTTTGGAAATTTCCACCCACAAGCGTGGAAAATCGCGGAAAACTGTTGTATGAAACTTTTTTGTTTACCATCCAATCAGGTTCAAACTCATTTTCCGAGATCTACACAAAAATTAATTTGACACATATTTCACCGATTTTTCCCCCATGGGTGGAAAATGGGGGTCTCAAGGTTGTATGGGCGAAAGTCTAATTTTAGTCCGATCACCTTCAAATTCATTTTCAAAGCTCTTCACGTAAAATAATTCGACACGTGTATCAGCGATTTTGGGAAATTCGACCACATGGTCGGAAAATCGGTGGAAAAGTCTGGCATTCGACATTTTTAGTTTTCATGCGATTGGCTTCAAACTCATTTTCAAGGTTCTATGGGAAAAAATAATAGGCGAAATGGTCAAAGATTTTGGAAAATCTACCACCAAAGTCGGAAAATTCGTGGAAAACTGTTGTATGAAACTTTTTTGATTATCGTCCGATTGACTTCAAACTCATTTTGAAAGCTTTTTACATAAAATAATTCAAGACGTATATCAGCGATTTTGGGAAATTCGACCACATGGTCGGAAAATCGGTGGAAAAGTCTGGCATTCGACATTTTTAATTTTCATGCGATTGGCTTCAAACTCATTTTCAAGGTTCCATGGGCAAAAATAATATTCGCGGTGGTCAAAGATTTTGGAAAATCTACTCCCAAAGTCGGAAAATTCGTGGAAAACTGTTGTATCAAACTTTTTTGATTATCGTCCGATTGACTTCAAACTCATTTTCAAAGCTCTTCACATTAAATAATTTGACACGTGTATCAGCGATTTTGGGAAATTCAGCTCCATGGTCGGAAAATCGGTGGAAAAGTCTGGAATTCGACATTTTTAATTTTCATGCGATTGGCTTCAAACTCATTTTCAAGGTTCTATGGGAAACAAGTAAGAATGCTATAGTCGAGTATACCCGACTACAAAACTCCCCGTACCCACGTCTAAGACTTCCAATCATATGTTCGTTCACTTACACATGCACGCACACATACACAAAGCATACACACACACACGCGAGCCACAGCGTACGCGAGGCATTTTAAGTCGTGGCTGTGCTTCTTCTTCCCCCCCTCGCTCCAGTACTGAATCTTGTTCGTTGAATAACTTCCGTGTTTGTTATCCGATCGACTTGAAATTTGGACAGTATATTAAGAGTGACTAAAGTATTGTACATGCCAAATCCCAAAGCTATATCTTTAAAACTGTGGCTGTAAAACGTTTTGATCGAATTGCGGGGGAACGGGAGGAGTTATCTGAGATCAGAAACAAACTTGACCTGCTCCCGCTATACACGAACCTACATTTCAAATTTGGTGTCTCTAGCTTTTATAGTTGCTGAGATCCTTGCGTTCATACATACGGACAGACAGACGGACATTTGCACAAATCCAATACCCCCTTTTACCCATTTTATGGGTACAGGGAGTAAAAATAATAGGCGCGGTGGTTAAAGATTTTGGAAAATCTACCCCCAAAGTCGGAAAATTCACGGAAAACTGTTGTATGAATTTTGTTTTTATTATGTTCCAATTGACTTCAAACTTCTGTTTATCATACAATCATTTTGAAACTAATTTTCAAAGCACCTCACATTAAGTAATTCGTCACTTGTGCTACCGGTTTTGAAAAATATAAATAAATACTAAAACCTCGGTAGTTTGCAGGCAATACAACGGGCGGAAATGAGTTGGAAAGATTTAATCTGGATTCTTAGTATTATTCTTGAAATTGGCTTAAAATGCCAAATGATTTTGGAAAATCTACTCCGTGTCGCCATGGGCGGGAAATGGAAGTCAAGGACAAATGAGTGGGACATTTTTTTGTTGTTTTTTTTTTTCAAAGACATTTACATAGCCCTACACTGAAAACATTAGTCACGTGGCTCAACTATTTAGTTTTATTTCTTACTGTTGACGAAAGTAGTCAAATTCAAGAAAAAAAATGCATTTCATCTAAATATTTCCCCGGGCAAGGCCGGGATATTACCTGCTAGTAAATAATAAATATTAATAAGAATTAAAATTTAAAGAAATTTAATTAAATATAGTTAGGAAATGCGATGAACGCCGCGGGTTTAATCTAGTACACATATATATTTTAACATATATAAATGCTACATATATACATATTATATGTGAAAACTAAACATTTTATAGCAAATACACTTGAAACAAGAAAGAATGCTATAGCGAGTATACCCGACTACAAAACTCACTGTACCCAGGTCGAAAATTCTCGATCGCATCTTCCTACACTTACACATATACACACACATACACAAAGACGCACTCACACCAGCGACTGCAAACCGACAGCGCAAGCGAGGCATTTTAAGTGGTGGGTGTGCTGCTTGTCTCCTGCATACATTTGCACAGATCCAATACCCCCTTTTTACTCATTTTATGGGTACAGGGAGTAGAAATATTATGATTCCAATCTATATATATAAAAGAGTTCGTGCTGTCTGACTGACTGACTGATTGGCAATCATCGCACAGCCCTAACCATAAGAGCTAGGATGCTGAAATTTTCACAGTAGGTTCCATCTATGATGAAAGTGCACACTAAGATTTTGGAAATTTCCACCCACAAGCGTGGAAAATCGCGGAAAACTGTTGTATGAAACTTTTTTGTTTACCATCCAATCAGCTTCAAACTCATTTTCAGAGATCTACACAAAAATTAATTTGACACTTATTTCATCGATTTTGGAAAATCCTCCCCCATGCGTGGAAAATGGGGGTCTCAAGGTTGTATAGGCGAAAGTCTAATTTTAGTCCGATCACCTTCAAATTCATTTTCAAAGCTCTTCACGTAAAATAATTCGACACGTGTATCAGCGATTTTGGGAAATTTGACCACATGGTCGGAAAATCGGTGGAAAACTCTCGCATTCGACATTTTTAGTTTTCATGCGATTGGCTTCAAACTCATTTCCAAGGTTCTATGGGCAGAAATAATAGGCGCGGTGGTCAAAGATTTTGGAAAATCTACCCCTAAAGTCGGAAAATTCGTGGAAAACTGTTGTATGAAACTTTTTTGATTATCGTCCGATTGGCTTCAAACTCATTTTCAAAGCTCTTCACATTAAATAATTTGACACATGTGCTACCGGTTTTGAAAAATACACGTGGCTTTATACTTATTTCCAAATATAAATACTAAAACCTCGGTAGTTTGCAGGCAATACAACGGGCGGAAATGAGTTGGAAAGATTTAATCTGGATTCTTAGTATTATTCTTGAAATTGGCTTAAAATGCCAAATGATTTTGGAAAATCTACTCCGTGTCGCCATGGGCGGGAAATGGAAGTCAAGGACAAATGAGTGGGACATTTTTTTGTTGTTTTTTTTTTTCAAAGACATTTACATAGCCCTACACTGAAAACATTAGTCACGTGGCTCAACTATTTAGTTTTATTTCTTACTGTTGACGAAAGTAGTCAAATTCAAGAAAAAAAATGCATTTCATCTAAATATTTCCCCGGGCAAGGCCGGGATATTACCTGCTAGTAAATAATAAATATTAATAAGAATTAAAATTTAAAGAAATTTAATTAAATATAGTTAGGAAATGCGATGAACGCCGCGGGTTTAATCTAGTACACATATATATTTTAACATATATAAATGCTACATATATACATATTATATGTGAAAACTAAACATTTTATAGCAAATACACTTGAAACAAGAAAGAATGCTATAGCGAGTATACCCGACTACAAAACTCACTGTACCCAGGTCGAAAATTCTCGATCGCATCTTCCTACACTTACACATATACACACACATACACAAAGACGCACTCACACCAGCGACTGCAAACCGACAGCGCAAGCGAGGCATTTTAAGTGGTGGGTGTGCTGCTTGTCTCCTGCATACATTTGCACAGATCCAATACCCCCTTTTTACTCATTTTATGGGTACAGGGAGTAGAAATATTATGATTCCAATCTATATATATAAAAGAGTTCGTGCTGTCTGACTGACTGACTGACTGACTGATTGGCAATCATCGCACAGCCCTAACCATAAGAGCTAGGATGCTGAAATTTTCACAGTAGGTTCCATCTATGATGAAAGTGCACACTAAGATTTTGGAAATTTCCACCCACAAGCGTGGAAAATCGCGGAAAACTGTTGTATGAAACTTTTTTGTTTACCATCCAATCAGCTTCAAACTCATTTTCAGAGATCTACACAAAAATTAATTTGACACTTATTTCATCGATTTTGGAAAATCCTCCCCCATGCGTGGAAAATGGGGGTCTCAAGGTTGTATAGGCGAAAGTCTAATTTTAGTCCGATCACCTTCAAATTCATTTTCAAAGCTCTTCACGTAAAATAATTCGACACGTGTATCAGCGATTTTGGGAAATTTGACCACATGGTCGGAAAATCGGTGGAAAACTCTCGCATTCGACATTTTTAGTTTTCATGCGATTGGCTTCAAACTCATTTCCAAGGTTCTATGGGCAGAAATAATAGGCGCGGTGGTCAAAGATTTTGGAAAATCTACCCCTAAAGTCGGAAAATTCGTGGAAAACTGTTGTATGAAACTTTTTTGATTATCGTCCGATTGGCTTCAAACTCATTTTCAAAGCTCTTCACATTAAATAATTTGACACATGTGCTACCGGTTTTGAAAAATACACGTGGCTTTATACTTATTTCCAAATATAAATACAAAAGCCTCGGTACTTTGCGGGCAATACAACGGGCGGAAAACAGTTGGAAAGATTTAATCTGGATTCTTAGTATTATTGTTGAAATTCGCTTGAAATGTCAAATGATTTTGGAAAATCTACTCCGTGTCTCCACGGGCGGGAAATGGAAGTCAAGGACAAATGAGTGGGACATTTTTTTGTTGTTTTTTTTTTCAAAGACATTTACATAGCCCTACACTGAAAACATTAGTCACGTGGCTCAACTATTTAGTTGTATTTCTTACGGTTGACGAAAGTAGTCAAATTCAAGAAAAAAAATTAATTTTCATCTAAATATTTCCCCGGACAAGGCCGGGATATTACCTGCTAGTCTATATATATAAAAGAGTTCATGCTGACTGATTGGCAATCATCGCACAGCCCAAACTGTAAGAGCTAGGATACTGAAATTTTCATAGTAGGTTCCATCTATGATGAAAGTGGACACTAAGACGGGATTTTGGAAAATTCCACCCACAAGCGTGGAAAATCGCGGAAAACTGTTGTATGAAACTTTTTTGTTTATCATTCAATCAGCTTTAAACTCATTTTCAAAGATCAACACAAGGCCGGGATATTACCTGCTAGTTTTTGTATATTTCTTACGGTTGACGAAAGTAGTGCATCTAAATATTTCGCTGTGCACGACCGGGGTATTACCAGCTAGTTTAATGATAGCAAGAAAGAACGGCTATTTTCAAAGTACCGAAGCGATATACCCTAGCAGCAATGTTTTTATACAAAACTCAATTTTCGTTTGATTGATCCGATTGGTCTGATTCTGATCAAGTTATGAAACAATATTCGACGTATAATAAAACTCTCACTTAGTTTGGATGTAATAGAAAAAATTTTCCAAAAACTAATTTTTCAACCGATTCCATGGCAGCTATGTGTGTGATATAGTGATCCGATTTTGACAAAATTTGGTCAAATTTTATAAACCTTTCAGAGATTCGGATTGGGTGAGTTTGATAAGGATATCTTTATAAACAAACACGTAAGAATGATGTTTTTTTTATCTTGTGTGATACATCGGTTGTGTTAGCCGTTACAAGTTATTTATTATTACTTTTATAAATTTATTCAAATACAACAACAAACAGCAGTACAAGCAGACTGATGGTTGTTTTCTGCATTTTCAGTGCTGATACTTTGTTTATGTGTTTTTACTCATCGCGCTCTCAACGTTCTTTTAACACTATCGCGCGCTTGTCGTTTGTGTTTCAACAAATTTAACCCCAGAGTGCCTTCTTTTCTGTTTATACGTCTTATTTTTTGTGCAGTGTTTCTATTATTGTTCTGTTTTTGTCTATTTAATTTTTCTTTAAATTCAAAAATGGATGTGTGTTATAATAAAAATTGCCAGGTTAGAGTAAATGTTAAAATGGGTTTCATTTGCTGCTGGCTATGTGACAACGTGTGACATGAAAAATGTGCTGGCCTTAACATCCAAATTAAAGACCAGATTGAGTCAAAATCTGGTTTAAAGTGAACATACGTATCGTATAGGTGGAAAGGGATAGTATGGGATTCATGCGGCACACTAAGAAAGGCTTTGGAGATATTTTCACGCTGTTCAAAAAACTATTCAAATGTTTCTCAGATTTTGAGAGAAATTTCAAAAGTAAGAAACTTTCAAATGAGTCTTAAAAAAAATGAAATGTTGAACTTATTAATTTATCGTCCCCTTCTAGTTATATTACAATCAAAAGTGACGAGAACAGCATCGCGCCCATGGATGTTGTTCTTTCTGATTCCAAAGAGGTTCTTGATTCGGTGATTGCTAGCACTGTTGATGCAGGTCAACAACCTAGCGCCAATAGTGTCAATCAGTCGAATTATCAGGTCAATTAACCATGACTCCATTGGATGCTCATGCTATGGTTGGTAATACGACCATTGTAGGTGTTCCACGGAAACAAATTTCTGTGCTTGCCCCTGATACTACATCTGAGGATGTTAACGTCTTTATTCAGGCCATACCTAAATCCTATATTACGGTGGAAAAATGTTAATTCAAAATTGGGATGAAGGACTTTTGAAAGAAATTATGTTTTTTTTTAGATCATTAAGACATTTTCATAGCTCTACACAAACAAATTATCAGCCTCAACTATTTAGGAAACTCTACTCCGACGGGCGGGAAAATTGTGCTACGCTATTTTGTATTTCTTACGATTGACGAACGTTTTCAAATTCAATATAATGCATTTAAATATTTATACTTCGCCGGGCAGCGCTGGGGTATTACCAGCTAGTTATTCATATTAGTATTGCTTCTTTTTTTTTTTTTTTTATCATGTTTCGATTTATTTACGGCTCACAATCAAAAGTGTTAAAAAATAAATAATATTAATTTTGATTAATCATCTCTTGCAACTTAACATTGTGTGCAAAACGGGTTTTTTTAAATGATCGTAAGACACATTTTGGTCTCCATGCAGTTAAAGTTAAAATTAAAGATCACAAAAAGTGGTCGATATGTTCAATAACAGATTATATAAATATTTTAGTAAGTATTTGTACACTAAGTAATTAGATTTTTGACGTTTACCTGAACATCCTGAATAATTGATCTATTTCAGAATCGCCTTGAAATAGAGGTTTCCGAGTGGCCATTTCTGCAAAAATGCATCCGATCGACCAAATATCTACTGGGCAACAGTATCTCGGCGATCCCAATAATACTTCGGGGGCCCTATACCATAGAGTAACAATTTCATGTGTATAAATGCGTACTGGTATACCAAAAGATCTGCCAAGTCCCAAATCTGCAACTTTAATTATGCCATTTTTATCAATTAGAAGGTTCTGCGGCTTTAAATCGCGGTGAAGTACCCGACGTCGATGACAAAATAAAATTGCATTTGTTATTTGGTACAAGTAGCTTCTCACTAGTTGACTATTAAGATGCTTTTCCGGTGGTAATGAATCCATATATTTTTTTAGGTCCATTGATAAAAATTCAAATATCAAGTAAATGCGGTTCTCTTCCATTAACACGTCTTCCAAACAGACAATGTTTGGATGTTTTAATTCTTTTAATAACGAAATTTCTCTAGAATAAAAAAACGCGATCATATGTACACAAGTTTATCCAAAAAAAATAAATGTGTGTATACCTTATGGCGGTAGAAGGTACTCCTTCATCATCAGACTCCAAACGAATCTTTTTCATGGCAACAATTTGCCCTGTCAAACGATTACGACCCTTATAAACAACACCGTAAGTACCCTCTCCAATTTTTTCAATTTTTTCAAAGTCCTCCATCGTATCCCAAGTCAATCTCACAAAAATACCGCGAATGTTTAATCAAAGTTGCCACACTTTTTCAAATTATCCACTCTTCTAATAAATCGCAGGAATGATCAGAATATCCAAACCTATGAACATGAATGCAGGTAGTAGCTAAGTTGGAACACTGAAAAAAGACCATTAAAATGTTTTGAATACAGCTTAGACAAATCACCATAAATTTGGAATAATGTTTGAGATTATACATATTTTACAGTAGCCTCCTTAATAGGTGAACGTAAGAACACTGCCGAGAACGTAGAAAATTCAACAGGCAAAGATCACGCTCACCAGCATTACTTGCGTTATGAACATTTATCGGATTGATATGTAGAAAATTATCGGGGCTAAAACTATGCAGTTTAAATTTGCCACATTTGTGTAAGATTGTTATCGAAATCAACAGTAAAATATGTTATATGGTAACAGTAAGAATATATGTTATGGGACCCCTACACAAGTCAACTCAGTTGCCCAACTTGAGAGAGTTTTTCGAGTTGCGGCAACCGATTGCACGTAATTGGGACTGTTGCTACAATATCGTCCCAACTGAATTCTGTATTAAAACCTTTTGATACGAGCAGCGAGTTGCCACAACTGATTGTGGTGTAGTTGGACAACGCACAACTCGATTGGTACAACTCGTGGGCGTTTCCCTTTGGTTTTGTACTTTCTTGCTACTTTTTTCGCTGATCGCCTGGTTCAAATGCTGTTCGTTGTATGCAAAACACTTGCAGAGCTCTGCTTCAGGTTCGGGGGTGGGTTTGCTATAGTTGGGCTATAGTTGTGCATAGTTGTGTACATCTTTGTGGGCGTCTCCCTTTTCGTTTTGGTTTTTCTCGCTACTGTTTTTTTTGTTCGCCTGGTACTTGTCTGTTGTTTTGTGTGAAAAATTTGAAGATCTTTTGCTGCCGTCCATAAGCGGCATTTGTTTAGTAGAAAATAGTGAAATTAATGAAAATTCAGATATTCCTTTTGCTGTTATTATTAACAAATTTCAAAATTTTAAAATTCCTGAATTTTTGTATTTTTGTATTTTTAATATATTTGATTAAACCAGTTAATTGCAATAATTGTTCATCAATTCGGCACTTGCCAACGCAATTTTTCAAGTTTTGCTACGAAATTATCTGATCTGATTGCAGCGTGGGAGGCGAAGACCCAATTTGAGTGAAAACTCGTTGCCGGAACCGTCATATCGTACTCACACGCTATGGAAACTGCCGACTGCCTCATATGTGGCAAAATGCTATATCGTGTGACCGCACCTTAAAATACATATATATAAACATGATATATACTTTGTTCACACTGAGCAACAATTATCATCCACCATCATTTGGCGTATTGAACCCATAGTTTTCGGATGAAACACTGGATATTTATAAGTAATAGCCATGTAAAAGCACAATCCCATTGACTTCATCATCGGGGAACACATTGGGTTGATAGTGAATATGAAAAACCCGATTTACACTGCCACTATCCACCGTCAAATCTATCCGGCGGAGTCAGCAGTTAGTAATATTTGTAAAAATTTATTTATAATAAATATATATGTTAGGCTTGTATTGCTCTTTCGCAGCATAATAATGATTAAATGAATACCGGATGTCGACAAAGCAGACAAAATGTAGTTTTAGAGCAGCAGGCAGGCGACGACGATTTTTTTAAGTCCACGTTTCTATTTATTTGCTTTATTTGCAAGTCTTGTAAAAATCGTTGCGTTATAAAAAAAAGATTTTATCAGACTATAATCTACCATAATACTTAATTCCGGCACCGAAACAAGACAATATAACCAAAGCAATGAAATGACAAATGCAAGAAACCGTGATCGATATACAAAAATCGAAAAAAAACTCGATAGTTGGTGGAAATCGGTCACCTATCGCAATACTTACACATCTCGGTCAACTTCTAATTACATTTATTTCATTATTTTGGCAATAAAGTCTTGTTCCGGTATCGGAATTCGCTTTCTAATTTTCAGACACGTTCCCGTAAGCTTTAGAATTACCAAATATTATACATAAATTGTCCTACACCTGCGAAGCAATTAGTCCGCCTTCAGACGTTGACTTAAACTCTCAAGTTTTTTCAATATTCTCAACAATCATTGAAAAACACTTGCATTTAGACGGTGAGTCTTAAATCACGCAATACAATTGATTTTATGTCGGTTTGCAACTCTGATTTAAGTTATCCAGTTTCATACAAACACACAGAAAAATGAGTAAGACAGAGCAAAAATGCGCAAAACTCTGGTCGTAAGTTTTTGAACGACTCTCATGCTCCGCCAACTCTCTTCCCAACAAACAAAAAAAAACTCTATTCAAACTCGCAAGTTTAAATCATCGTCTAAATGCGGACTTACTGTTTTGGAGGGAGCAACATTAAGCTATCGATATGCGTATGCATTACAGGTTTGCTATGCGGATATGTGATGAATAAGGAATGTTGGTAAGTAAGAAGCTCATTTTTATACTATGTTCCCGAAGAAAAAAATAGTATTTTGGGTTTGCGAAATGTCCGTCTGTCCGTATGATCGCAATTTTTTTGCCTTTATCTTTGAGCTAGAGCAACCAAATTTGGTACACATGTTGGTGTGTATCGTCAATTTATAAAGTGTCAAGTTCCCGGCATTACCTGGCGAAATATTAAGACAACATCAAATATATTAACATTTAATTTTATTTTCAAGTATGATTTATAAAATGCGCGCTTAATAGGCTATCCACACTGAGCACGTCATCGGGGAACGCATGGGAAGTTGGTGAAAAACCGCTTCACACTGCCACTATCTACCATCAATTCAACTTTTGGCGTCAGAAGACAGAAAAATTTGTTAAGTATTAATCAAAATAAACATTATTAAGAAATTGACTATTTTTGTTGCTGTTTTGTAGCATAACAAGGATTTAATTAATAAACTAATGACGGAACTCGACAAAACTGGCGCAAAATACTTTTTAGAGCAGCAGGCAGACGACGACGATTCTTGAAGTCCTCATTTCGGTCATTTTGCAATTCTTGAAGCGATATATGTTCATATATGTTCTACTTAGACTTCAATCTACCATAGCTTTTACAAATTTTAACCCCTAGATGAATATGGCAATTCAATATTATTAATTTGTTGAAGTCCACATTACGTCCAATTTGCATATTTTGTTAGGTCAGTCAAACAGGTTTTATAAACTGATACCTATAATCGATTTAGTCATTTCTCATTTGTTATTTGCTCATCTTGCTGTATGTAGCCATTCATTTTTGTTCCCATTGCTTACACTTTCTTAGTAAATATCAAATGTTGCAAACGAAAACAATCGGCATATAATCGAAAAGGCACGTGTGGGATAGGAACATCCAAATGATGGTCAAATTTCGGCACGAGTAAAATTATGGGACCATCACACCAGATGATGGTGGATAGTAGATGGTGGCTCATAGGCTATTCACACTGAGCCAACATCCACCATCATCTGTCATGAAGCGCCCATAGTTTTACCCATGACGAAATACAGATTTAATTATGTTCCCCAGAAATATAATATTAATCAGATAAAATATGAGCTACCATGACATGCTGGTGAACATAGCCATTTTTCCTATGGCTTGAAAATTTATATTTTGGTAAAATGAGTGTGCAAATGATTTTGTCACAAATATTTTGAAATATCTTTCAAAAAATACCTGCGACGTGATCTATTGCGATTCCCTACAGTAGTAGTAGTAATTTTATGAATTTTAAAATGTCTATTTGGTCACTCACAATAGAGTGCGAATGCGTGTGAGTCCGCCGTTACAACATTATATCGATAATACAATGGAAACAATCAATATGTTTGTCATTATATACCAGAAATATTTAAGAGGGAATACCATTAAAATAATATATTATTTTTGGGGTATACAAATCAAACTTGAATGCTGGTAATACCATTTCTAATTTATACAGCTACTGCAATATTACATAAGTATTGTGATGGCATACAGACGATGTACTCTTCAATCAATTTTAAGGCAATAAACCAGGTTGTATTAATATATCACAATTATAAACGTAGTTGCTTTCCATTATAGGACTTCAAAATGTACCCGTTTAATGTCGATGTATCCTTCACATTACGTTGATCCGATTTTAAAAAAAAATTTGCAAAACGCAAACAGAAACGACCTCTCTCATATACCCATAAAAGCGGCTCCAAATAATTCATGCGATACCATATTTCATGCTGAGCTTAAGCAGAAATTTCTTAATTACATAACAAAAAACGGCAATAACAGATTGGCCAAGGAACTTTTAAGCAAAACATTTGAAGCAATTAAGCGTACGCAAATTGAACGGTTAAATCTTACCAAAGCCGATAAAGACTCTGTTAATATTGATTCGGAAAGTCTTTTAGTTAATGCAATTGAAAATTCACGGCCATTGCTTCAGTTATCTGTAATTAAAAGAGGCGGAGTAAAGTATCAAGTTCCAATACCTCTAACAGAAAGAAAATCTTATTTTCTGGCCTCGAAATGGCTTTTGGATGCCGCACGTGAAAAGGATCGTAAAGTTAAGTTGCCGGACAAACTCGCTTGGGAAATCTTAGATGCTGCCTGTGGACAAGGAAGAGTTATTAAAAAAAAGGACGATTTGCATAGACAATGCGAAAGTAATCGTGCTTACGCACATTATAGATGGAGTTAAAATAAATATTAGTTTTGGAATCTACATATTTGTTTGCATAATTTTAGTAAGTAAGTAATGAATTGAATATTAAGAGATCGCTGCAGTCGCCAATATTAGTTATGTTCAAATGTTGAGGATTGGGGACTATTTAAAATGAATATATGAAAGTTGAGCCCTAGCCGCTCTAAACAAGCGCCTAAAGGCTAGTTTTACGGGAGTGCGTTAGTAATGCTCATATTTCCCTACAAACCTCAATTTAAATCGGTTACTGATCGATGTGTTCATATTAAATAATTTAAAACAAGAAAGAACGGCTTCAGAGTGCCGAATATTTTTATATATTATATATCTATATATATTATATATCTATATATATATTATATATCTATATATATTATATATCTATATATATATTATATATCCATATATATTATATATCTATATATTATATATCTTACTAGCAGGTAATATCCCGGCCTTGCCCGGGGAAATATTTAGATAAAAATGCATTTTTTTCTTGAATTTGACTACTTTCGTCCACCGTAGGAAATACAACTAAATAGTTGAGCCACGTGACTAATGTTTTCAGTGTAGGGCTATGAAAATGTCTTTGAAAAAAAAAACAAAAAATGTCCCACTCATTTGTCCTTGACTTCCATTTCCCGCCCGTAGCGACACGGAGTAGATTTCCCAAAATCATTTGGCATTTTAAGCCAACTAATACTAAGAATCCAAATTAAATCTTTCCAACTGTTTTCCGCCCGTTGTATTGCCCGCAAAGTACCGAGGTTTTTGTATTTATACTTGGAAATTAGTATAAAAACCCCTGTTTTTTTTCAAAACCGGTAGCACATGTGACGAATTATTTAATGTGAGGTGCTTTAAAAATAAGTTTCAAAATGATTGGATGATAAACAGAAGTTTGAAAATGAGTTTGAAGCAGAGCTCGCAAAAAACGGTCCCACTACTGTATGTAGTCAGCAAATGACAGGTCTCCAACCGACACGATGCGAAACTGTCGTGAGAAGACCCTCAAACATCGTTTTTGCTCGGTTCGGTCTTTGCTCAACCAACAACCGATTTTGCTCGGTATTTCGGCTCAGTGCTCACTCAAAGACCCTTTGCTTCGTTAAAATTCGTAAAACGGTCTTTTGCGCATGTGTGTGTGCATTAGTCGCATGGGTATGCATAGCAAAAATTGTATGCAGCGGCCTATCGTTTTCTCCCTTCCTCTTCCATGCTTTGCCTTCGTTCAAATATGAAAGGCAACAACATAATGAAAACACAGCAACAAAAAAAGACCTTTTTATACGAACCTTTTTTCGTTTTGCTCGGTTACTGACCGCTCGGTACCTGAGCGACGAACGAATTTGCTCGCCCAAAACGGTTAACGAAAGACCGATTGTGTGTGCAGCTCAGCCCGAGACCCGAGAGCGAAAACCCAAACGAAACGAAAAAAAGGGTTGCTGTTGAGACCGAGAGCGATGTCATTTCACTTTTATCGGTCTTTTGACTGAGCAGACCGAGCAAAACAATTTGGTTGAGCATATTTTGCGAGCTCTGGTTTGAAGTCAATTGGACGATAACCAAAAAATTTTCATTCAACAGTTTTCCGCGAATTTTCCGACCTTTGGGATAGATTTTCCAAAATCTTTGGACACCGCTCCTATTATGCGTTTGGGTAGAACCATGAATACGAGTTTGAAGCCAATCACATAAAATTTAAAAATGTCGAGTGACAGACTATTCCACATATTTTCCGAGCATAGGGCTGAATTACCAATAATCGTGTCGAATTATTTTATGTAAAGAGCTTGCAAAATGAGTTTAAAATCATTCGGACGATAATCAAAAAAGTTTCATACAACAGTTTTCCACGAATTTTCCGACTTTGGTGGTAGATTTTCCAAAATCTTTGACCATTGCGCCTATTATTTTTTCCCATAGAACCTTGAATATGAGTTTGAAGCCAATCGCATGAAAACTAAAAATGTCGAATGTCAGACTTTTCCACTGATTTTCCGACCATGTGGTCGAATTTCCCAAAATCGCTGATACACGTGTCAAATTATTTAATGTGAAGAGCTTTGAAAATGAGTTTGAAGCCAATCGGAAGATAATCAAAAAAGTTTCATACAACAGTTTTCCACGAATTTTCCGACTTTGGTTGTAGATTTTCCAAAATCTTTGACCATTGCGCCTATTATTTTATCCCATAGAACCTTGAAAATGAGTTTGAAGCCAATCGCATGAAAACTAAAAATGTCGAATGCCAGAGTTTTCCATCGATTTTCCGACCATGTGGTCGAATTTCCCAAAATCGCTGATACACGTGTCGAATTAATTTACGTGAAGAGCTTTGAAAATGAATTTGAAGGTGATCGGACTAAAATTAGACTTTCGCCCATACTTTCGCCCATTTGAAGCTTATTGGATGGTAAACAAAAAAGTTTCATACAACAGTTTTCCGCGATTTTCCACGCTTGTGGGTGGAATTTTCCAAAATCCCGTATTAGTGTGCACTTTCATCATAGATGATGGAACCTACTGTGAAAATTTCAGCATCCAAGCTCTTACGGTTTGGGCTCTGCGATGATTGCCAATCAGTCAGTCAGTCAGCACGAACTCTTTTATATATATAGATACTTGCCCTAGGAGCGATCTAATGTATCTTGTACCTGCCGTGGGAGCACTCGGTTGCAACTTGACTTTTTGTATTAAAATGTATGAAAACTTACCACTTTTGATGGCAATGCTATTTAACAAGTCAAACGGGTAGTATTTAATTCATTTATTGTAGTTTTATTTCGTTCTTCAGGCATTCCAGCACATTTTGCAGCGTTTTCATACAACAACTCTGGTCACTCCTAGGGCAGGTATAAGATATATATGTCAGATGTTGATGAAATTTGGTCAGCATATGTAGAACATGGTTAAACTTTAATTTGGTGAGTTTGGTTATGCTATCTACAAAAACAAAAAAGTTTTTCATGCAAGAACATAGTTGTCAACCTATAATTCGTATGGGAGCTATATGATATAGTGATTCGATCCGGCTAATTTTCGTGTATGTACTGCCTGCATCGAAAATAAAGACTCGTGCCAAGTTTCATAATCATAGCTTTAAAATTGAGCGATTAGTTTGAATGCAAACAGACAGACTGGCAACATTTTCTCACTTTAACTACGTTTTATTTTAAATGTATGGCACCTACAGAGCACCAAGACCTATCAATCGACGTGGTATGAATTTCCCTACAATATGCTGACAAGATTTTTAAAATCTGGAATTACCGCCACACGAGCTGATATACTAAAAAAAGTCAGTGATTTTCGAACAAGTTCAAAAGCGCGCGCTGAATTTCATGACTTGTGACGTACATGCGCAGTGAGAGCCAAAAGTTGCAGTCGTCTTGTCATAACCTATGAGCTCTCTCAATCGTGGTCTATGTATGCAGATCGTACAAAGTAGATGTGACGTACTAAGAGCAATTCCAGGGAGGCAACCGTGCAACGGTGCTTGCCACAAAGGAATTGTCGATTGTTGCAAATTTTGTCGGTTACAGAGTTATAGCCGAAAAGTCAAGAAGTCAGTCTGCATGACGTAGAAGCAGAAGCAGAAGTTTTCGCATATCACATGCCACTATTGCGGAAAGGCGGGTAATAAAATTGCTGGCTGTCGCCAGAAGGCGGAACGAGAACGTAAGCTATCAATGAGTGGACAAATCGGCGGCAGCCGGGTGAGACCAATGGAGCAACAATCTACGGTAGCCTGTTACAAGTGTGGTAAGACTCGGCACATCTCTACTGGATGCCCTTCGGTTGCTCAGAGAATTGAGAAGCGAGTAGACTTTTGCACGGTAATGGAACAAAAAGTGTACTGACCCAATCCGGTAAGTCTGTTGATTTTTGTTTCGACTCTGGAGCAGAGTGCTCACTGACTAAGGAGACCATTGCAAAAAAGTTTTCTGGTAAAAGAATCAATAATATTGTATTGCTGAAAGGCATAGGAGCGATTCAGTATGTAGTTCTTTTCAAATTCTGACAAATTTTATTATAAACGATAATATTTTTAAAGTAATACTCCATGTAGTCATGGACAAATTTTTGAAAAATTATGTATTGTTAGGCAGAGAAATATTAAGTCAAGGTTTTGGAGACTCTATGCAGGCTGGAAAATTTAACATTTATGAAGTAAAATCGGTTAATGTTGTAACTGAAGCAAAAACTTACCAAGAGTTTATCAATGAAAATGTTGCATTGGATCACGCTGACAAAAATTGTTTGATAAATGTATTGAATCCGTATAAAGAGCATTTTATTACCGGGATACGGGACACAAACTCGAGTAATAACTGGGCAGTTAGAAATTCGCTTAATTGACTCTAATAAAACAGTACAAAGGCATACAGGCCCATACAGGCTTAGCATGGATGAAAAAGAAACTGTTCGCTGTAAGATTATCGAATTGTTGGCAGCCAATGTTATGCGTCCCAGCTGCTCACCATTTGCCAGTCCCAATTTATTGGTTAGAAAGAAAAATGGATCTGATCGTCTTTGCGTTGACCATCGAGGGTTAAACGCCATCACTGTTTCCGATCAATATCCTTTGCCTCTCATATCGGACCAAATTGCAAGACTACGTGGAGCATAGCTCTTTTCATGTGTAGATGTGGCTAGTGGGTTTTACCAAATACCTATTCACCCTGACTCTATTGATCGCCAAGCTTTTGTTACGCCCGAAGGGCGTACTCTTATGTTATTGTTTACATAGACGATGTTTTAGTTATCGCCAAAACTAGGGACGAGGTTATTTCAAGGTTGGAAAAAGTTATAGAAACCCTTATTCTTGCTGGATTTTCATTTAATATCGACAAATGCTCATTTCTGAAAACCAAAATAGAGTATTTAGGACACAAAAATTGAGTCTGGTGAACTCAGACGAAACCTTCGTAAAATTCAGGCATTAGTTGGTTTACCACCGCCGCAAACAACAACACAATTAAGGCAGTTCATTGGCTTGGCATCTTGTTTCAGGCAGTTTGTACCAAAATTTTCCGAAATATTAAAGCCGTTATATTATCTCATTTCTAAAGACAGAAAGATGGAATGGGAACCACGAGGAAGTGAGGCAGAAGATTATATATGCACTGACTCATAGTCCGGAATTGACGATTTTCGATCCACAATATCCAGTGGAGCTACACACTGATGCCAGTTCAGCTGGCTATGGTGGAATACTTTTGCACAAAATAAAAGATAGAAGCCTTGTAATTGAGTATTATAGCAAATGCACAACTCCTGCCGAGTCGAGGTATAACTCATACCTTTTGGAGACTTTGGCAGTCGTCAACTCGGTAAAATATTTCCAACATTATTTGAAGGGCATTAAATTTACAGTGTACACTGATTGCAACTCCTTAAGGGCAAGTCAGCAAAAGATCGAGTTAGATGACAAGTTGTATCGGTGGTGGTTGTATTTACAATCTTTTGGATTTGATATTATGTATAGAAAGGCAAGACGTATGGCACACATAGATTTTTTTTTTTACAATGATTTAAAAAACGTATGTGCTAAGAATATTATACCCCCAAATATTACCTTGAATAATTTAACCTTAAGAGTAGCAATTTCATCAAAGATGCTTTGGCAGAAACCGACGACGAGGACTAAATTAAAATTAATTTGTTTACTTTTATACTTTGTTTCGATTTATCTTTATATTCATATACTATGCGTTACAATCAAAAGTTATATAAAATAAAATAATAAATAATAATACTAGTTGTGGTTAATCGTTTCGTATAACTTAACATACCACATTGTATGGAAACGGTTTTTGTAAATGATCGTAACACACATTTTGGTTTTCAAGCAGTCAAAGCTCTGCGTGCGAAAAGATCGTATGTGCATAAAAGTTAATTTTTCCCCAAGAAAACATTATTTTTTAGTGATGTGCTATTTACTAAATATTAGAGTAGCTGAAAACACATATCCAAATTAAATGTGGTAAAATTTTGTCTATCCAATTTTTTATTAATAAAATAAAACGTCTCCTGAAATTTACTTTTTGTTACTTACGATCATTTCGCAAAAAGGGGTCGATATATACTTTATAGGGTCGGATATGTCTCCTTCTGCCTGTTACATACTTTTGCACAGATCCAATACTCCGTTTTAACCCATTGTATGGGTACAGGGAGTAATAAAAATGAACTTGACGAGAATATTGCCAGAACATATGAATTGAGAGTAGGCTTGTTGCATCGTAAAATACAACGAAATGGTAGGTCGCGATGGCTAACAGTAATCACAAGAGCATATAGAAGGGCAGTTATTAATCACATCCACGAAGCGTCTTGGATGGGAAAAAACCCTTGATAAAATATGCAGCTGCTACTGGTTTGAAGGTATGACTAAGTACGTACAAAAATTTGTTAGTAATTGCATGACGTGCAAATTGTCAAAACCGCCCTCTGGTAAGATACAACAGGAGCTCCATCCTATACCCAAAGTTGAAATACCATGGCACACCGTACATATCGATATCACCGGAAAGTTAAGTGGTAAAAACGATCAAAAGGAGTATGTTGTTGTCCTTATAGATGAATTTACAAAGTATGTGTTTTTGTATCACACTCTAAAATTACACAGAGAATAGTATTGGGTCACTGAAAGCAATTATATCCGTATTCGGTGTACCAATTCGAATTATAGCAGATCAGGGTCGATGTTTTGCGGGATTTGGGTTTAAGGAATTTTGTAATGCACATAATATTCAATTGCATTTGATTGCTACAGGAGCTAGTCGTGCTAGCGGACAGGTCGAACGTGTCATGAGCACTCTAAAGGGTTTATTGACAGCTGTGGAAACTGGCCAACGCTTTGGCAAGAGGCATTAGATGAGGTTCAATTGGCAATGAACTGCACCGCTAGTCGTGTTACGAAAATAAGTCCATTACAACTATTAATTGGTAAAGATGTAAGACCGATGGGAATGTTGCCCAATGTTGTTGAAGAAAAAGTTGATGATTTGCAAGGTTTAAGAGCACAAGCAAAAGAAAATATTGAAATTAATGCACATTATGATAAGAAAAGAAGCGATAAAAACAAAGCAAAAATTGTAAAGCATAAAGTGGGTGATCATGTTCTGCTTAAGTGTGAAGAGAGAAATCAAACCAAACTCGGCCCATTCGTAATAACTGAAATATTAGATCGAGATCGGTATGCTTTAAAATCATTAACCAGTAAGCGCACCTATAAATACCCACATGAATGTTTGCGAGCGTTACCAGTCGAGGCAGTTTCTGCCGAAATGGATGAAGACATGATGAGTGGTGGCGTTGAAACAGACGCAAATGATGTTACCAAAGTGGAGACACTGATAAGTTGTGGCTTTGAAAAGGACGCATGTGCGTGTATTAAACAAAGTACTGCGTGAATCATTTAGAGAAACATAGGTAGACTTGGTGCGCTTCGTAGAGTTCATTTCAAATAAACAAAGTTTTATTTAAAAAAGAAAAAAAAAATACAGAAAATTTTGAAATACTTGAGTGCATATCGCCGCGGATTGCTGTTTTATTAGTTCATGAGGTAGTGAAAACGTCAGAATTGGCCGTGTCGAAGAAAAGAAATAAGAATAAAGAAACACAAAAATGTAACCGTCCTTTCTCTTATCTTCTTTGGTCGATCTCGAACTGAGAGTCAGAGAGTGAGCAATAGGCTCTCTCGCTGAGTGTGGCCTGAGCGTTGAGTTGTTGGTGTGCTATCACGATTGAGAGACAGTAGGTTACGCCATGCGCATGTCCGTTAGTCGCCGTTATTCGGCGACCAAACCTGTGACGTCACAAGTCATGGAATTCAGCGCGCGCTTTTGAATTTGTTCCAAAATCACTGACTTTTTTTACTGTATCGGACCGTGAGGCTGTAATTCCAGTCCGATTTTGAAAATATTGCCAGCATATTGTAGGGAACTTCATACCGCGTCGATTGATAGGTCTTGGTGCTCTGTAGGTGCCATAGATTTTAAATAATAAGTAATTGAAGTTAGAAAATGTTGCCAGGCCGAATGTTTGCATTCAAACTAATCGCTCAATTTTAAGGCTATGATTATGAAACTTGGCATAAGTCTTTATTTTCGATGCTACCAGTACATATATGAAAACCAGCCGGATCGAATCACTATATCATATAGCTCCCATACGAATAGTAGGTTGAACACTATGTTCTTGTATGAAAAACTTTTTTGTTTGTGAAGGTACCCTAACCAAACTCACTAAATTTAAGTTTAATTATGTTCTACATATGCTGACCAAATTTTATTAAAATCTGACATATACATCTTATACCTGCCCTAGGAGCGACCGGAGTTGTTGTATGCAAACGCTGCAAAATGTGCTGAAATGCCTGAAGAACGAAATAAAACTACAATAAATGAATTAAATACTACCCGTTTGACTTGTTAAATAGCATTGCCATCAAAAGTGGTAAATTTGCATACATTTTTCATACAACAAGTCAAGTTGCAACCGATTGCTCCCACGGCAGGTACAAGATGCATTAGATCGCTCCCACGGGAGGTTCATTGCATCATGCATGTATGTATGTATGTACAAATGTACGCAGTGCAGCGTGTGGCTCTGATGTGAAGTCCGGCATCGTCGCGATCGCATCCTATTCAAACGTTTACCATTGACTGCTTATATGAATACCCGATACATTTGAATATACGTATATTTATTTTAATTAAAAGAATTCTCATAATTTTCATAATAAATGTACATATTAACCAAAATATAACAAATTAAAGTTGGTCTGAAAAATTACATAACATTTTTAATTAATTTCCAGGGTATACAAGTTAACAACCTGACCACCCTCGCAAGCGCAACGCCTAAATTCTAACCCGGACCATACACGCGCCAATTCAGTTGCCCAACTTGAGTGAGTTTTTCGGGTTGCGGCAACCGATTGCAATGTAATTGGAACGGTTGGTACAATGTTGGGCGAACTGAATTCTGTATCAAAACCTTTTGATACGAGCAGCGAGTTGCCACAACTGGTTGTGGTGTAGTTGGACAACGCACAACTCGATTGGTACAATTCGTGGGCGTTTCCCTTTGGTTTTGTACTTTCTTGCTACTGTTTTCGCTGATCGCCTGGTTCAAATGCTGTTCGTTGTATGCAAAACACTTGCAGAGCTCTGCTTCAGGTTCGGGGGTGGGTTTGCTATAGTTGGGCTATAGTTGTGCATAGTTGTGTACATCTTTGTGGGCGTCTCCCTTTTCGTTTTGGTTTTTCTCGCTACTGTTTTTTTTGTTCGCCTGGTACTTGTCTGTTGTTTTGTGCGAAACATTTGAAGATCTTCTGCTGCCGTTGATAAGCGACATTGTTTAGCTGAAAATAATTGCATTATTGGATATTCAGATTTTCTTTTTGTTGTTATTATTAACAAAATTCAAAATTTTAAAATTTTTTTTCTAAATTTTTGTTTTTTTGCTTACTTAATATATTTAAATAAACCAGTTAGTTACAATAATTACTTTATCAATTATTTATAAATTCGGCACTTGCCGACGCCATTGCTACGAAGTTGGCTGATCTGATTGCGGCGTGCGAGGCAAAGAACCAATTTGAGTGACAATTGGTTGCCGCAACCGATTGTGCTAAAATCGGCCCGTGTATGGTCTGCATAAGGGTCAGCATTGTCGCTGCAACGGTCATTGACGGTAACCAGACACTTCTGTTTGTGTCGCAACATAGTATGAGGTTATCGTCTGCAATTATGCTGAGTCGGCTCGCCGACTTCTACTTGATGGCGTGATGTTTAAGACGAAAGTATTTCCTTAGCTTAAGCATGACAATAATTGTTTAGCAGTTTTTAGTTCTTTATAAGCCTCTGTACTGAAACAAGAAAATATATTATCTTACTCCGGCACTTGGCCGTTAATCATTATAATCTTTTATTGCTGAGCCACAAGGCCAGTGATTGGAAAGCTTAAGCATTTCCCAACATAGTCATCAGTAATCTTCATTGCCTGCGACACCGCCTGACTAAGAAGGAGACCCGACAGGAATCAAACACGCTGCCTGAGACCCGACACAACCCGGAGAAGGAACACGGATCTGGCAGACATGATATTTGGCGCCCAACAAACCAAAAGAACCTGCGTTTTAATTAGAATAAAACCCTAATGAACATGTAAGTTCGACCAGTTATTTCAAATCGAAACAACAAAGAATAAATACAACTACATAAAAGTCGTGCAAGTACTGACTGTGAAATTCAAAATCTATATTGTACAATTGCCAACAAATTTTAACTGAAAACATAAGCGTAAAGTGCATCTCTGCCGATCGAAACAAATCGGCCCCCATATTAAAACAAAATTAAATATTATTATTAAAAAAGTTTTTACGAAAATGCGAAGTGTGAATCATTAGCTGATGAGTTGGTGTAATCAGTATAGAGAAGTGAAAAAAAGAATACGATAGTGACGACGGTTGGGGCACAGAGCCCCAAGATAATTACCAAGAGTCAAGCCAGGAAGAAGCAATCATGGATGTGAATCAAATCCAAGCGCTGATAGCGGCCGCTGTTAGCCAGGCTTTAGCCCAGCAAGAGGCAAGTTTTTAGTCACGTATCAATGAAGTGCAGTCTCAGATAACCAGTTTGCGTATTGGGGCCCCACAAGTTAAAGCATATAAGAGAATTGTAATAAATCCAAAAATAAAGTACGACATTCCGTTAGACATTGTCAAGTCTATTCCTGATTTTAACGGGACACAAGACGAATATGTAGCATGGCGACAGTCAGCCGCGGATGCATATGAGTTATTTAAGGCATTTAATGGCAGCAGCACTTATTATCAGGCAGTTTCAATAATGCAAAACAAAATTAAAGGGCCCGCGAGAGCAATATTAGTCTCGCATAATACTGTACTAAATTTCGACGCCATAATAGCTAGACTGGACTGTACGTACGCTGACAGGACCTCGCTACGCCTTCTTCGACAAGGTTTAGAGATGGTCAGGCAGGGAGGCTTAAGTCTCATGCAGTACTACGACGAAGTCGAGCAAAAGCTGACTCTCGTTACAAACAAAATCACAATGACTCACGACCGCGAAGGCGCTGAGCTGCTTAACAGAGAGATTAGGTCTGATGCGTTACACGCATTTATTTCGGGACTCAATAAGTCTCTCAAGGCAATTGTTTTCCCGGCATAGCCGAAAGATTTGCCGTCTGCTTTGGCTCTGGCTAAAGAAGCAGAGGCAAGCATAGAAAGAAGCATATTTGCAAACACGTACGCTAAAGCCATCGAAGAGAGGGCTCAGACTTCAGAAGCCAATAAGCATCGTGCGCAGTTTAAGCAGGGAAGAAATGACAAGGATGAGCGAGGGCAAGAGAAAAACCTTATTTTCGTCAAGCGTAGACAAAGTAGCAATGGCCAGGATCAGAGTAGGAAGGAGGATCAGGACTAGCCACCAATAGAGCCCATGGAAACAGATTCCTCGTCGAGGTTTAGGCAGCCCACTCAGTTCGGAAAAAATCAAACTAACAATGCCACCAGCCCAAAAACGAACAAACCCGCCCAAACGCATGACGGGCCAAAGGCGTCAGCGTCTAAACAATGTAGTCCAAAGTGCCCATGAAAGCCAGGAAGATAGCTACAAAGATAAAGCTACAGCCGAAGTCGGCGAAGTTGAAGACGACAACGATTCGACATGCGACAGCGATTCGTTGAATTTTTTAGTGGACGCTCCCGGCTACCAGTCATTACGCGACAGCTGGCTGGGAGACCATTAAAAATCTTAATAGATACGGGCGCAGCAAAGAATTATGTAAAGCCCGTAAAGGAGCTGAAAAACATAATTCCTGTTGACGACCCTTTTACTGCGAGCTCAGTACATGGCTCCAGTCAAATTAAAAATAAAAATGTGACAGCGTTAACTTCACTAACGTTAATGATATAGCGGTACCGAGTTCCATCAAAAAGGAATTCAAAAAAATGATTCTAGAGAATATTAAGTTTTTTCGACCTCTAAAGAGGCGCTACCATTTAATACCTCAGTAATCGCCACTGTTCGTACAGAAGATAATGAACCTGTATATTCTAAATTGTATCCACACCCCATGCGGGTGGCAGATTTCGTAAGCAACGAAATCAAGCACTTATTAAAAGATGGTATAATAAGGCCATCCAGGTCCCCATACAACAGCCCAACATGGGTGGTTGATAAGAAAGGTACTGATGACAAGGGCAATAAAAACAAGCGCTTGATCATCGATTACAGGAAACTGAATGACCGAACTATTTCCGATCGCTTCCCGATGCCATCCATTCCCATGATTCTAGCGAAGTTGGGAAAGCCAAAATTTTTCATGGCCTTAGACTTAAAGTCAGGTTACCACCAAATCTATTTAGCGGAACAAGACCGCGAAAAAACCTCATTCTCGGTAAATGGCGGTAAATACGAGTTTTGCCGACTGCCATTCGGCTTCAAAAATGCAGGATGCATTTTCCAAAGAGCCATAGATGACGTGCTAAGAGAATAAATTGGCAAGATATGCTACGTCTACGTAGACGACGTTATAATCATCGTTATCGATCATGTCCAGCATATTCGCACAGTACTAAAGTGCTTAAGCGATGCTAACATGAGAGTCTCACAAGAAAAAACTAAGTTTTTCAAAGAGAGCGTCGAATATATAGGGTTCATAGTAATCAGAGGCGGTGCAAAGACCGATCCCGAAAAGGTTAAAGCCATACAAGAGTACGTCGAGCCAAAAAACTTGTTCAGTCTTAGATCATTTCTCGGTTTGGCTAGCTATTACAGGAGATTTATTAAAGATTTTGCATCAATTGCAAGACCACTAACGGATATACTGAAGGGTGAAAACGAATCAGTCAGCAAGCACAGGTCCACAAAAGTTGCAGTCGAATTCATCGAAAATCAACGCAACGTCTCTGGAACATTTTGGCATCAGAAGATGTCATCCACATGTACCCAGATTTCAAACAGCCTTTTAACCTGACTACCGATGCCTCCGCTATTGGCATCGGTGCTGTTCTGTCCCAAGGCAGCCGGCCAATCACCATAATTTCCCGGACATTAAAACAATGCGAGTTAAACTACGCAACAAACGAAAGGGAACTATTGGCCATCGTGTGGGCTCTAGGTAAACTCCAAAATTTCTTATATGGTAATAAAGAAATAAAAATCTTTACAGATCACCAACCACTGACCTTTCCAGTTTCAGAAAAAACACTAATGCGAAGATCAAGAGGTGGAAAGCTTACATAGATGCACATGACGCTAAAATGTTTTACAAACTGTGGAAGGAAAATTTTGTAGCTGATGCTTTGTCCCGTCAGAACGTAAATGCATTACACGACGAGCCCCAGTCTGACGTTGCTGCCATTCACAGCGAACTGTCACTGACCTACACGGTCGAAACAACGGACAAGCCTTTGAACTGCTTTAGAAATCAAATAATTCTAGAAGAAGCACTTTTCCCACTGAATCGCAATCTCATACTTTTCGGCAGCAAGACTCGCCACCTTATCAGATTCACTGACAAACAAGTAAGAATGCTATAGTCGAGTATACCCGACTACAAAACTCCCTGTACCCAAGTCAAAAATTTCCGATCGGATTACCCACACACACATACGTACACACACAAGCGGCAGCAAGACGAGAGCGCAAGCAAGGCATTTTAAGTCGTGACTGTAATTCTTCTTCCCCCCCCCCCCCCCCCCACTCTAGTACTGAATCTTGTTCGTTGAATAACTTCCGTGTTTATAATCCGATCGACTTGAAATTATTGTACATGCCAAATCCCAAAGCTATATCTCTAAAACTGTGGCTGTAAAACGTTTTGATCGAATTGCGGTGGAACGGGGGGAGATATTTGAGATCAGAAATAAACTTGACCTGCGCCTGCTATACACGAACCTACATTCCAAATTTGGTGTCTCTAGCTCTTATAGTTGCTGAGATCGTTGCGTTCATAAATACGGACAGACAGACAGACAGACGGACATGGCCAAATCGAAATCTCTTTTGATACTGACCAAGAATATATATACTTTATAGGGTCGGAGATGTCTCCTTCTGCCTGTTACATAATTTTGCACAAATCCAATACCCCCTTTTTACCCATTTTATGGGTACAGGGAGTAAAAAATATTTTCGAAACCCTCAAAGAGGTTATTAACCCAAACGTAGTAAATGCAATACACTACGATTTCCCGACTCTAGTCTGTGTTCACCACGATTTGGTATCTAATTTTCCAGCAACTAAGTTCTGGCTTTGTAAAAATATCGTATCCGACATTACAGACAAAAACGAGCAGATCGAGCTCATAACCGCAGAACACAACCGCTCGCACCGCGCCGCCCAAGAAAACGTCAAACAAGTCCTACGTGACTATTTCTTTCCAAAAATGAGCAAGTTAGCGAATGAAGTCGCCAAAAATTGCAAAGTTTGTGCCAAAGCGAAAAACAATAGACACCCAAAAAGACAGGAACTTGGTGTAACGCCGATTCCGACATACGCCGGATAAAAAACAGTTTCTAACTTGCATCGACAAGTTTTCAAAATTCGCTATCGTCCAACCAATACTGTCACGAACAATAGTTGACATAAAGTCATCCATATTCCAATTGGTAAACCTATTCCCAAACACAAAGACAGTGTATTGCGATAACGAAGCCGCATTTAACTCTGAGACAGTAACATCATTACTTAAGAATAGTTATGGAAAATATATTGTAAATGCACCACCCCTCCACAGCATTTCGAACGGGCAGGTCGAACGCTTCCATAGCGATAAGAGTAAGATGCACAAGTTTCCTTTCCCATTCCTTCTCTTTCAAGTTTGTGGGTACAATCTTTTTAATAGCAATAGTCAATGCTCGGATTACCGACTACTCACACTCCAACTACATTCCTGTAGTGGACGGCAATGCTTTGGTGTGGGAGCCAAGGGATTATCTGAGACACTCAAGCAATCTGACTGAGTTTGCAAGCATGGCAGAAGAAAGAGAAAGATTATCAGAATTATTTCCTCAATCGCATATGCGAAAGTTATTAGATGTCGATACAGTCCATGTTATAAGTCTTTTTAAAGATCCATCATAGAATAGCAAGAAGCTTAGACTTCTTAGGTACAGCTCTTAAAGTTATAGAAGGCACACCAGATGCCTCAGATTTAAAAAAAAATCAGAATGTCCGAATCTAAGTTAATCGAATCAAACAATAGACAGGTAATCATAAACTCAGAAACTCAGAAGCAGATAAACCAACTCACAGACACTATAAATCAAATAATTAAAGCCAAACAGGCTAATTTAGTTGACACTCCGCATTTATATGAGGCTCTTCTGGCAAGAAATAGGATGCTAATAACTGAATTACAAATTTTGCTAAAGCCGACATAATAAACCCAACTGTTTTTAATCATAACGATTTGAAGTCTCTTGTCGAACTAACCTCAGAAATCCCTATTGTAAGCCTGATAGAGGCATCTAATATTAAGATTTTACAGTCCGAAAACATAATTCACATCCTAATTGCATACCCAAGAGTTAAGTAAGTAAGTATATGTAAGAAGATCACCATACTCCCTGTATCACATCAACACACCGTGCTGCAGCTACAGGATGACATTGTGTCCGAATGCAAGGATGACACCTTGGCAGTAACAGAATGCTCCACGACAACATATGCCACGTTCTGCAAACTGGCGAATCACGACACTTGTTCTCGAGCTCTTCATGCTGGGGGCACCGCTCTCTGTCACACGCAGCCCAGCCACCTCAAGCCACCATCAACATGGTCGCCCAAGATATGGTTCTCAGCTGGAATCAGCCTAATGTGTACTGGCTCGCTATTTCTTTTCCAAGTGCTAAGAAAAAAGCGAGAATCAAGGAACGTGCAAAGGGTCATCGACAGCTACAGTATAACCGGGGACGGTCATAATCTTGAGGGGGGAGTAGTTAACATGTAAGACTATCATTTGTTTATCTGACCACCCTCGCACGCGCAACGCCTAAACTCTAAGGGTCAGCATTGTCGCTGCAACGGTCATTGACGGTAACCAGACACTTCTGTTTGTGTCGCAACATAGTATGAGGTTATCGTTTGCAATTATGCTGAGTCGGCTCGCCGACTTCTACTTGATGGCGTGATGTTTACGCCGAAAGTATTTCCTTAGCTTAAGCATGACAATAATTGTTTAGCAGTTTTCAGTTCTTAATAAGCCTCTGTACTAAAACAAGAAAATATATTATCTTACTCCGGCACTTGGCCGTTAATCATTATAATCTCTTATTGCTGAGCCACAAGGCCAGTGATTGGAAAGCTTAAGCATTTCCCAACATAGGCATCAGTAATCTTCATTGCCTACGATGCCGCGTGACTAAGAAGGAGGCCCGACAGGAATCAAACATGCTGCCTGAGACCCGACACAACCCGGAGAAGGAACACGGATCTGGCAGACATTATATTTTACATGCATCGACTTACAAGTGCGATATTGTCCTAACAAAATTCGCTCAAGGCGTTGATCATTTTTCACGATTGCTTGGCGATTCTAATTCTTGTACTCACACATGCATACAAATATTGTGCATCTGCATGTGTACATGTGCGTGGCAAAGGATCTATAAATATGCTACTTTTCTTCGCTGAATTTTGAACTACGTCTAAATATTTTATCTTTTAATATGAATTTAATTAATTACGAGGTGTAGCAGGCAAAGCCAGGATCATGTCAGGTTGAGCTTGTACACCACTTGGTCTCACGGTGTACCAATAAAGAGTGCCTCAATGGCTTAAAGCCGAAGTTTTTCTCTTTCTTTTTTTCTTGCATGACCATGTGGTCCTGCCCTATATCCACTTGTACTCCCGTCTTTATCCCGTTCCCTTATTTTTTATACTCCTTCCCTAGCAGTACGCGATTAACTTAATAAATAATCGTTATGTACCCACCCCCATCACCGACGAGCCGGAAGCCGGAACACAAGCGCGTACTCATGGACAACTACACCCATGCCCAACGTAATGGGCCGATGTTTCTCTCAACTTGGAGGCCCGAGTCAGCTAATCAGGATGACTCCAACCAAAAGTGCCACTCGGACGGCTCACACATACTTACACTAGTCTGATAATTCGGTTGACACTCATGGAAAGGATGTCGGACTATGGAAATCAAACATGATACCAGATTGAAAAGATGTCTTTATAGTCAAACAACAGCTTATGACCATTATCTCCCTATTTCCCAATACTTTTCTTAATCTTTCTTGTCCTTGTTTCGAGGTTTCAATGTTTCGAAAATAATCAAAATAATAGCCGCTGGGTAGATCTCCTGGAAACAATAATAGGTCAATGGCTATATGGCCGGAATCGAATAACCCAGTTGTCAATCTAACCCTCGTGCTACTACAGCGGGTGTGGCGCTTGTCGCCCGTTTGGCCATGTCAGTTTACTTTACTACTAAAAGTAGGCACTACTATTTGGGTTGTTGTCCGCTTTGGGTATAGTAGTTTACATTCACATTTAGTAGTAGTTCCTAAACTTAGTAGTAAAATAGCATTGCACAAATTATGATTAAAATAACTTTTATTACAAAAAAAAAAAAAAAAAAAATTGCGATATAAATATTTTAAATTTTATTTTTGTTTGTAATTTTGGGACACTTCTTCAATTAATTTTTGATTAAGCCCAGTTGTGGGTAGTGCTGCCCTTAAGCCTTCCTACTAGCGCCATATATTGTTGCTACGAGTTGCAAGGTCATGCAGCAGCCCTGCTCAAAAAGGTAAAATTTCCAATGTCAAGGTTCACAGTCAAACTTTGACAACTATCTCCCATTTCCGGGAAGAGGTTCGCTAGTCCAGCGGAAAGCTAGCGTCTTTCTTTCTGATCGTGACCGCCGAGCTACACAGTTGTGCTGTAGCAATAGGGGAAAAATTGTTATTCCTTTAACCTAAGGCTAAAATAGTAGTTTAAGCTCGTCACGCGGAGAGAAAAACCTCAAATCGATTCTAAAGGATTCTCAGAAAGTGCATTCTTGGCAGGAAGTAATCCTCCCCAAAGCTCTAGTAGATTCTCGAGGCTCCTTTTTTTTTTGCTAGGCCTTGTGGCTAGCACCGGAGAAGAGCAGATCAAACGAGCGGAAATTGGCAAGTTTGTGGTGCCAATCCAAAAAGGATTTGGCACCAAATATTGAATATTTGTGACCCAAAGCGGAGATAAGGCTTGCCGAAGCTAGGCCAATGCCCTACATCGGATAAGTTCTCGCTGCACTTCTCAGTTCACCGTCTTCTCTTCACCCCGTCGGACGTATAGTCACTAAAACGCCGAAATCGCGATCTTTAACAAAGTGAAACAAAAGAAAGCCCTCAAAAGTTTAAATAAATCGGCAAGCGACGTTGGCGCAAAATAATAGCGTGTGTGAATATGTGCCCCCCCAAATAGTTATTTTCTTCTTAAACAAATCGACTACAAAAATAAAAAACCCAAATCAAATGACCCGAAGCTCCAAATAAGTTGTGTCGATTTGCTTAAAAAGAAAATATAGTCAACCTCAAGCATGACTATACGAAATGCTTATAGATTTTATTTTTTTTTGGTTTTAGTTTGCATTTTCTTATATTTTGTTATAATTTTTTTTTGGCTTAAAAGAAGTGATTGCATAACGAACGGCTGATCTTGACACTTTATAAATTGACGATATACACCAACATGTGTACCAAATTTGGTTGCTCTAGCTCAAAGATAAAGGCAAAAAAATTGCGTTCATACGGACAGACGGACAGACGGACATTTCGCAAACCCAATATACATACATACGCCCACACAGTTCTCGCCTAATTCAGTTCACCTAATTCGTTTGAGTTCTGCAATCACCTGATTTTAGCCATACAGACGCGATGTTAGAAATTTTATTAATATAAATTTATTTTTAATGTCAATCGATTTTTTAACGATTGTTAGCAATTATTATTGGTATAAATTATCGCTTTAAAGTACCTCTTTTTTAACATCTTGTCATGATAGTCTTTCTAGTACATAACCACTGTCTTGTTACCTTTTGTGCTTGTGTGATAATGACTTTGTTTTGGTGTTCTTTGACAATTTCTTCGTAATTTTTGCAATATTTAATATAATCTTGTCCTTTTGTTTATTCTTTTATGTTTGAAGTTATTTAGTCTGGATGCTAGGTTTCCTCTAACAGTGTTTCTTTGTTTTTTGTCCTTTATTGTCTGGATTCCTTGTTCTGTGTCTGCAATTATGTGAATCGGGTCTACGTTTTGGTTGTCAATTGGGAGAGCGAAGACATGTAATCAATTGCTATAAACAATAAAATTGTTCCCTAAGAGGTATTGGGTGGTCATGAACGCCTTTGGCTCGCATTGCATTGCTCCAACTGGTTTTGGCATATCGTATTTATTCACAACATACTTATACAACTCATTCAACGAGTTTTTGCTTATAATAATACTCCTTCGTCTGGCAACACCAATCGTTGTGCTTACACGTGTTTTTTGTGCACCAGCTAATTTTTGCTTAACAGTGCATTTAAAGACAAGTCCACTATTAAAATTTGTGAAAAACTATGACAAAAAACAACTTCCAGTCAACAAACATCTAAACAATTAATCTTAGCCACACGTAAGTTTGTGAAAAAAAAGCTTGCTCACGGGTTGCCTCCTTGGTTTAGTGACAGGCTCTCTGAATCGTGAGTTGCCTCAGGGCAAAGAGAACTATCGATATCAAAATATTGCCAAATTTCGCGCACTTAGAAACATAACAAAACTCAAAATAAAAAGATCACTAAGTAAAGCCGGCGTCGATATGTCGCCGCGTGTGAAGAAAAAAGTTCTCATTGCAGACTCTGCCCAGCAGCCTAGTAATAACAATTGTTTCTGGCCACTCCAAGCGGTCGATGACTCAGCTGATATCGACGACAATGCGGCCGAAGTCACTATCGAAAAAGCAAAAGTTTACGTTCCTTCAATAACGGTGCTTAAATGTTCTGCAGAGCAACTGCATAGCATCTGTAACACCCTTCAAATAAAGCAGTACTCTATCTGCAAAATATCTATCGGGATCAAACTCTATTGCGTGGACTTTAAAGACTATAAAAATGCTTGCAAAGCGATGCAGGGCAAGTACGAGTTCTTTTCACATGCAGTGAAAAACAATAAGCCATACAAGGCCCTGCATAAGGGGCTAGCCATTGATCAACCAGAGGAGATCAAAAAACAGCTCATTGATATGGGACTGCAGTACTTTGATGTCAAGGTCGTTAATCATACCAGACCTAACAACACCACATTTACCTTTTGCGTGATGTATTTTGTCAACAAGTCGATCACTGTTAATGAACTGAAGAAGAACTACGCTGTCATAGGCCATGTCCGCGTCAAGTGGGAATATCAACCGCGAAGGAGCAACACTATTACACAATGCTACAATTGCCAAATGTTTGGACATGGCGCTAGTCACTGTGCTGTTAAAGCGTACTGTGCCAATTGCGCTGGAAGTCATAAGACGCCCGACTGCAAGGATAATCCGTCAACTAAATGTGCCAACTGTCACGGCGCTCACAAATCCAACTCACGAGACTGCCCGTCCAGGCAGAATTATGTCGATATAAGGGATAGGTTACGTAGAAACGACATTAAGATTACTCCAAAATCCACCAACCACCGGCAAATACAGCCGCCGCTTATACACTGTCCAAAATCGTTCCCAAGTCTTAACAATAAGGTAGTGGAACCTGTAAGCTCAGCCTGGGCTAGGCCCTCGCCTTCTCAAAATGCGGATCTCTTCTCTGTAGAGGAATTAAAAAATCTCACTTTTGACTTAGTTAATAAGCTAAGAAATTGTAAGTCTAAGCTAGAGCAATTCGAGGTTATTACCTCATTAGCTTTTAAATTTATATAAATAATGTTTGATGAGTTATCATTCGTAGCGTGGAATGCCAGGGGTATACGGCACAAGAAAAAAGAGCTCGAGCACTTGTTACACGAGAAAAATATAGACATTTGTCTTGTTTCTGAAACTTGGCTGAGCAACATCATATCAGTCAAAATACGAAACTATTGCTTGTATAGAAATGATAGGACATTGACTAGGGGGGGAGGGGTAGCTATTTACATTAAGAAAACCATCCGCCACATTCCGCTACCCCTCCCAAATACAATAGTAATAGAAACCATTGGCATTAAAATAACGAATTCGCAAGGCAGGGAAACACTGATCTACTCGTGCTATTTCCCAGGTGGTCGCTCGGATCCATGTACCAAACAGCAGTTTAAAACTGATATTCATAACCTGACTACGCAAAATAGGTCCTACATTCTAGGTGGAGACTTCAATTGTCGGCATCAATCGTGGGGTTGCACTAGGGGAAACTCATGGAGTAACTTACTTAAAGAAAAATTAGATTCCCATTGTACTGAGATGATATACCCAGCAGAGCACACTTACATCCCAACTAGCACCCGTGGGCGGTCATCAACTCTAGATGTATTTCTTACTAACTGTTCTCATTTGCTATCGACTGCAATAGTACTAAATGACTTAGGCTCAGACCACCTGCCAGTGCATATTAAACTCTCTAATGTTGCAGTACAAACTGACAATCGATATAAGTACGATGTTAAAAACGCTAACTGGCTGCAATTCTCCCGTATTGTTAACCAGTTCATTCCGGAGATCGAGGAGAACTCCATTCGTCAACCTATAGACATTGACAGTATGATTAATATACTTAACACTGCCATCAAAAATGCAAAAGAAGGAAGTATTCCCAAGAAGAAAATTAAGTTTTCTCCTAAGCCACTTCCAGATAACATCAAAAATTTAATTAGATGCAGAAACATTCACCGTCGTAACTGGCAGAGGTACAGACACCCAGCCGATCTTACACTATACAAATGGTTTAGACATCTAACTACCTCAGCGATCTCAGAATTTTATAACAATTCCTGGAACATCGTTCTCTCTTCCCTTGATAAAGGTTCTTCGCACTTTTGGAAGCTTACGAAAGTTATTGGGAAGAAACATAGGGATATCCCAATATTAGTTACAGACTCAGCTCGTCTCTCGACGGATTAAGAGAAAGCAGAGGTGCTTGCTGAAAGGTTCAGGTTAAATCACA
Source organism: Hirtodrosophila histrioides (assembly GCA_037075165.1). NCBI lineage: Eukaryota > Metazoa > Arthropoda > Insecta > Diptera > Drosophilidae > Hirtodrosophila > Hirtodrosophila histrioides. The sequence goes on along the minus strand of JBAMCL010000600.1, from coordinate 797,666 downwards.
ATTATACCGTCAACCTTAGTGACCGTGTAACCACAGCCTCCATTGATAGATCGATATCAGCTCTAAATAGAACGACAATCAACCCTGCAAATGATTTTTTCGTAACCAGAGCAGAAGTAAAAAGAATACTAGCTAAGCTAAAGATAAAAAATCACCTGGGCTGGACGGTATATACAATTTATGCCTCAAATCATTGCCACGAAGAGGGATAAGCTTTCTCACTATCATTATTAATAGCTGCTTGCACCTGAGTTACTTCCCCTCGGCATGGAAAACTGCGAAGGTTATCGCCATTGGCAAGCCAAATAATCCATCTGAATTGCCTACATCTTACCGACCAATAAGCCTACTTTCGTCTGTCAGCAAAATCCTTGAAAAGATTTTGATACGATACACCCGCTTAAGAAAATCAAGCACATGATCAAAGAAAACTTTTCCAGCTTTCGACTCTGTCTGGCATGACGGTCTAATCCACAAGATGTGCTGCATGAGCTTTCCTTCTGAGCTCGTCAAATTACACCTAGGAAAGGCTAAATCAATTGCGATAAGTACCGCCGCAGGGTGTCCACAAGGTTCCTGTCTCTCACCCTTGCTTTACAATATTTTCACCGCAGACTTCCCTTCTCTAAGACATTGCACAGCCTCGATGTTCGCAGACGACACAGCCATCTTGTGCTCAGGAACCCTTGCATCAGACATGACAAATAAACTCCAAGTATCCTTTGAATACTTAAATGAATACTTCTTAAAATGGAGAATACTAGTCAAGCCGGAGAAAATGCAGGCTATATTTTTCACACAAAAACGTAAAGACATCTATGTTCCAAGTGGCGATATTCAGTTAGGGAACGTAGACATTAAATGGGAAGCATGTGTTAAATATCTAGAAAAAATATTAGACAATAAATTGAAATTTTAAGATCATATATTTGCCACAAACAAGAAGTTAAACATGACAATTCGCACATTGTATCCATTTATTAATAGGAATTTCGCACTTAAATATAGAAAACAAAATGTTCCTGTTTAGATCAATCTTTCAAGCAATAATTTTCTATGGTGCAAAATTTTAAAAATGATGCTTAACCTACCCTGGCATCACTCTACGATTGATTTGCATAGTAGGGCAAATATTGAAACTGTTGCAGCCAGGACCTTGCGCCTAACGCAAATCTTCAACTCGAGATGTATGCAGTCAACATATCCTCACATTAATGATCTGGCGTGGCCACTTTAGTCTTAAGCTCCCTGTCCCTGGCCCTCTCCCCTTCCTTTCCTGCCCTGACCCCTAATTTACCTCCTTTTATTTTTCTCCCAATTCTAAGGGGTTTTGTAATTTTCCCCATCTGATAATGTTGTTTAATATAAATATACATATAGCATTAAATTACACCATTATTAAAGTAGAAAAGGCCAGGTTGCCTGAACTCTTAGTTAAGAATTTCAATACTCAAAAAAAACCTGTATATTAAAATGGAGAAATAAATGAAATGAAAAATAAAAAATAATACTCCTTTAAGAGGGCAATATTTTTTTTGCTATTTGGTACTATCAAATGGCTCAGTATTTGTCGCTGACAAAAATTGCTTAGTAGCGATATTGTTGGAGTGAAACACGTCAAACCAGTCGTTTATAAATTGGATAAAGTTTGCCGCATCGGGTGCTTCGTGCATGTCAAGACCCAGAAAAAAACGGCGCTTTATTCCACTGGCTCTTGTGTTGGAAAACAGCTGAGTTTGCCAGTTAGACTCTCTGTCTGCGTGCAGATCGCACGTTGAGGTGGCCGTCCGTCACTTTCCACATAATGGAAAGGTCCCATGAGGAAGCATATAGCTTGCCTCACAGTTGGCTGGGTTATAAGTGTTCTATTAACAACATGCCGTGTATTAGGGAAGTGATTACTAGACCTCGGAATTTTGCAGATTGGTAACAAAATATTAATGCAGACGTCTTATTGTTTAAATATAACAAATCTTAATGCATATCGATAATATGCAAGAAATGTGCAAAATATATGGAAAAAAATATGCAAAAAATATGCAATCGAATTTCATCTAAAAATTGAATTCCCCTCGTTAAATATTAAAGGGCGAGCTATTATATTTCTACACTCAGAGAAATAATTAAGTATTCTATACTCAAACCAAGTACAAACGGTGTCAAAATCCGACCAAGCTCGAAAAGTCTTATTATGAGTACAGGGTTCTTATATTAAGAACGATTTTTTTAAGTCCGAAATTCTTAACCCAGGTCTAAAACTTCCAATTATATGTTCGTCTCTTACACTTGTACGCACACATACACAAAGCAGCACACACGCGAGCCGCAGCGTACGCAAGGCATTTTAAGTCGTGGCTGTGCTTCTTCTTCCCCCCTCGCTTCAGTACTGAATCTTGTTCGTTGAACAACTTCCGTGTTTATTATCTGATCGACTTGAAATTTGGACACTAGATTACGAGTGACTAAAGTATTGTGCATGCCAAACTCCAAAGCTATATCTTCAAAAGTGTGGCTTTAAAACGTTTTGATCGAATTGCGGGGGAACGGGGGGAGATATGTGAGATCGGAAACAAACTTGACCTGCTCCCGCTATACACGAACCTACATTACAAATTTGATATCTCTAGCTCTTATAGTTGCTGAGATCGCCGCATTCATACATACGGACAGACAGACAGACAGACGGACGGACGGACGGACGGACCTAAAATAAAATCAACAATAATGATTATGTCCAAGACTTATTCAATTACTCAAAATTAATGATTATTATTAAAGAAAAACGTCAAAAATGAGAAGTTTAAAAATCATAGCGGAAATGCAGAGAGTGTACAATACTAAAGATTTTTTGTATGAACCACTTTTTTCTACGTCCATTATAAGTGGGTGATTTTTTTATTTAAAAAAAATAAAATAATCATTATTTACGGTCCCTGCTTTAAGCACTCCTAATCTACTGACAAAATTTCAGTCGATCGGATTGGAAGCTTTAGACCTGGGTACAGGGAGCTTCGTAGTCGGGTATACTCGACTATAGCATTTTTACTTGTTAAACTATAAGCACCAACGAACTATTGTATAGACTACCCAAATAGAACAACGGCAGCGAGTCGAAAAATTTGCTTGGATCAGGGCCACTTAGACTTCGTATTCCGTCGGGTGGCCCTGATGTGAAATGCGCTCTCATTCTCGTGAGAGCTCGAGAGCGTAATTTGTATGGCATCAGAGCCACTCAGCCTTCGCTCTCGGTCTGGTGGCTCTGATATGAAGCGCGCTCGCGTTTTGTCTGTATGTATGTATGTGTGTACGAATGTACGCAGTGCAGCGTGTGGCTCTGATGTGAAGCACGGCATCGCCGCGATCGCATCACATTCAAACGTTTACCATTGACTGCATATATGAATACCCATTACATTTAAATACACAAATATTTATTTTATTTCAAAGAATTCTTATCATTTTCATAATAAATGTACATATTAGCCAAAATAGAACAAATTAAAGTTGGTCTTTTTATTTCATACAGGCAAACCCGTATAAAAAAATATAAAAAATTATAATTTATTTCCAGGGTATACATGCATCGACTTACAATTGTTCTTAACGAAAATCGTTCAAAGCGTGCGCATTTTTCACAATCGCTTGGCGATTCTTATTCTTGTACACACACATGCATACAGATGTTGTGCAACTGTATGTGTACATGTGCGTGGCATAGGATCTGCTTGCAGAACGTAAACAAACTGAGCTTGCTTACATGACCTATGTCAACAATGGTATTTGGCTACTATTTTGATATAATCATGCAATTGTCTTTTAAAGGCATATGTAGGTTTTGGACGCTCTTGAATAGGTGGGCGAAAGGGCGTGTCAAAATTTATTATTATTATATTTATTAATTTTTAATTATGTACCATACTATGTTTGTATTTATTGCTGTATTTTCAATTAATGGAAATCTTAAAGTCTTAACTTATTATCCTCTTTGTCTTTAACTGTAATTTTGTATTATAATATAAGCATTAAGATCGTTAGCAGTTTGAATTTGGGTGGCAGCGCGCGCATTGCGACCTGTTAATGTGAACTGTCCAAAAAGCGCGCCAAGCCACGGGAGAGTAAAATGAGAGAGTGCAATAAAAAGTCATTCGATAGCGACTATTTGCTAACGAATTTCAATTTCTATTGACTGTTAGAGATTTTCAGTTTTTACCAAAAAACTAAAAAGCTTCTAGTGACAATTACTTTGCGATTTAGTTCAGTGAGTTTAGTGAAGTGCAAAAAAGTTCGTAGTTGTGGTTTAAGCAGTGTCAAGTGTGCTTATTAAGGCAAAATAGAAATTACACCCTCAAATAGTTTTGGCGGCAATTTCTAGTGTCTGAGTGTGCAGTGTCGCGTTGTGGCAAATCAAAATAAACAATTGCTGTAAGCAAGCTCAGTTTGTTTACGTTCTGCAAGCAGATCCTATGCCACGCACATGTACACATACAGTTGCACAACATCTGTATGCATGTGTGTGTACAAGAATAAGAATCGCCAAGCGATTGTGAAAAATGCGCACGCTTTGAACGATTTTCGTTAAGAACAATTGTAAGTCGATGCATGTATACCCTGGAAATAAATTATAATTTTTTATATTTTTTTATACGGGTTTGCCTGTATGAAATAAAAAGACCAACTTTAATTTGTTCTATTTTGGCTAATATGTACATTTATTATGAAAATGATAAGAATTCTTTGAAATAAAATAAATATTTGTGTATTTAAATGTAATGGGTATTCATATATGCAGTCAATGGTAAACGTTTGAATGTGATGCGATCGCGGCGATGCCGTGCTTCACATCAGAGCCACACGCTGCACTGCGTACATTCGTACACACATACATACATACAGACAAAACGCGAGCGCGCTTCATATCAGAGCCACCAGACCGAGAGCGAAGGCTGAGTGGCTCTGATGCCATACAAATTACGCTCTCGAGCTCTCACGAGAATGAGAGCGCATTTCACATCAGGGCCACCCGACGGAATACGAAGTCTAAGTGGCCCTGATCCAAGCAAATTTTTCGACTCGCTGCCGTTGTTCTATTTGGGTAGTCTATACAATAGTTCGTTGGTGCTATAAGATACACTGTGATTTTTGATGTTGAGTTGAATTGAAAATAAATTAACTGAAATGTATAATTATAAATAATTAAAAAAAAATTGCCTTGCCCCATTCCGCCCACCATATTCATTTGAAATACAATTCCATTATTATATCAAAAATTCTAGCCAAACGCATTTGTTGACATATGTAGGTCATGGAAGCAAGCTCAGTTTGTTTATGTTCTGCAAGCGGATATGCCATGCACATGTCCACATACAAATCAGTGTTGCCAATTTAGCCTTTTTCCGGATAGATTTGTCCTTTTTTAAACTACGGCAGCCGGTAATAATATTAAACGTCCCCTTTCCGCAAAGTTGTCCTGTTTTATGCATCAAAAACAATTTTCAGCCATTTTTTTTATTTTACTTGAATTTATGTAAATATGATCAAATTATAACATAGTGGACAATAATTTCAATTTTAGAGCTGTTAAAAATAAACTGCAATGATATTGAAAAAATATTGACTCAGTACAACAATATAAATTTGACAAATTGCCATGACTGCACCGTTGAGTTTTCGGCCGAAGTCATAAATTACAAAGACTCAATAGGCGAAAAACCAAAAATAATATTGCCATGGTCAAGTGCTGAGGTTGAGCTGGTAATCAGCAAAGTACATTTAGTAAAAACTAAACTCTAAAACCGTCTGCAAATGTAGACGTTAATTGCAATTTTCTGAATCAGGTAAATCTATACTCGTACTACTATTTCATTTCATACGCACTAAACTCAATTTTCACTTTTTATTAGGTTTTGGTTACGCCGGCATGGTACATGCTGTGTACATATAAACTGCATAACATAAGAATTATAGGCACAAACGAGTCATATGCACAAGAAAGTAGAACCAATAACGATGCTGTAATTGATGAAACCTTAAAATATATAAATTTTAAAAATTAAAAGCCGAAAATTAAGAAACATCTATTTGTCCTATTTTCAATCCCTTTTTTAATTTTTTACTCCCTGTATCCATAAAATGGGTAAAAGGGCGTATTGGATTTGTGCAAATGTCCGTCTGCCTGTCCGTCTGTCCGTCCGTCCGTCTGTCCGGATGAACTCGTCGATCTCAGCAACTATAAGAGGTAGAGACACCAAATTTGGAATGTAGGTTCCTGTATACCATACGCAGATCAAGTTTGTTTCCGATCTCAGATATCTCCCCTCGCTCCCCCGCAATTCGATTAAAGCGTTTTAAAGCCACACTTTTAAAGATATAGCTTTGGGATTTGGCATTTACAATACTTACTCTTAATCTATTGTCCAAATTTCAAGTCGATCGGATAATAAACACGGAAGTTATTCAACGAACAAGATTCATTACTGGAGCGAGGGGGGAAGAAGAAGCACAGCCATGACTTAAAATGCATCGCGTACGCTGTGGCTCGCGTGTGTGCAGACTTGTGCATGTGTGTGTGCATGTGTAAGTGGACGAACATAAGATTGGAAGTTTTAGACCTGTTTACAGGGAGTTTCGTAGTCGGGTATACTCGACTAGAGCATTCTTACTTGTTCATCCTTTTTTTGTCTTTTTTTTCAGGTCTGTCCGTCCTGTTTTTGAAGATAACAGTTGGCAACACTGATACAGATGCACAATATCTGAATGCATGTGAGTACAAGAATTAGAATCGCCAAAGGATCGTGAAAAGTGCTCACGCCTTCAACGATTTTCGTTAGGACAATATCGCACTTGTAAGTTGATGCATGTATACCCTGCAAATTAATTATAATTGTTATATAATTCTCATACGGGTTTGCCACTAGGAATTAAAAAGACCAACTTTAATATGTTTTATTTTGGTTCATATATATATATTTATTATGAAAATGATGTAATGGGTATTTATATAAGCAGTCAATGGTAAATGTTTGAATTGGATGCGATCGCGGCGATGCCTCACATCAGAGCCACCAGACCAAAAACGAATTGAGAGAGCCACGATTGAGAGAGCCATAGGTTACGACAAGACGACTGCAACTGTTGGCTCTCACTGATATAGTGATCTGATCCGGCTGGTTTTCACATATGTACTGCCTGCATCGAAAGTAAAGACTTCTGTCAAGTTTCATAACCATAGCTTTAAAATTGAGTGATAAGTTAGAGTGTAAACATTCCGACTGGCAACATTTTCTAACTTTAAACACGTATTACTTAATAAGTATGGCACTGTAGCCTATCAATCGACGCGGTATGAATTTCCCTACAATATGCTGGTGAGATTTTCAAAATCGGACTGGAATTACAGCCACACGAGCCGATATACTAAAAAAAAGTCAGTGTATTCGAACAAATTCAAAAGCGCGCGCTGAGTTTCATGACTTGTGACGTTACAGGTTTGGTCGCCGATTAACGGCGACTAACGGACATACGCATGGCGTAACCTACTGTCTCTCAATCGTGGGCCACCCGACAAAATACGAAGTCTAAGTGGCCCTGATCTAAACAAAATTGGCCCTGATCTAAACAAAATAGAGTCACAAAATTTGGCATACAGACTAATGTTGACCCCTTGGACAAATCTACATCAAATGATTTTGGACCCCCACCCCCTCTTCCACAAAGGAGCAAAATTTATATCTTCCACACCTGTACAGGTAGAGTCATCAAATTTGACATACAGACTAGTGTTTCTTTCGCGTCTCTTTCCGAACCCATAAATAACCTAATTATATAGGACTGGGAACATAGTATTCTGCAGTCAGGTGCTTCCAACTGCAACGTTCTTTCTTGTTTTTTTTTTTTTTTGTGTTTGTATAAACTGAAATTTTCTGTTAGGTGTCTTAGTTGTATTTTTATTTATTATTTATTTATTTTTATATATTCGTTTATTTATTCCCTTGTTTATTTTTATTATCTATTCACTTATACATTTATTTTTTTATTTATACTATCTATTTGTTTCCACATTATTTTTTTCTCATAGTTATTTGCACGTATTTTATTCTTGTTGTGTCGTTTTGCTTTTGTCATTTTTTTATTATTATTATTTAATTCTTGTGGCGTATCGCATTTTTTTAACGCCGCCAACCACCCAAAGAACTCTTTAGGTGGGGAAAACATATAAAGTTTATTACAAATTGATATTACCAATAAAACAGGCAATACCAACAAAAGAAAACGAATATATGTGTAACTTAAAGAAGGGTAAAAATTTAATAAATATTAATGAATATAAAAATTACACACATACACACTTAAACACATAGCTTAAAATGTATATAAATAAATTAAATTGCAATTAAAACTGTTTAAAATTCATTAAAACTACACAGTCGCAAATCTGCATTCATTGTGAACGGTCGTGTCGCGGATGCTCTAAGATCCAGCTACACATTTTGTTTCTTAACTCTGCTCTGTGCGCATCATGTAACGGGGCATCGCGTATAACAGTTCCGACAAAAGATCGCGAAAGACGATAAGAAGAAATAGCAGTGCGCAAAAAACTGCGTGCACTGCCCATTGGGCAATATATTACCCCTCAGCTTGCGTACAGCCGCACAAGAGGGGCAGTCAAACTCTGCTTACTAGCAATTTTTTCTCTGTTCTGTTTTTATTATTTTGTCTTGTTTTCTTTGCGTGCGCAAACAAGACCGGATCAGTGCCAAACGAAAGTCTGCAATTTTAATATTTGAGTGATCAATTAATAATAAATGACAATGAATAACAATCACTTAACTGTACGTCAGCCTACATAGGAGCAGAACCAGCACAGTCGGTTGATAGACTTTCAGAAAATGAACGAAATAGCAGGTCAAACACCTGCTGAGTTGAGATCAGAATTAATGGGAGACCTTGCCGAACAAGGTACCTAACATGCCGCCTCTGGTTATGTAGGGGAAGCCTCTGTTGTTCCCACCACATCGACAGTCACATTTTCGGTAGCCTCGACTTCAGCCGTTTGTGTTACGACTACTTGCTCAACTGGAGGAGCTTATACATTTGGCAATCTGCCAATAATGGTAAGCAGTTCATGCCAACGACTTGAAGCAACCACGCTAAGACAGTAGCCAACTGGTACAAGTTGCTCTTTACAACCACATGCTAAAAGTGTTGCATTGCCTGAATTCCAGCCGCCCTCAGTCACCTGGCCGAAAATTCCGTCTAAAAAGAGAACATCATCAGGGTCACCCAAAACTTATACCAGAAAATCAGTTTGCTGTTTTTGCTGACCAAGAAGATTGCCAAGCTAACGATAACATTGTTATGGAAGATCTTCTGGTCGAAACAGACAACATTGACATGGAAGTTCTTCAGGTCCAAACTGACAAAGAGAAGACACGACAGTCTCAACCTCCAGTGGCAAAGAAGCCGCCAAGGCCTAGCCAAATCACAGTACTCTCTGTTACCGATGTACCAGCCTTGGAGAGATACCTTGACACGGCGGTACCATCCGACTCATACGAGCTCAAAGTTGCTCGTAATAGTAACCTGCGCATTTACGCTCGTGATTCTGATGCTCACAGAGCCATCACAAAAAAACTTTCCGAAGTAAATCTTCAATATACGCACTTTTGCCTCCCTGGTATGCAGCTTGGCTGCCTCTATCGAGCAAACTGTAACTGCATTCACCTCTCAAGGTCATACTGTGGTGAATACCTATAATCCAACGCCCAAGTCACAGCTTGGGGACTCCTCTGAAATTTATTCATGTGTAGTTCCTGGCCAAAACGTTTGGTTTATAGCTCTCAAAAAGGCCAATAATAACCGGGAAGTACTAAACGTCATCAAAGTCGGCCGGCAAAGAGTTAGTGTGGAGATGCCGATGAAAAATATTGACATGCGCCAATGTTACCGATGCTTTGGCTTTGACCACACAAAAAATTATTGCACCAAGGAGCCCAGATGTGGTAGATGCAGCAAGCCTCACTGGACTGGACAGTCAGTGCCAGGCAAAGACCTCTGACGACCTGGAGTGTGTCAATTGTCATGGAAGCCACGAGGCAACCCATAAGGGCTGCAGAATATATGTGCAACGGCTCAAAAGCCGTAAAATTGGACTCAACACAGTCCCCATAAGCTGCAAAGGTTCTTCTCAGCACCCTCGCATCAACAAGCAGCAAGTTATTCCAACTGCAATCGTACGGCAAGGCCTCTCGTATGCAGACGCGTCAAGAACTGGGCAATAGAGAACAGGGTTTGAAACAAGTAATTCACATCAGCAGCGGGGCTCTACCCCTAATACAAACTACCACTCACCACAGCATCATCATCAAACGGCAATTGATAGCACAAATCATCATTTCAATGCAGCAAACCATAGCAGGTCTCCAGAAATCCATCCCTGAGCTATTTCAGGAGATTAAGAAGCTCAGAGGTTCCAAGCCGTGAAATCAGCGCAAAAAATGGCTTCTGTGCTGCGCCTTGGTACCTGAAACGCTCGTAGTATCATCCCAAATACTAACGAGCTCAAAGTGTTTTTGAGTAACCATGAAATTGATATCATGCTTATATCAGAGACATTCTCACACGCCGGCTCCTACTTCAATATGGTAGGGTACACTTGCTATCAAGCAGATCACCCTGGAGGCCGCCCAAGGGGAGGAGCATGTGTGTTAGTCAGGCAGGGGTTAGTACACTATCACATTCAATCGATCACGACTAACCACGTACAGCTAGCAGCTGTAATGGTATACATCAATTTGGGCGAAATAGCGGTGGCTGCAACTTACCTTACACCAGGACTGCCTTGGAGTACCCCAGAGTTTAACAGACTGCTGGATCAAGTTGGACAAAAATGTATCGTTGGGGGCGACTTCAACGCCAAGCATCACCTCTGTGGTAGCTTGATAGCGAACGCTAGAGGGACCGCCCTACATTACGCGCTTACCTGCAGTGCAACTCAAGTGCTAGCCACTGGCAGGCCCACTTACTACCCGTATATCAGGAGAGATACACCCACGTGCATTGACTTTTACATTTACAAGGGTAAAGCTAACAGTCTGCTTACGGTGCGGGAAGATTACGAAATAACATCAGATCACTTGCCCTTGGTTGCTTCGCTATCGCCTCAGCGTACTACTCCAATGACGAGGCTTCTTCCCCCTGGTGCCAATATTAGACTTTTCCAAGAGGAGCTGAACAATGCTTTTAACCTCAATACGGAGCTAAGCACGGAAGCTTAGCTGTCGAAACATTTATTAAAAAGGCCAAAGAAGCAGCCCATGTTGCGGCTCCAACAGGTGCAACTCCCTGCAACAACTCGCGCAACAGCATTACCATCTCTCCGGAAGCCATAGGTCTTCTAACACTTAAGAAACGCCTTCAACGCGAGTTCATCAGGACCAACGACCCAGCGATCAATAGACTTTACGACAGGATCTCTAACAGGGTGAGAAAGGTACTAGCCATATTAAAAAGAGAAGTCACCGACGCCTTACTGGAAAAAGCTACCCCCGATGAAAACTCGAAGTTTGCGCTCTGGAAGCTTACGAGCAGGTTCAAGAGGCAAGTTGCGCCGAAGTTTCCAGTTCGAAACCATGATGGTTCTTGAGCCAGATCCCCTCAACACATAGTCGCAGCGTTTGCGAATAATTTGGAGGAACGATTCCAACCGTTTGAAACAGCGTCGATAAGAAGAGTACAGCTGGTTTCTGAATCCTCCTGCTGATTTTCAACTCTGCTCTTCGACTCGGGCATTTCCCAGGCGCCTGGAAGAAGGCTAACATCATAATGCTGCACAAAAGTGGGAAGCCAGCAGACGAATTTGACTCGTATCACCCAATAAGTCTTTTGTCAGCACTTGGCAAAATATTGGAAAGGTGTATCCTAAAAAGATTTCTTGAAGCCAGAGCGGTCAAAAGGCAATCCCGAAGAGCAACTCCATCGAGTTGTAAACTTTGCTCTAAAGGGATTTCACGGAATGTCGTTGGAGCTTACTTGGATATCCAGCAAGCTTTTGACAGAGTGTGGCCACCCACAGCTCTACCTAATCGTTAAGAGTTTCCTTCACGAGCGCTCCTTTAAAGACGTTCAGGATGGGCTGTCCTCTCAATCAAAGAGAGTCAGAGCTGGTGTACCGCAGGGTAGCGTATTGGGGCCAACTCTCTACAGCCTGTATACGCATGACATGCCTTCTACCCACAATATGTCAATGTCTGATCTCAACGACTTGCTTGTTGCTACCTTTGCGGATGACACTGCGGTTATGGCCAGGGACAAATGTGTCTATACCGCCACAGATCAACCTAAAAACGTTCGAATTCTGGCGCCCATCTGGAGATATGGTATGCAGGTATATGGCATAGCATCAAAATCAAACCTCAACAAAATACGTGTAGCACAGTCCAAAATTTTGCGAACAATGTCTGGTGCAGCATGGTATATACGCAATAGAGACATCGAAAGAGAACTCAAGATACCGAAAATCGGAGATGTCATCAACCGCCAAGCGGCTGCATATCTGTACAAGCTCGCAAACCATCCGAACCAGCTGACACAAAGGCTGCTGAGAAGGAGACGTATTCACAGAGTGAGAGCGAGAATGAGACTCCAGAGGATTCACCCAAATGGCCTACCAAACCGACCAATTTAATAAATTTAGATATCCTGTTTCTACCTTACTAATTCACCCTATTATTCAGGTTTAAGTATGTACATACATATGTATACATTTTGTTGAAATTGAAATTCACTGTAGTATAAGTTATTAAGAATAGTAACAGAAGGCTATATATCAAATAAACCTTTAATAAAAAAATACAAAAATTAAAACTACTTACAAATAAAAATTAGATGTACAAATGTAAAACCTTAAAAAAAAACAACTTATAATTAGATTAGTGTGTTGTCACGGTTAAAATGAATTTTGTGTGAAGATAATTTCTAGGAGGGAAGGGAAAGGGATCTTGAGCGTAAGCAGCAAATTGGTGTTGTTTTGGGGCAGCGGTCAGACTCCGTCAACTACTGCCATGGTTGGGAGGGAGGCGCACAAGGACATTCCAATCAAGTGCGAGTCCCAGAAGACATCCTGGATCTGGAAGATAAGAGGCATTTGTAACTGATGAGTGTAAATGTGTGCATGCTGATGTTTATGTTTGTATGTGCAGTGCAAATTCAAATTGTGCAGCGTCTTGTGTTCCCAGTTGGCAAGGTTTGCCTTCCAGAAGGCATGCTCATATACAAATTTTTGCATCACGAAGTAGTTCCAAATACATGCAGTCTTTAATTCGCTTTTATACAGGGAGTAAACACATCAATAAGGCATTCGATAGATGGCATTCAGCATGGAGTGGTTGTTGTAATTTCAACTTCGTGAAACGCTCGGGATCTGTTTCATGGTTCGGTTTCCGAATTTGACGTTGGGAAGGCATAGCTGCATGCAATGCGGCGTTGCCTGCTCAATGCATGGCGTCAAAAGGCATGCAATTCGTTGCAACTTATATATGCCATGCAGCGCTTGCTGCTCATTGCATGGCGTCAAAAGGCATGCAATTGGGTGCAACTTCTATATGCCATGCAGGCATTTTAGTTTCAATAATGACACATTAAATACATACAATATTATAATTCTATTTTTTATAACTTTTATTCTGACTTTTACAATATTATCTATACAAAAGTGAATAAAACTTATTTTTAAAGGTCTTCGTATTACGTCATCGTTGTTGTTGTCATCAGCCATTTTATGTATTTTTCCTTTGCCTGTCTTGCGTTCGAGAACATTCTGATTTTTGCCATACTGTGGAAACACAAATACAAATGTACATATATAAAATTAGTTTTTTTTTATTAAACAGAGAATAGATATTTATTAGTAATGTGTACTTACATTATGAAGGCAATCTGATCCTCAAAAATTTGTAGTTATTCAACTGCACCTTCGGAGTAGTTTTATCAACCTATGCATTATAACAAAAAATTAGTTACTTTCAACAATTAATCACTTTAAATAATAATTTAATACTTACATGGTCTTACACAAATCAACTTACTCTTACTGATACACTTCAGTCACCCCCGAAATGCAACTTATAACTGATGGCCGTCGACGAAAATCGAAGTCAGAAAAAACAGACAAACAAATATTTCGTTATTTGCATTTATCTCGGCTATTTTATCGACATGTTCGTTTTTGTTCCTACGAACGACCGCTTCGAATTTATCTACACCAAGGCAAAATTACTTCTAAAATTACGTCTAAGAGCAGGTAACGTCACATGATTTGCGCGGGCTTAGCCTTACCATATCGTCGCATTTCTGCGAATGTATCGTATGTCGCTTTTTTTCGAAATTGAGATTTTAATGCAAAATTGTTAGGCACCTAATGTCTCACTACCCTTCAAAATATTATAACTGAAAATCCTATAGTTCCGATAAAAATTATGTTTCAATTTTATCGTATGTTACAGTGCTTTTCAATGTGCGCGCGAAATTATCGTATGTCCATACAAATTTTGAATTTTTCATACGAAATCGTAATGTATGGGCACCCAGCGAATGGCCGACACTTATTGGAAATGCTAGAACAAATCCAACCGGCTATGAATGTATAGAATTACAGTACACAGACTTTAAAAACTGGAAACTTTTTTCAAACTCTTTATTTAAACATAAACATTACATTTAAGTAAATTACGTATCGCTGTTATTAAAAAATTCCCATTATCAATAGAATTATATTATAAATATTTTGAAAATTCGAAGAAGTATCTTTTTAATTTGCCTAATTTCACCCAAACCATAAAATCATTATATAATTGTAAGCTAAATATTTCTTCTTTTTTTTTTTTTTTTTTATTCGACAATATAATTAAAAAAGCGTTTCATTATAAAAATAATTTTAAAACACATTTGGGACTGGCTTTGACGGTGAAAAAAAAAGAAAGAAATTCCATAATTTTAAAATTGTCAGATAACAATCAAGTGACGTAATGTGTGGACTGAGCCAACCGTGAGTGCTTGACAGGGAGACTGCGCCTTGGTAGCTGCTCAAGGAATGTGCGCTTGAGTCTCCTGATTCTTGGTTTCTCAACGTCGAATTTGAGTGCATTCGCCAAAGGGTTTACGTGATTTGCGTGTCTACCATTTTGTTTATCAGCGGTAGAGTTTATTATATCAATTAATGGGGCAATCCCAAGGTCTCTCATTATGTCCTTATTTCTCGCAAAAGGAAAGCCACCAGAAATTCGCCTTAAAATTTTACACAATACGGATTGGACCCTTTTTAAGAGATATGGGGCCGCTGTACCCCATACTGAAACACCGTACCTCCAAATGGGCTGAATCATTGACTTAAATTACAAAACCTTGCTAGAGAGGCGCAATTTGGACCTGGGTCGAAGGAGCCAATCCATGCGTTTGAACCTTGTGTTAATTGTCCCTATAATTTTACATACATGTTGCTTCCAAGTCAAGCCTCTATCTAGACATAGCCCGAGGTATTTTTGCGAGGTCACCACCTTCATAACCACCCCATCTAAACATATAGCCGGGCAAGAATCACGCCTTTTTGTGAATGTCATCTGCACAGACTTATCCCGCGAGATACAGATATTCCACTGCTTTGCCCAGCTCTGAAATTTGTTGGTGAATTTCTGCAGACGTCGGCTTGCTGTTGCAGGGGAGGCGCTGAAGCAAATGGCGGTAGTGTCATCAGCATAGGTCGCTAATATACTGCTATTGATAGGGGGTATCGGCATATCGCTTGTAAAAATGTTGTAGAGTGTAGGGCTCAAAGCGCTACCTTGCGGGACTCCGGCTCTGATCGGTCTGAAGGAGGAAAGACAACCATTTATTTGCACTGAGAAATATCTCCCCGAAAGCCACGACTTAATCAGCCTAAAGTGCGGTACAGACGTCACTCGCTTAAGCTTGAACAGCAGTCCGTCATGCCGGACCCTGTCAAATGCCTGCTGAATATCAAAGAAGACAGCCGCGCCATACTGTTTCTCGTCAAAACACTCCAAAATCCTATCAACCACTCTATGAAGCTGCTCCGTCGTTCCGTGATGAGGCCGAAAACCAAATTGATGGTCAGGAATAGCTTCAGTATCTTCAAGTTCAACGCGTAATCTGGCGAGGATAATGCGCTCAAAGACTTCGCCGAAGGTAGGCAGTAGGCTAATCGGCCTATACGATTCTGGGGAGTCGACTGGTTTGCCTGGCTTGAGAATCATTGAAACTAAGGCCTTCTTCCAGACCTCCGGAAAGTAACCCATCTTTAGGCAGGGATTGAAAATCTTAAGCAAGAAACTAGTACCGCATACCGGAAGAGATTTGACAACACGTCCACAAATGCCGTCCAGACCCGGGACCTTCCTTGGCTTCAGTGCCTTTATCTCCCTTTCAAGCTCAATCATGGAAATGCTTGATGGTTCGTCATGATGATCCAATTCCCTCTGGAGGTCGTCAATGATGGAAGCCACACTGTCTACTGGCGCCAGACAAAATGGAAAGAACCGATTTTCCAATTCATCAGCAAAAAGCTCGGATTTCTCGAGATCAGAACGACACCAACCGTGATCACTCTGTATCGAGTGGTTAGCAGCTGGTTGTCGCTTAATATTGCGAGTGAGACGCCAAAGATTGTGCTCGTGTGGGGAATTAGGATCTGCTTGCTCCAGCAAGTCGTCAAAATAGGCTGCGCGAGCAGCATTCAAGGCCAGCCTAAGTGACGCCGCAAGTCTCTTCCATTCCCTATTATCAGCGGGGTTTCCAATCCGAACCCAGCGCCGTCGGATCCTTCTCTTCTCTCTTAAAAGTGCCCGAATCTTATCATTCACTGGAATGACGAGCCCTGAGGCCCGCGAGGAGCAAGCTCGACCCGAGGACTGCAGAGCCGCCTCATTAATGATTGTCGCAAGTGTATCCACAGCCGCGTCAACATCGTTATGAGTAGATAAGGGAGTATCCAAATTAATATGGTTGTCAACATATTGTCTAAAACGGCGAATATCGGAGCCCCCAGACAGAAGAGGTCTTCTTACATTCCTCAGAAAGGCTCCCGGGGCCATTGTGATGAGTAAAGGAAAGTGGTCAGAACTCAGCTCACAGCAACTCACAATGTCAATAGTTGAGGAGGGTATTCCACCAAAAATACCAAAATCCAACGCGTTAGGCCTCCGCAATCTATCGTATGGAAAGTAGGTGGCCGAGCCTGTTGCACATGCATATTCCATGAGGAGGACATAATAGAGTCCCTGATCATACGTCCACGTGGACATGACCGATGACAGCCCCATAATTGATGTTTCGCATTCCAATCACCAGCGATTAAGAACCGAGGACCAAGGGATGAAATGATTCGGTTAAACTCAGCTGTTGTTAGTGAATCCGGGGTAAGGGCAGGACGAAGGTACGCTGCAGCGACAATAAAATCGCCTGATACGCCTTTAATTTTAACGCCAACTACTTGGCCATAATTGAAACGGTGGAAGATCACAGGGTGATGGGAGATATTGCTTTTCAAAATAATAGCAGCTCCCGCGAAGCTGCAGTTGCCAGGTTGGTTAGCCGCATAAATGGAAAAACCATTCATCCGAAGATAAGAATTGCTGTTTAAGTGTGATTCCGAGATCAGCATCACATCCACATCCTCCTCATTCATCCACGCGGCGAGCTCCAGGTGGTGGCGGATGAGCCCGTTCGCATTCCAGACTCCTATTTTGAGGGAAGTCATTGCAGAGCAGTGGTGACAGGAGTAGAACCAAGCTGCAGGTTGAATATATTCAGTAATTTTGCCACTCCTTCTTGAAGTGCAAAAATCGAGTGGCTGATCGATTCACGCCAGTTTTGCAGCTGGACCAATTATTCACTGATGAGATCGATGCGTTTCAGGAGCACCAATGGGTTCAAATCCGCACATGAGTTTGATACCACTGCGGAGGAAGGAGGCAAATTATCAGGACTACTCTTCGCCATATCAGCAAACGACAAGGCAGATATCGGAAGGGTGGTGGTAACTGGTTCAAGAATGCTACGCTTAGAGCGAGCTCCAGAAAAGCGTGCCTCGGCTTTTTTGAATTCAGGACAGCCCTTCCAGTTTGCAGTATGATCCTCACCGCAAAGAGCGCACTTGGCCGGCTGTTCTTTAGCCTTGGAACATTCAGCGGTCCTATGGCCTTGACCGCACTTTACACAACGAGGGTCCTTATGACAGTAAGATTGAGTGTGACCAAAGTTCAGACAGCGAAAGCATTGGGGCATAATAGGTTTAGCGCGAGGCGGCTCCACTTTAACAACCTCGTGGCACATACGCCTGATCTCGAAGACTGCCTTATTGTTTTCTTTAGGTTCGAGCTCAACAAAAAAGAGGTTCATCGGTTTCATGTTTTTCCTGTCAATTACATTGGTACAGGTTCGCATCTTATGTCCTAAAAGGGCAAAGGCTTCAGCGATCTCTTCCTTAGTGGTAATGTGGTTCAGACCCTTGACCACACATCTAAAACCGCGATTCTCCTTGAGTTGCCACGAATGCCAAGATAGCTTAGGCTGAGTATCAAGCCATTTTATGAAGGAACGATATGAGTCCGAAGATGAGCAGTTAATTCGTATAGAATTGTTCGGAAGATTCTTAATGGTAAAATTATTGCCACCAATCTTGATGAGATTATTTTTAAGCTTCCCATAGTCGCCAATTTCACTAATAATTATCGGGGGAGGCCGGAAACTTCGCGGTTGGGGGTCAACCGAGACAATCACTGGAGGCTGGGAGATAACGTCAGCGTCAATGTCCATCATATCGTCCTCAGATTCTTGTTGCAGCAATGAGAAGCGATTACCAGAAGTTGGGGTCGAAGGACGTGGTATAGCATTGTGCTTAATGGTAGGCGATCTAAGGTGCGGAGATTTAGATGGAGACGGCAGAGGAGGGAAATCCGCCTCTTCTATGGTAACAGCACTCTCATTATCAGATGCACACGCATCCATTGATAAGGATGATAAAAATCCCACTCCAGAGGAAGAAGATGTCCAGAGACTTGCGTCAGAGTCAGAGAGTTGCTGATGAGCATTTTTGGGGACCTCATTTTTAGGCGAGTTGCACCCACCCTTTTGAGGTACTAACAGAGACTTATTTGGCAACTTGCCTGGGGACCTAGGCTTTTTCAGGGAACCTTCAGCCTTCGATATATCATTCACAGAAGCTCCTAAAGAATGGTCCGAGTCATCACTGGATACATTATCCACATATCGTCTCAGATCAGCATCAAGTCGGCGGTTTGACGATCGGAGAGAAGTCCGATTACCTTCAATGCGAGCCTCCGTTACCACTACTTCTACAGACTTGGGCTTCCGGAACTCCTTAAGATTTTTCTTGGTAGGCATTAAATAGGATACACCCCAAGCGGGGCAACCAAGGAGTGAACGGCCGGGCGATAACCTCTGCAATTAGGCTGCGAAGGTAAAAATTTGGACAAAAGAACAAGACTCTGAAATAGAGAATCGAATTCAAGAAAAGAGAAAGATTGATGGCAACTAGAGAAAATAACAGAATTTGCTTTTCCGAACACACGACAATAAAAGCTTAATTTCCACTTTTTATTTTTCCGAAAAAAAAATTGAGAAAAATTTTTGGAGAAAAAATAGGTCTGACCTGAATGAAATTCCTAAATATTTCTAAGAAAAAATTTGATGATCTTAATAATTTATGTAAGCAAAATAGTATACCTCCCAAATACCACAATGAATATAAAACTTTGGGACATTCTTCGAAAGTGTTAGATTGTTTAACCGAAACTGATGAAGACGATGATATTTTAGTTAAACTTTTCATAATTATATTAAAAATATTTTGTTATAATGTTGTTAATGAATAAAATTTCTAATGTTTATTTAGCATAATAAATAAAATTTTACTATCGTATGTCGCACGTTGTGCGCAAGGGTATAAAAACAAAGCGTGCGAAATTATCGTATGTATTAATATTCTTATTTTTTCATGAAATGGCGCCTTTAATGACAAAAATTAAGTTTTCATTCGTTATTATAGCTAAAACCACGAAACCTTAAAAAATATTACCATGATTTTCTCATTCCTAAGAGATTAAATCAAAAAAAGCTTCTCCTGTAAAATTAGATTTTTCAACATACGATACATTCGCGGAAATGCGTCGATATAGTGCCAAGTGAACTAATTAAATCTGCAGGCAAATGCTGTCGGTTTTGCATGCAGATAATCTGTGTGTATCTTACGAGCGATGACTTCGTATTTATTTTCACGAAGGCATTGGCATGTAAAATTACGTCTAAGAGCAGGCAACGTCCCATGATATGCGCGGACTTGGCCTTCCAATATAGTGCGAAGTGAACCAATTCATTTCGCACGCAGATATTTCTAGTTTAGTTTATAGAAGCATCGTTGTATTTCATATTTCGGAGGCAAAATTAGCAACTGAGAAGGCATTCAATGTGGAACCACATTCTCTCATTTCTGATAGGATTGTTAAATGTATGTTTGTGTATTGGTGAATTTCATGTTTTATTGTTACGTGTGTGTGTGTGCATGGTTAAGTAACCCACGACCCGAAATGAGCTAGCTAGGTTAGCCTACGGAGGAAATACACGCAGGACCCTGGTAAAGGAGATTAAGGGGCATAACAGTTGTTGCAAATGCACTTGCGTGTCTATGCCGCAACAAAGAAACATCAAAATGATAAAGGTGTTTACAAAAACAGTAGAGTTAGAGGTGGCGCTATTTTTATTTGTGGGTCTGGAATTTTTATGTCTAAAAGTATAGAAAATATAGAGCCTGGCGCTCACTTAATAAATTGGGAAAATACTTTCACAAAGTTTTGGACGGAACTTGTGTGCCTATAAGGATTCCGAAGGAAGAAATGAAGCCACGTATTTGGCCAGCCAGGCGATTCACTCATGTGCCAATCTGTCAATAATTTTTGTGTGTACCGATGCTAGTGAATGGATATGTCACCCTGTAAACCATCTCGCTCGATTTCTATTCCCAAATAGAATTTAACTGCTCCTTGAAGCAGTCGCAACATGCTCGTTCAATGCCTTTATTGTCGCCGAAATATTGGTATGATTTGAACATGCAATTAGCATATCATCCACATATAACGCAATTATATTGATATCGCCATCTGCATTGCCCTTGATGTATACACAGCTATCCGCCAAACACTGCGTGAACCCAATTTCAGCTAGTAATCCAGATATTTTCGTGTTCCATTCGTGACCTGCTTGTTTTAAGCCATAAATAGATTTTTTCAGCTTACATACTGCATTCGGCGTATGCTGGTCAACAAACAACTCCGGCTGTCCCATGTATTCGTCTTCCTGCAATCTTCCGTTCAGATACGCCACCACGATATCAATGTGATTGACCAATAATTTGAACTGCGCCGCCAGACCTAATATAAATCGTACTACTGGTGCATACGTCTCCGTGTAGTTTATATTGAATCTTTGTGCACACCCTTGTGCCACTAGCCGCGCCTTGTACTTTTCAATACTGCCGTCAGCATTTCGCTTAGTTGAAAAAATATCCATTTATTGCCTATAATGTTGAACTGCTTGCCGTCGTTGACAAGCTCCCATGTAAAATGTTTCATTTTTTCATTCATAGCCATTCGCCAATTTTCTCTTTTTTCGCTTTCCAGTGCCTCATGTACCGTGCGAGGATCCGCGTTGCAAAAACCTCCAATTGGTTTAGTGTATGTGGCACCAGGTAAAGCTTTTGTGGCCTGCCAGGCTAGCCTGTTCGAAGATATGTCAGCCGACCTCGTTTATGCATAGGCAAAATTACCTCATCTTCACTCTCCATTAGATCTGCATCCTCATTCATGACGACATCATCGTTTCTGGCTTCGCTTTCTTTAATATCCTAATTTGGGACTTCAAGATAATCCTCCATGTCGAAAAAGTATTGTCGCTCTGTGTCCACGACATCCGCTCCATAGCCGTCAACTCTCGAAGAAGTAAATGATTTTTTACAGAAAATCACATCTCTCGACACGATAAGGCCTCTTTTGTACGCATCATACAGCCTGTATCCCTTGGTTTGCTCCGAATACCCTACAAGTATAAGCGTGCGACGCCCCACCAGCGCGCAAATTATATTAAATATAGCCATTTTTTAAGCAAGGAGCTTTCATTTAGAATTAAGTTTGTTATTATTATAATTATTAATATCAAGATACTCAGGAAAGGAGCCAAGACAAATAAAAATAAGATATTTTAATTTTATAAAAAAAGCGTTAAGTTTAAATTCAAACCAAGAAGCGCGCAATTTAAACGAACAGCAAGGCGCGCACCTGACAACAACAGCCGACAAAAGCAGCTGATCGATAAACGATCACACGCACGAACAACCATGCCCGCTGCCGCTAGCGACTGTGCTCGCTGGCTATAAAAGGAGCACTCCAGCGCAGATCAAGTCACTTCTCGCTGAGCATCCAGAGCAAGCACAACCCCGGCGAATAGTAATCAGTACGATTTACGAATTGACTGGAATAAAAAAAGGACATAACACGATTTACGAATCGGCTTAAGAAGGTACCATTAATGCGAATTTTGAATCGACCTGGTGAACGATCATCGCCCGAAACACCGGCAAGACAAACGGTAACCACGGCATACCCACGGGAGCCCGATCCAACGAATCAAGGGTTGGACACGGCGACTCCTGGTCACTGTGGTGGTTGTCACACGACTAACAGCACACAAACTATTTTCACCGATTAAAACTAATAAAGATACAACGAAGCTTAATTCTGGTGCGTTTTCATTTGGCTGTGGGTAAACGATTTGAGCGAAAGGGGGCCCAGCGTCTCAGAAACAAACAAATTTCTGTGGCGGACCTTGGCAACGGCGAGCTAATCCCGCGCCACCCAAAAGAGGTCGCTACAGTGGCGCCCGAGCAGGGACCTTGGCCATCACGTTTAGAAATCGTTTAACTTATCCAAATTTATCACACAAATCCAAGCCGAGAAAATGGCAGAGCCATCACCTGGAAAGCTCCCACGCGGATGAATGAGCAATATCGGCAAAGCTCATTTAGAAGTTTATGCCAGAGAACTCGGATTGAAACCAGAAGCCCTGGCAGAGGATCTAAGGCGCCAGGTGTCGGAATTCATTCGAGACAGAGAACATAGCGAGACCACAATAGAGCGGATCATCTCATTAGCGCAGAAACATTGCCGAGCAACATCATCAGAAGCACCAGGAACATCACCCCTCACAGCCCTGGAATGGTACTCCAGGTACCTCTTACCCACAAGAAAGCCTCAGTAAACCCCGAACAAAAAAACATCACCCCGGTGGAAACATAACACACATTCGATGCCCAGACCACCAGGAAGAATACTCAAGTAGCGGCGATCAGCATCATGCGCGGCTGGGGCGAGGAATTCGATGGATGTGGGAACCCATTGGAATTCAACAAGCGAACCGATGCACAAGCATGCGCGTATGGAATAGAGTTGGACCAGGCAGCGGGAGCAATGGTCATCCTACTCCGAGGAGACGCACTAGATTGGTAGCACACCAGTCCCGTCGAGATGCCCGACTGACCATCCTTCAAACGAGAGTTTTTACGATATTACGTGCCATCCGACTACCAGGAGCGAGCCATGGAAGAAATCACTCCACATCACCAACAACCAGGGGAACCGGCCAAAGAATACGTGCGACAACTACGGAAGATCATGCGGTTCACCAACCTCAACGAAGAACAGAAGTTAGAGTGGATGTACCGCAACAGTCGGGTGGAATTCAAGCATTACGCCAAGCGACGGGAATTCCAGGATCTGGGAAAATATCTCATACTAGCAGAGGAATTCGAATAGCTGCAAGCCGGCGAAGCAATACCACGGTATCCCACCCCCTCACCCCGAGGCGCAATCACTCAATCCATAGAGGGCAACTTCCAAGGATCCAACTTGGGCCGCCGATGCTAAATGCCCGGCCAGATCGCCAGAAGTTGCACCAACACGCCCAGGTTGTACTGTTGGGTGTGTTGACGAGACAATATCCGAACCAAGGAGTGCTGCCGACAGACAGAGGGAAACTACAACGGCTTTGGGGGACAAAGCGGACACCCAAGGGCAGGAACACACAAAGTCCGCCCACCACATTTGCCGCCATTTGCTCGCCGGAATCCAGATCGAGTGCATGCGGGTAGAAGCAGCCATAGACACCGGCGCAACAAGCAGCTTCAGGAGCGTGACCATGGCAAAGAAGATGGCACAACACGGACACTGGCAGCAAGTAGAAGAGGCAATCCGCCTATTCTGCCTATATATTTCCTCATACTCCCCGATGTGGTCGTCGACACCCTCCTTGGCTTAGATTTCCTGGTCTACTGGGGAGCAAAGTTTACCTGCGGAGGATTAAACACCGTAATAAAACCCACACACCAAAAACCAGTTATCACAGCACCCAGAATGAAACACCAAGGAACAAGGGCCATCATAAGCTGGGCCACCATGGCGACGACACCCAAGCAAAAAATCACCGAAAACGAGATAGAACATTTCTTAGAGATAGAACTCGCCTACTTTCAGAGAAGGATGACGTACCAATCAAACAAAGATACTATCCGCGAAATCAAGCCAAAGCCATCATCCACAAGCAAGTGAACGAACTCCTCGAACAAGACTCGATCGAACCGTCCTATTCCGCCTACAGCGCACCAGTGGTGCGAAAGAAAAACCACGAATGAAGACTTTGCGTTGATTACAGGCAGCTGAACGCCCATTCGGAGAGAGACGCATACCCAGTCCCGCGGATGGATCACATCCTCAACCAACTCCGCGAAGCCAAGTACATCAGCACATTAGACCTGAAAAGTGGTATTGGCAAATCCCCATGGACAAGTAGTGCTGTTCGGACTACATACCGCGCCCGCCACATTCCAAAGGGCACTTGACACAATAATCGGCCTAGAAATGCAACCATTTGCATTTGCCTATCTGGACGACATCGTAATCATTGGGCGGACTAAGCAAGAACATCTTAACAAGTTACAAGAGGTGCTGTGGCGAATACGACAAGCCAATCTACGCATCAACCCCGGGAAGTGCCAATTCTTCAAAGACAAGCTTAAATATTTGGGACATGTGGTGAGCGCAGAAGGCATACATACCAAACCCGATAAGGTCAAAGCCATCAAAGAACTACCACGACCACAGACAACACGGGAAGTCCACAGTTTCGTGGGAGTAGCATTTTGGTATCGATGTTTTGTGGCAGACTTCACAGAACTAGCCAAGCCCCTGTACGAGCTTATCATAAAGGGAAGGAAATTTGGGTGGACCCAAGAACTAGAGGAAGCATTCACTGCGCTCAAACAAGCCTTGACAGAAGCACCAGTCCTCACCTGCCCCGACTTCACCAAAACCTTCATCAGCCGTGGGAACTCTGCGTACCAAAGCAACACCGTAGCAGGGTACACGACGAAAACCACTGCCAGCCAACAGCCGGTCACCTAAGCGTCAGGAGAACAAAATATCGAATCAAGTCACGCTATTATTGGCCAGGGGTGAACCAAAATATTACGAAATTCGTACAGAACTGCCAAATATATAGGGTGTCCCAACAAAGAGCGGCCGGGAATGTGTCAACATCTGACACAGATCGCAAGAACCGCCTGGGAGACAATTTGCGTCGACTTCGTCGGACCAGTCCCACGATCGAGCCACGGGAACACCATGCTATTAGTGTTCATCGACAAGTTTACCAAATGGATCGAAATGGCCGCCGTCCGGAAGGCCACCGCCGATGTCGTACTACGCACCTTCAAGGAACGTATCCTAACACACTGTGGAACACCGAAGGTACTGATTTCCGACAATGGCGTACAATTCACCAGCCACAAAGTTAAGGTCCAGATGGAAAAATGAAGTGTACAACAAGGATTCACGGCTCCATACACCCCCCAAGAGAACCCAGCCGAACGTGCCAACAGAACTATCAAAACCATGATAGCTCAATTTACGGGAGACCGACTTACACGATGGGACGACGCCATACCGGAACTCATACTGGCATTCAATAGCAGTCGATGAGAGGCCACGGGATACAGCCCCGCCTACCTACTATATGGGAGAGAGCTTCGACTCCCAGGAGGCCTATTCAATGAAGTCACACCAGGATCAGCTCTAAGCGACGAAAACGAACAGGAACGGGCAATACGCATACAAGAGACATACGACTTGGCACCACGAAACCTAGAAAAAGCCGCCCAACATCAATCCCACACATATAACCTCAGGAAACGAGCTTGGAAACCACACATCGGGGATCTGGTATGGATCCGCCAGCATACACTGTCCAAGCCTATCGACAACTTTGCGGCTAAATTAGCACCAAAATACGACAGACCTTGCCAAGTGACTGGATTCATATCACCCGTTATCGCAATCGTCAAATACACGCGAACAGGGAAAACACAACGAGCATACATAAATAATTTGTAATAGCCATATCAAGTGAAGAGGAGAAATACGTTGTTTCAGATTCTAAGGGACGATTACCACCAACTTCAAATCCCAACGGGCGATTGGCATAAATTTTAAACACTAACGAGCGATCAGCACCAACTTTAAACCCCAATGGACGATCAGCACCACTTTTAAACTCCAACGGGCGACTGTCATCAGTTTCAAATTCTAACGGGCGATCGAAGAAATCAGAAAAAAAAATACTCAAATAAGAGCAGCATTCGGCGCAGGAAGGAGCGAATATCGATAAACGCTAATTACCGCAAAATTAAACATCGTCGGTAGCAACCAGAAACAGAGGTCACTCAACGCCAGCAACTCGTCGAGTGCACATTTAATGACAGACACCAAACTCGAAAAGGCGCAAGACCGCGCACGGCGCGAAATCCAAGCGTTGCAACAACGCAAGCATACAACGAAACTCCTCCTACTGAGCAGCGCCCCACCACCAACCAACAACAGAAGGCCGATGAGTGTCTCTCTGACGCGGGTAAGCCAACAGGTGCCCAGCCGGCGACAAACACTAGCGAGAGCAGCCGAAGATACACGGGAGCCCGACGAGGTTGCTGGAACATACCCATCCAAGGGCAGAGTACGCGCAGCGCGGAACAGTTTTTTCGACGCAAGCACAACCCCGGGTAAGAGTAATCAGTACAATTTACGAATCGACTGGAATAAAAAAGGACATAGCACGATTTACGAATAAGGTACCATTGGTGCGTTTTCCGAATCGACCTGGTGAGCTGGGCAGCACGATTTACGAATCGACTCCCGACCTAATCCTCGCCAGGATTTCAATGTAAATTTAACCAAAGGTCCATAACTAACTATTTTACCAACAGATACATAATTTTTGTTTAATTCTGGCACATATAATACGTCACGTAGCAAAATGTCACTGCCTAACTGTGATTTGATTTTTACATTACCTACGCCTTGTGCTTTGACTTTATCACCTGATGCCAACATTATACTCTCGTTGCTCTCTTTCAATTTTTCGAAGTATGTTCTCTTTCTGCACATGTGGGATGAAGCGCCACTATCCAAAATACAGTCGTCGTTACTATTTTCTAATTTCTGACTGAACGCGCTCATTGCCGTGTTTCTTTTGTGTCTTTCGTTTTTACATTGCGCTCTCATATGACCGCGCTTACCGCATGCAAAACATTTTATGCTGCGTCTCCATTCATTATCGGAATCTTCACCATGTATCCGAGAAGATTTTTTATGATATCTCTTCATTCCTTTTGCTGAAAATATTTGCTCCGCTTCACCTGCATTTATTTGCTGCCTTGAATCGCCTCTTCGGTGTTCCTCTTCCAATATTTTGGCCTTCAATTGACTTAGAGTCGGTAGCTGTTCCCTATATTCCATTGCTACAACAAAATTTTCATATCGTCCGGCAAACTACATAGCAGCAATATTGAAAGTAAATCATCTGAAACCTTGACGTCGATCTCATTTAAATTTTCCGCAATCATCATTATCATCGCTTTTAATTTGGAACCTTATCAACTGTTTAAGCAAGCTTACTTTTCTTGCTGACATCTTCTGATATGGATAAACTCACTTGGCTTCACGCACATATTTATAGCAGCCAATGCCTTCTGGCCATTCCTAGGCCATAACAGTCTTTCTGGTGCACTCAGTAATTCCTCAGGTGGCGGGTTAATACATTTCC
Organism: Hirtodrosophila histrioides; assembly: GCA_037075165.1. Lineage (NCBI taxonomy): Eukaryota > Metazoa > Arthropoda > Insecta > Diptera > Drosophilidae > Hirtodrosophila > Hirtodrosophila histrioides. The sequence goes on along the minus strand of JBAMCL010000600.1, from coordinate 769,439 downwards.
AGTAATCCAACGTAATCAATAGGCTCTTCATTTTAAGTGACCAACTTTCGTACTTGTCCTCTGATAATTTTTCTATATTCATTATTTCGTTTGACATTTTTGATTAATGAAATTGACTGTATTTTATTCAAATGACACTCCACGTGTTTTCTTTCGACCAACGAAAAATTTGTCTCTTTATGCACTACCGCAAGTTTGGGTATCGTGCCAACGTATTATATTCTTCCGAACTTTTTGTTTGAGTTAAACACTCTCGGATTATTCTTGGATCTGTGGTTACGCGTGGTTGACCACCTGGGCCCATAACCTTTGTTGAAAGTTACTTGTGTGTGTAGACTAGCTACCGCGTGTTCGATCAAGAACGCGTAACCACCAGGGAATCCGAAATATCAAACTAAGCGAGAACCACGTCTTATCGGTTTGAGTTGCTTTAATACAGTGAAGACTGCATGACTTACGAACTAATGACAATGTGTAAATTACCTAACGGAATCAATCAGCTGTTATACATTCAAGTTGTTCTTAACCCTATAATGGATCTGTGCAAATGTGTGCAAGAGGCATAAGGAGACATATCCGACCCAATAAAGTATATATATTCTTGATCAAAGGAGATTTTATTTTGGCCATGTCCGTCTGTCTGTCCGTCCATATGTATGAACGCATCGATCTCAGCAACTATAAAAACTAGAGACACCAAATTTTAAACGTAGGTTCGTGTATAGCGAGCGCAGGTCTAGTTTATCGCTCAGTCTTAAAGCTATGATTATGGGTCTTGGCACAAGTCTTTATATTCGGTGCACGCAGTACATATATAAAAACCAGCCGGATCGAATCACCATATCATATAGCTCCCATTGGAATATTAGGTTCTCGTATGAAAACTTTTTTGTTTTTGAAGATAGAGTAAGCAAACTCACCAAATTTTGACCATGTTCTACATATGCTGACCAAATTTCATCAAAATCGAACAAATATATCTTGTACCTGCCATGGGATCGATCGGTCGCAACTTGACTTGTTGTATGAAAAATGTATGGAAATTTACCACTTTTGATGGCAATGATATTTAACAAGTCAAACGGGTAGTGTTTAATTCAATTATTGTAGTTTCATTTCGCTCTTCAGGCATTCCAGTACATTTTGCAGCGTTTTCATACAACAACTCCGATTTTGATGAAATTTGGTCAGCATGTATATATAAAATGGGACTGGAATTACAGCCAGACGTGCCGATATACTAAAAAAAGTCAGTGATTTTCATTGAAGTTCAAAAGCGCGCGCTCATATTTATGACTTGTGAAGTTACACGTTTGGTCGACGAATAACGGCGGCTGATGGACATGCGCATGGCGTAACCTACTGTCTCTCATTCGTGGAGTGAAGCGCACGATTGAGAGACCCATGACCTACACACATATGTCAACAATTGTTTATTTTGATATAATGATATAATTTCAAATGCATAGACGCAATAGGTAGGCGAAAGGGAAAGTGTCTTAATTTTTTATTCATTTTTATTAAATTAACTATTTAAATATACATATATTCTAGTAAAAACCCAATATATTAATTTCTTAAGTCCTAAGCCGCCGCTCGAATTAGATACCGATTTAATACATGCATGTACATATGTATACAACATTGTTCTGTTGTAACGCACATCTATACGGCTTCTTATCATGTAAGCAAGCTCGGTTTGCTTACGTTGTGCAAGCAGATCCTATGCCATGCACATGTACACATACAGATGCACAATATCTGTATGCATGTGTGTGTACAAGAAATAGAATCGCTAAACGATCGTGAAAAATGCTCACGCTTTGAACGATTTTCGTAAGGAAAAAACCGCACTTGTAAGTCGATGTATGTGTAGCCTGGAAGTTAATTAAAATTTTTATATAATTTTTCAAAAGAGTTTGCCAGTAGGAATAAAAAAGACCAACTTTAATTTGGTTTATATATACATTTTCTAGCTGAAACCCGCGGCGTTGCGCGTTCTTATAAATATTTAATGTTTATGCTGGAATACGCCTTGCCCGGCGAAATATTTAAATAAAAGTTCATTATCTTGAACTCGACTACTTTCGAAAACCGTAGGAAATACACAAATATAGTGTATCACAAAATTGCTTCCCGTAGAAACCGAATAGTTCAGTTAAACGCCTAATGATTTGTTGTGTAGGGCTGTGACAATGACTTTGAAGCCGATCAAACTAAACAAATAATGTCACTCATTTGACTTTGACCCCTATTTCTTGCAGGAGGCGACAGGTGGGAGTAGTCCTTTAAAATATTTTTGATGAAGTTAATAGAATAATGCATAAAATCCAAAAAAATTTTAAAACAGCGCCACCCTACACTTATCGCATTCTGTTTGCGTAAGTCCCGTGCACTGCGGAAATGTGCACCGCTGTCAGCAAAAATTCAAAAGTCTTAAATTTGGTGGCAAACTTGTTACATGTTGGTACTGACGTATATCGACCGACCGCCACAGTTATGGAACTTCGATCAACAATCGATAACGCAAATACAGCTGTTCCGATTAAATACTACATAATAATAATGTTATTGTGTAGTTAATCAGCCCAGCAACATTCGCACTATATTAACTACAAAAGTACATAACTTATTAATAAACTTAAATGCTTAAAATTAACCAAATCATAGTACTATAACAATAATAATTGACTACAGCAGCAGAGCGCCAACTACCGTAGATCGATAGCAAAGCGTAGGCAGAGTCGGAGAGACATAAGCAATATGGCGATTTCAGTCGCACTTATAAGTTTTAAGACCAAGAGAGCGATTCAAGAGAGAGACTTTTTATCGCGTTGTTATGTAGCAGCTGGCGCATACCATGATTTCTATAAAATTTTCAAATACAATTTTCTTATACTTCCCTATATTTAACTATTTTTTTCGGATGTTCCACCCAATTTTATAATAAGGTACTGTTAAAATTGCAGGGTTCTAGCTTCTACCGTTTGGGTTGGCCAACTGTCACCAATCAGTCAGTCAGTCAGGTTGAACTCTTTTATATATATAGATTATGAAATTATGAGAATTCTTTTAATTCAAATAAATTTATGTGTATTCAAATCTAATGGGTATTCATATAAGCAGTCAATGGTAAACGTTTGAATGGGATGCGATCGCGGCGATGCCGTGCTTCACATCAGAGCCACACGCTGCACTACGTACATTTGTACATACATACATACATACACACAGACGAAACGAGAGCGCGCTTCACATCAGAGCAACCAGACCGAGAGCGAAGGCAGTGGCTCTGATGCCATACAAATTCCGCTCTCTCGTTCTCACGAGAATGCAAGCGCGCTTCACAACATGGCCACACGATGGAATACGAAGTCTAAGTGGCCCTGATCCAAGTAAATTTGTCGGCTCGCTGCCGTCGTTTCATTTGGGATATCTATCCACTCTATGATGAATGCTCTAACTCTACTGTTTTTGTAAACACCGTAATAAAATTAAAATTTTATCTGTTGAAAACGTTCTTTATTATTTTGATGTTTCTTTGCTGCGACATGGGCACAAGTGCATTTGGGACAACTGCAAAACACTCGAGTAGCATCGCTTTGCACTCCGCATCGTTTTTAAACTCCGTGCTGTTTAGCCATACATTCTGGCATTTTTGCTCATTTTCTTTTGGCATAATCCAGCGTTTCTCAAACTTTTGACCGCGACCCGGTATGAGCTTTGTGAAACGCTGACATATTCCAATGCACAAATTGCACAACTAATAGATGTGGGAGTCGCACTCTGTACATACGAGGATGGGTTAATGTTAAATTCGATAAAGCATTGCATTTTATCAATGTTACGGGTACAAAAATTTCCCTTTTTTTATATTTTGTAAAAAAGCGGAAAAGGAAAAATATTTCCCACTGCCCGCTGTTTTCGTATTTTTCCAGCAAGTGGACTTTGAAAAAAGCCAGATTTGATCGGGAAAAGGTTGAATTGGCAACAGTGGTATATTGACGCATTGCAAAATCGGGCCCCAGTCATTTAATATTTATTCAAAAACAAACATTCTTAATAAAATATCACATTTTTTATAGTTCTCAACCACCGAGGAGCCATGCTATAATTTAAGTTAGGTTCTTAGCTTATAACTTAGTCCGCATTTAGACAATGATTTAAACTCGCAAGTTTCTTTATTCTTCTTCTTGAAAATCAATTGTACTTAGACGGTGAGTCTTAAATCACGCAATGCAATTGATTTTATCTTGGTTTGCAACTCACTTGTTACGTCACCCCTCTTCCCAACAAGCAAAAAACTCTTTAGATGAACTCGCGAGTTTAAATCATAGTCTAAATGTGGACTTAAATCTATCTATTCATAATAATAATAATAATAATAATAATATAGATCGCACACACTGTGCACTTTTTTGGTATATTTCATTGTATAGTTGCATACGGGTAGTGTGAACGCATCGTATACTGTATAGTCTAAGCCGTATATAATAGGCTTTTCCCACTGAGTACGCATGGGAATGATGTTGGATGTGAAACACCGATTCACACTGACAACATCAACATCCAACATTAATTCTAGCATACCACAGATTTGATTACTAAGCTAATGGCGGAACTCAACAAAACAAATGAAATGTAGTTTTTAGAGCAGCAGGCAGACGACGACGTTTTCTTGTTAGGTTAGTCAGTCAGGTTCTTAAGGAATTATATATATATATACCCAAAGTACCCAGCCTCATTGGTCATCTATCTAGTTATGTTTTTGTAATTGCTCTCAGGCATAGGCGAGCAATGCGCATATACATATGTAAGTTAACTTACTCTTGCAAGCGCAATCCTGATGAGTGAAAACGTCATGTCAGCATTTACGCTGCAGCCGGCGACGGCAGTAATCGGATGCCTCTGTAATGTAGCATCCGTTATCGCGCCTTAAAATTATCATTTTTTGTATTTAGCTCTTAAGAATTTTTGTAATGTAAATTCAGTTCACATTTTGTATGTCTTGCGACACAACGTCCAAGCTCTTAATAACTCATTCATTATCCGGGCTTTGCCCTTTTTTACAATTTGATGAAGTTTGGTGAGCATATGTAGAACATGATTAACCTTAAATTTGGTGAGTTTGATTACGCTATCTACAAAAACAAAAAAGTTTTTTATACAAGAACATAGTTGTCAACCTATTATTCGTATGGGAGCTATATGATATAGTGATTTGATCCGGCTGGTTTTCAAATATGTACTGGTAGCATCGAAAATAAAGACTCGTGCCAAGTTTCATAATCATAGCTTTAAAATTGAGCGATTAGTTTGAATGCAAACATTCGGCCTGGCAACATTTTCTAACTTTAACTACTTATTATTTAAAATGTATGGCACCTACAGAGCAACAAGACCTATCAATCGACGCGGTATGAAGTTCCCTACAATATACTGGCAAGATTTTTAAAATCGAACTGGAATTACCGCCACACGAACCGATGTACTAAAAAAAGTCAGTGATTTTCAAACAAGTACAAAAGCGCGCGCTGAATTTCATGACTTGTGACGTACATGCGCAGTGAGAGCCAAAAGTTGCAGCCGTCTTGTCATAACCTATGAGCTCCCTCAATCCTGACACAATACAGTATTCAAAACATATCGATATACGATGGTATACGAAGCGCTCACACTATTCGTATTGAACTATACTACAAAATATACCAAAAAAGTGCACAGTGTGTCCGGGGCTTTAGATATGCTTAAATACACGAGTCTCTAGTTGGTGTGGAAGTTACGTAGCGTATAATCAATTTAAAAATATTGTAACGAGCAACCAAACCGGCAACAAAGAAAGTTAATTGAAACGTGTTAGATAAAGGCATCGAAGTTATCTGTTTATCCCAGTTAAAATACTCAACATTTAACTAGTAAGAACGTTGCAGTCGGATGCGTCCGACTGCAGAATACTTTCCAAAACACCCGGGGGCTTTTTTCCCTCCCAATAAAAACTTTTTCGATACATATTCTTTTCGGGAAGGCGGTGGTGGTTGCCAATAATTTTTGATGCAGATCTGTCAGGAATCTCCACTTTAGTTTGTATGCCCAATGTGGTGACCATGGCTTCAAAAATGTGGACGATATAGGCTTTCGCCAAATTGTTATTGCGGGAAGGGCGGTGGGGGGGACTATCTTGTCACTTTATAAATTGAGGGTATACACCAATATGTGTACCAAGTTTGGTTGCTCTAGCTTTAAGGGTGTGGAAAGAATTGCGTTCATACGGACAGACGGACATTTCGCAAACCCAATACACTCTTTTCCATTCGGCAACAGAGTATAAAAAGGGAATTAAAAGAGCATTGAAAATCATCGTGTGAAAAAGGACTAAAATATGGGCACACTGTCAAACCTTAACACAAAAGGGGTTGAATATGTATGTAACAAATGTACACATGTATGTATATGTATTTTGGTACATATATATTTATGTTCGTCTAGTGCAAATTAAGTTACATAGGTGCATGTGAAGACGTTCGTATTACATAGTCTACATATGTAAATATGCATGTACACAATTAAATTACAACGTGGTTTAAGGATACATACATATGTATGTATATTCCTAAAAACAATAAATAAAAAGTTTAAATAAAACACAAAACACTGTTGATAAAATGGTTATCTATCATTGCAAATTCCTTGTTTATTGCGTCGTTCTCATAATTGTAAAAGAAAACTCTGTACTGGGAAAAAATTCAACATTTGAAACTTACGGGTAAGTTGCACACAAGTAACACTCACTTTATGTACATATGTATGTACATACATACATAGCAAGCATTTTCTACTTTTGACCCATTTTGGTGCCGTTTTTGGTAGCAAATTTCCATTCAATATATTTTTCCTGTATAAGCCTGCTAATTTCCTACAAAACTCAACATTTTTTAACAAAATTTTGCGCACTTGTAAACAATGCCTTCGGCAGCTATGTACATATGTACATACCATACATACATACATACATACATATGTCAGACAGATCAGGACGCACAAGAAATATTCGAACATACAGCAAGTACATACATATGTACATATGTAGGTATGAGATACTAGTTGAATTCGTTGTATACATGAAAATTTTGATTTGTGTGCGTTTTGCGCTTTTTTTTAACTTTGGGTTATTTTCTTGCATACCTGAAAAAGCCGGGTTGTGCCATTTTATATACATATGTACATATGTACAAACATATGTAGTAACGAGACTGGGATGAGGCCAGGTTATGCTCGGGCATTTTCTACAGCAACGACCGGCGGCACATTAGCTGATTATGAAAATGCACAACCACAAAGTAATTTTTAGCTGTTTTTTTTTGGCAACTCATGTCAAAGACTATAATTCAAGGGCAAATACGTTTTTTGTGTCACTTACACAAGTATGTAACAACAAAACATATATACATGTATGTCTATCTATATCTATGTACATATGTATATACATAAATACAAAAAAGTTCAACCTAACTGAAAAAAAATTCGAATTCAAGAGAGTTCCGCACTTGGGACTGACTAAATCGCCTCAGAAAGGGATAACCTACTAGATACTAAGTTTGTAGATTTAGTTAGTCATATTATGTTTAAAGTTAATTAATTTATAAGTTAATATTAGTAAGAGTACGTAGACTTTTGTTGACGCAAATGTATAAATAATTCTTGTTTCTTACTAATAATTTCAGATACAGTTTGAAATGTTACTCTCTTTGGTTGTTTAATAAAAATTTAAAAAAGTTACAGCGTGTTTCGTTAAAATGTATAGGGGGTACGGTGACTTTATTTTTTTTATTTATTGTCGATATAATGAAATGAATGCAAATAAATGCAAATGTTGATCGTGCTGGTGTTGGAAAACATAAAAACTACCAGAGTTGCCATACTGATATATATAAAAACGGTACTAGTTTGAATTTGTTAATAATAAATTTAATATTAAAATAAATCGCGCGATTTATCGCTTTCTCGGCCTTTAAACTTATAAGAACTGGAATCGCTATGTTGGTTATATCTCTTACCGTCTGTCTATGCTTTGCTATCGATCTACGGTAGATGGCTCGCTGCTGCTAGAGTCAATTATTTATGTTCTACTACGATTTCGTTAATCTGAATTATTTAAGTTTATTAATTAACTGTGTATTTTTTAAGTTAATATAATGTGAATGTTAAATTTATGCTATTATTATTATGTAGTATCACTGAGGAAATCACTTATAGAGTTACCATATGGTGGGAACAACATTTACTAAAAATTTTTAACGCGACAGGTCCCCTAGGCTTCGTATTTGTTCGGGGGGACCCACGATTGAGAGACAGTAGGTTACGCCATGCGCAAGTCCGTTAGTCGCCGTTATTCGGCGACCAAACCTGTGACGCCAAAAGTCATGGAATTCAGCGCGCGCTTTTAAATTTCTTCGAAAATCACTGACTTCCTTTACTGTATCGGCTCGTGGGGCTGTAATTCCAGTCCGATTTTGAAAATCTTGCCAGCATATCGTAGGGAACTTCATACCGCGTCGATTGATAGGTCTTGTTGCTCTGTAGGTGCCATACATTTTAAATAATAAGTAGTTAAAGTGAGAAAATGTTGCCAGTCTGTCTGTTTGCATTCAAACTAATCGCTCAATTTTAAAGCTATGATTATGAAACTTGGCACGAGTCTTTATTTTCGATGCAGGCAGTACATACACGAAAATTAGCCGGATCGAATCACTATATCATATAGCTCCCATACGAATAATAGGTTGACAACTATGTTCTTGTATGAAAAACTTTTTACTCCCTGTACCCATAAAATGGGTAAAAAAGGGGGTATTGGATTTGTGCAAAAGTATGTAACAGGCAGGAGTAGACATCTCCGACCCTATAAAGTATATATATTCTTGATCAGTATCAGAAGAGATTTCGATTTGGCCATGTCCGTCTGTCTGTCCGTCTGTCTGTCTGTCCGTCTGTCCGTCTGTCTGTCTGTCCGGATGAACGCGTCGATCTCAGCAACTATAAGAGCTAGAGACACCAAATTTGGAATGTAGGTTCCTGTACACCATACGCAGATCAAGTTTGTTTCCAATCTCTGATATCTTACCCCGTTCCCCCGTAAATCGATCAAAACGTTTTACAGCCACAGTTTTAAAGATATAGCTTTGAGATTTGGCGTGTACACTTCTTTGGTCACTCTTAATCTACTGTCCAAATTTCAAGTTGATCGGATAATAAACACGGAAGTTATTCAACGAACAAGATTCAGTACTATAGCGAGGGGGGGAGAAGAAGCACAGCCACGACTTAAAATGCCTTGCGTACGCTGTGGCTCGCGTGTGTGTGTGTGTATGCTTTGTGTATGTGTGCGTGCATGTGTAAGAGACGAACTTATGATTGGAAGTTTTAGACCTGGGTACAGGGAGTTTCGTAGTCGGGTATACTCGACTAGAGCATTCTTACTTGTTAGTTTTTGTAGATAGCGTAAGCAACCCACCAAATTCAAGTTTAATCATGTTCTACATATGCTGACCAAATTTCATCAAAATCTGACATATACTCGTGCTAGTTATAAGAGGACTAGATTTAAAATAATTGTTTTTCCTTCCCCTGCCTACAATTAGAGACATTACAGGGTTTAAATCCAGTCGACAAATACGGCGCGTATTACCATAGCAATTAAACCTCTTATAATTTTTAGTTAATTTAGTAGAAAAGCTTTTAAAAATTTAATTGCAGCTTATATTAATAAAACGTATTTTGTTTAATTCGTCTAATAAAGGTTTCACCAATCGTCCGGAATCTGTCAACTTTATAATGGAACAATTTGTCAAGAGCATTTAAAAAATGCCTACGTTTTCATATCGCCAAATGTGACTATGAATGCCTTAGAGGAACGATTAAAAGCCGCTTATGGCGTAATAAAAGAATCCAAGTAAGTATCCGTTCCGTTATTTTTATGAAGGTCACTAAAGCTAATATTTGCAGAGATATGAATTCAAATTGCCGGAAGTATGCATTGCCGAGCCTATGCTTCAGTTCACTTCCCATATGTAGAACGCCAGAACGAACCAATTTACTGTATTTTGCCAATGTAGCTATGATTGCTAATCTATACAGTGGAAATGACACTCGAACAAAGCGTTTTGTTTTAAAAGATAAAAAAAATACACATCAATTTCTTAAAAAGAAATCAATTTTTTACGACGATGTGTTCAGTAAGGATGTATCAAGCAAATATCCACCGACCAGAGAGTCAGAAAACTTAAAACGTATTTGTCGAGAAGAATGTGAGCTCTTAGAAAACGAACTTTGTCAGAAGGAATATGCCATAGCAAAACGTCACCCCGTCATTGGTGTTGTTGGAGTTGAAGAGTGCCAAAAAATCCCACAACACAAAGATTGTTCTACTTTAGGAATAACGATTGAAGTAGACGAAACTGAGGACTGCTATTGGGAAGACGGCTCAAGTTACAGAGGCATTAAGAACATTAGTATGTCGGGAAGATCTTGCTTAAGATGGTCCTGGTTGATGAAAGAAATTTCGGACTTTCCAGAACTTATAGGACAGAATTATTGCAGGTAGGTGTATACTATATAATTCCATAATTCTATATTTTTATACTCTGCTACAAACAATTTTTCGGAGAAAACCAATATGTGGTGTATGCAATATTTGTCCTTGTAATCGAAATTTGAAGCACTAGGAACGAGGCACCACAGTTTTACAAAGGAAATTGTAATTGTAATTATGTCTATTTGTGTGTTCTCATATTAATTACAATAAGGAGTTCAAACTCCATAGCCTTTTCTGCCTACGTACATAGATCTTTAAATCAAAACTATAGCTATTATAGACATGAAAGGGTAGGGAAAAAAATGTTTTCAAAAAGCCATGAAGTGTGTTGCTTAAAAACTAAGGTGTGGTGCTTAAAAATTTAAAGAGTGTCTGCTATAACATAAATGTGTAAATATGTTGAATATATACATATATTTATAAAATTAAGGTGTAAACGAGCGAGTCTATCCACAACTAACTCAATATTAGCTTCTTGATGAAGCTCGAGAGTAGGGTGGTGCCAGAGTAGATTATGAATCATCTTTAAAATTTTATTTTGCCTGATCTGCAATTTTTTCAAATGAGTTTTCGTGATATCTGCCCAAATAGGAACCCTATAAAATATCACTGCTTAAAAATTTATCGAAAAAGGTACATTTTATTGGCTATGCCTAGTCGTGAGACTACGCATGAGTATACTAAGTATATTAATAGAAACGCTTATGTGGTCTTGAAATGTTAATTTTTGGTCAAGTATTATCCTTAAATATCTTATTAATTTAGTTAATTCATTAGGAAAGTTCAACGTTTTCATTTTATGAACAATTCCCTTGTGCCAGACAATCAAACACTGGTTTCATATCTAATAAATCCAAACCCGTAGATTTACATCTAGACGGATTTAACAATGATTTTAATTCTAGCTAAGGGGTGTAAAGTACTATGTTCTCGACGGAAACCAAATTGTTCCGGGGGGAGTACTTTGTTAGCATCTAAGAATTGAGATAGCTATATTTTGATGACTTTTTCAAGAATTTAACTGACTGAAGAAAGTAAGCTTATAGGGCGATAAGAAGATGCCATCTCAGGCGGTTTGTTTGCTTTCCGAATGACAATAACTTTGGTTAATTTCCATGCCTTTGGGAAATAGCAAAGGCGCAAGCACTCATTGATAATAAAAGTTAGAAGTTGAATACCTCTACGAGGAAATGCCTTTTTTTTTTCTACTTTCGGTCGTTGATGTACTAACGTACAGTACATACAAGTGGCCCAACGACACCAAGCACGGGCTTGTTAACGCGCGGACCCAAACATAAATGCAACCCGCCTCCAGCCCAACCGACCGAGAGGCGCGCCGCATAACGTACGGTAGCGAAAGATCGCGGACAATGAAAATACAAACTAAATATAAAAATAAAAAAGACTCTAAGGATTACAAAGGTAGCGTAAGAGTAAAGTTCTAAGTGTAGAAATTGAAGTAGCATTACTTACTAAATGGAAAAGATTGTTATAGTTAGAACATAAGATTCGAAATGGGTTATGAATATGAATTTAGGCATATATTTTCAATTACATCTAAGCCTGGCGCTTTTTTTGGTCCTTAACTTTTTTAACACTGTTGCTAAATTAGCGTCAGAAATATAGTACGCCTCATCAGGGATGGGTGAGTACGACTCTAATGCATACAAGGAATCGTTGACCTCACTAATTGTACTGGAGTCACTAAGATTCAAAGTAATCGAGTGATTTAGGCGAAATGTTTGCGCTAGTATCTCGGCTTTTTGCTTTGGGGTAGAATAACGTCTTGAGCCCTCGCTGAGAGTCGGGTACCAACACGCTTATTTTTTAAGACTCTTGTTAAGTTCTAAAAGGGGGAAGATCCATTTTTTAAAGTCGATAATCGATGATTTCAGGATTCACTGCTCAGTTTGAAAATTTTATTAGTGATAATTTGGCTTAGCCATTTGAAAAGAGCAAAGTTAGACCAGTTTTTATATCTCTGCCATTTCCTACGGTGGATATTCCTACGCTTGATTAGTGATGTTATAATTAGTGGAAGAGGTTTTGGAAAAGATCTAACATTCTCTTTCGGACCGCTGAAATTTTTTGCGGCACGAATAATATTATTAAAAACAGAGATTAAGTTATCAATATCATCAGAATTTTGGACTGTGAGTTGGTCTAATCTGTTACTAATAAGTTAACTATTTTGGCAAAGGCCATCCAGTTGACGTTTTTAAGTCAAAGTTTGGTTTTGAAAAATACGCATGGGTTTATACTAATTTCCAAATATAAATACAAAAACCTCGTTACTTTGCGGGCAATACAACGGGCGGATAATAGTTTTGATCTGGATTCTAAGTATTATTCTTAAATTTTGGCTTAAGATGCCAAATGATTTTGGAAAATCTACTCCGCGTCGCCACTGGCGGGAAATGGAAGTCAAGGACAAATGACAAAGACATTTCATAGCCCTACACAAAAAACATTAGTCACGTGGCTCAACTATTTAGTTGTATTTCTTACGGTTGACGAAAATAGTCAACTTAAAAAAAAATATTTACTATCCTCTAAATATTTCCCCGGGCAAGTCCGGGCTATTACCTGCTAGTATTATTATAAACTTTTTAAGTTTTTATAATTCCATTCATATTTTCTTCACTTTCAAGTATTTCTTTAAATTCTGTATTGACGATTACGTTATTTTCAATGATTGGTTTCACTGAGACATTTTGAAATTGTGTTTCTTCTAGGTTTGGAATTTTAAATACGTAGAGTAGTGTTGTTTTATTATATAATATTGATACGTGAGTGAAGTCTAAAATCTCTTCTATTGATAGGGAAGGCATATTTCTGGCTTTAAATATTTGATCTATTTCATATATTTCTTTTTCTCCAAGTAGAAAGGAGTTTATTAAATTTTGTTTGGCCCATTGTATGGCGTATTTTATGTTGATAACTTCTTCTTTAATGAGTCTTATTTGGTTTTGAAGGCTAATGGCAATCTCGTTACTAATTCGATCATCCTTTTTTATGGTGTTGGTAATGCTGTTATTTATTTTTGTCAATGTTCTTGATGTTACTTTTGGTACTGTGCGTGCTGTTATTGTAATGATAGTTGTTTCGTGGTTTTCCTTGATAATTTCCCTTTTGTATCTTGGTGATAGTTTTGATCTTAATCTACTATTGATTCTGACGAATATTTCGTTGCCTGGTTGGTTCGTGTTCAGCGGCTTTCTGTTTTAATTGTGGTGTTCTAGGTCTGCTTTCTATTTTTCTTGAAGTCTGTCGATGTTTAGTTTAGTTTTTCGTATTGTTCTGGGTCAGTAATAACTGTTCTTCCAAAGAATATTTCCAGCGGTCGTCTGTTTGTGACCGAATAGAATGTGTAATTGTGTTCTATTTCCTTACTCAGAACTTCACTTTTATGTTATCTGTGTAATCTATAGTTGTTTATCTATTGTTTAATTTATGTAGAACTTTTATTTAGTTTGAACCTATTTATCTATTCCGCGATCTTCGTTACCGCACGTTGTGGCGCGCCCCTCGGTCGGCTGGGCGGGAGGTGGGTTGCATTTTTCCTGGGTCCGCGCGTTAACAAGCCCATTCTTGGTGTCGTTTGGGCCACTTGAATATACTACCCGTTTAGTACATCAACGTCCGAAAGAATAAAAAAAACAAAACAAAACAAAAAAAAAAAAAAAATTGGGATAGTGACTTGGTTGTTAACCAACATGAAATTTTTATCTGTATGGATTACCGCCCTTAACTCTTTCAAGCTATCGTTACCTAAGATGGCGTCGAATGATTTCAGAGTCGGTTGCTTCAAGAGATTTGTCGTTCGAAATTGGGTTTGAAACTAAATTAGGTTTGATGTAGTTGCGATTGGATCCTGTATCTATTGAAATTTTCAAAATTTGTCCGTTCCACACTTTGGCTTCAAAATAAGGCAGTGATGAACGAGTTACTCTAAAAATTTAAATCCCTATATTCTGGTTGTTGGGTCTCGGTAGGGTAGTCGTATTCCACTTTTAGTTTCGTAACTACTCATGGACTGTTGGTTTCTGTCATCGTTCCGTCCTGTTCATTGTTTTCGTCCTCGTTAGTTTCGATATTACAATTTCTTTGTCATTTGTCGTAAGTAGTAGTAAGTAGTAAGCATATTACCAGGAGGTGTTTTTCCAACCTCGAAGTTGGGTCTATTCATATAATTAATCTGCCTACTCCTGATGCTAACATAAATAGGTTGTCGGGAACTAAACTCGTTTGATAATGACTGTCTAGGCATTGGAATAAGTGATTGTTGTTGTCCGAAGTATGGGTGTTTGTACTGTTGCGGTCTAGAGGGATTTCTTGGAGTTGGTATAGTTGGTATTTGGTATTGATCTCTAAAATTTACAGTCTCCACTTTTGCTGCTGCATAATTTGAGCGGAAGGCTTTGTTTTCCAATTTTAAGCACAAGTGTACTGCTGAAGATCAATCTGCTGGCTTTTTAATTTCCAAAAGGCGGGATATATCACCTAGCAACCCTCTTACAAATGCATCCACAGCTTTATCTTTGTACATTTCGGTTATAAGCTGATCCTCCTCTACACCCATCCCTATTGCACCGATTTTGTTCAAGATAAGAGAGAGGTGCATACAAATGGTTTTGTAAAAGTCTTCCACTGATTGGTTTGCAGCTTGTACCAACCTCATTAACTGATATTCCAAAGTGCTTACATCGCGTTTGTCAGCGTAATGAAGAGTGAGACATTTTTAAATAGCCGACCAGTTCAGGGGCGCTTTATGCGCTTTCAAAGCTCTATCAGCATCACTCGTTATCTTATAACGAATAGTTTTTAGGATACCGAAATACTTCGCTGTACCTTGGAGTACACTTTACGTTTCCAGAATACGGCCAACTTCCTATTTCCAAGAGCTGAAGTGCGCGGGGTAACTGACAATTCCCGAATACCTTTTACTATGTCTGGTACCCTATCTAAATCATTCAAATTCCTAGCGTGTTGGTGGTCGATGCCTAGATCTGTCACATTGACGAAATTTACGGAGGCGTTAAGCTGCCGAAGTAGCTTCGGGAATTGCTGGGCCTAAATTTGACTGACAGTAACCGTAAGTTCTTCTTTTCCTCCCTCCATTATGTTCGGGCTTGCCATTATTTTGTGGTGTTCAAAATATGTTCACTTATTATTATTTTTTTTGTACTCGCTGTACCCATAAAATGTGTAAAAATGGGGTATTTTATCTATGCAAAAGTATGTAACAGGCAGAAGGAGACATCTCCGACCTTATAAAGTATATATATTCTTGATCAGTATCAAAAGAGATTTAGTTTTGGCCATGTCCGTCTGTCCGGATGCAACTATAATAGCTAGAGACGCCAAACTTGGTATGTTCCTGTATACTATACGCATATTAAGATTGTTTTCAATTTCAGATATCTCCCCCCGTTCCCCTGCAATTCGATAAAACCGTTTCACACCAACAATTTAAAGACATAGGTTTGGGATTCGGCATGTATACTACTTTAGTCACTTTTAATCTACTGCCCAAATTTCAAGTCGATCGAATAATAAACACGGAAGTTATTGACGAAAGAAAATTCAGTGCTCCAGTAAGGGGGAAGAAGAGGCACAGCCACAACTTAAAATGCCTCGCTTGTGCTGTTGCTCGTGTGTGTGCGGCTGTGTATGTGTGTATATATGTGTAAGTGGCCAAAGATATAATTGGAAGTTTAAGACCTGGGTACAGGGAGTTTTGTAGCCGGGTATACTAGGTTTCAATATTGTGTTTTTTTTTTTTTTTTTTTTTTTTTGGGTCCGCCAGGGTGGTGTGAATCTTCGAAAGATACTGCAAGCCCGTACTTGCAGCACGCCAACAAAGTTGGCGCCTACGTACTAAACACACCCCCCATACACTTTTCCTCTTCCACTGTCAACCTAAGTATATTAATAGAAACGCTTATGTGGTCTTGAAATGTTAATTTTTGGTCAAGTATTATCCCTAAATATCTTACGCTTTTCTCCTAATAGACCTCAAATTGATTTAACTCAATATACCCATTGGGAAGATATATATCATTGCGCTTCCTGGTAAAGTAAATGGCCTGGCTTTATCAGGGTTAACTAGGATCTTCCATTTAGTGAAATAGGACACCAAGGTATTAAAGGCATTCTGGAGGTTGTCTGAGATCTCTGAAGAAAGCGTACCAGAGCAGAGGACAGCCGTGTCATCCGCAAAAATTGTAGCAGTGCAGCCTCTTCAAATTGGGAAGTCCGTGTATATGTTGTAAAGAAGAGGTGAAAGACATGAGCCTTGCGGACAACCTGCTACTATATTGATCGCCTGGGACTTGGCGTTTGTCATGTGTACAACGAATTAATTTATTAATTTAGTTAATTCATTAGGAAAGTTCAACGTTTTCATTTTATGAACAATTCCCTTGTGCCAGACAATCAAACACTGGTTTCATATCTAATAAATCCAAACCCGTAGATTTACATCTAGATGGATTTAACAATGATTTTAATTCTAGCTAAGGGGTGTAAAGTACTATGTTCTCGACGGAAACCAAATTGTTCCGGGGGGAGTACTTTGTTAACATCTATGAATTGAGATAGCTATATTTTGATGACTTTTTCAAGAATTTAACTGACTGAAGAAAGTAAGCTTATAGGGCGATAAGAAGATGCCATCTCAGGCGGCTAGTTTGCCTTCCGAATGACAATAACTTTGGTTAATTTCCATGCCTTTGGGAAATAGCAAAGGCGCAAGCACTCATTGATAATAAAAGTTAGAAGTTGAATACCTCTACGAGGAAATGCTTTTTTTTTTTTTTTTTCTACTTTCGGTCGTTGATGTACTAACGAACAGTACATACAAGTGGCCCAACGATACCAAGCACGGACTTGTTAACGCGCGGACCCAAGCATAAATGCAACCCGCCTCCCGCCCAACCGACCGAGGGGCGCGCCGCATAACGTACGGTAGCGGAAGATCGCGGACAATGAAAATACAAACTAAATACAAAAATAACATTATACAAAAAGACTCTAAGGATTTTACATAAGTAGCGTAAGAGTAAAGTTCTAAGTGTAGAAATTGAAGTAGCATTACTTACTAAATGGAAAAGATTGTTATAGTTAGAACATAAGATTCGAAATGGGTTATGAATATGAATTTAGGCATATATTTTCAATTACATCTAAGCCTGGCGCTTTTTTTGGTCCTTAACTTTTTTAACACTGTTGCTAAATTAGCGTCAGAAATATAGTACGCCTCATCAGGGATGGGTGAGTACGACTCTAATGCATACAAGGAATCGTTGACCTCACTAATTGTACTGGAGTCACTAAGATTCAAAGTAATCGAGTGATTTAGGCGAAATGTTTGCGCTAGTATCTCGGCTTTTTGCTTTGGGGTAGAATAACGTCTTGAGCCCTCGCTGAGAGTCGGGTACCAACACGCTTATTTTTTAAGACTCTTGTTAAATTCTAAAAGGGGGAAGATCCATTTTTTAAAGTCGATAATCGATGATTTCAGGATTCACTGCTCAGTTTGAAAATTTTATTAGTGATAATTTGGCTTAGCCATTTGAAAAGAGCAAAGTTAGACCAGTTTTTATATCTCTGCCATTTCCTACGGTGGATATTCCTACGCTTGATTAGTGATGTTATAATTAGTGGAAGAGGTTTTGGAAAAGATCTAACATTCTCTTTCGGACCGCTGAAATTTTTTGCGGCACGAATAATATTATTAAAAACAGAGATTAAGTTATCAATATCATCAGAATTTTGGACTGTGAGTTGGTCTAATCTGTTACTAATAAGTTAACTATTTTGGCAAAGGCCATCCAGTTGACGTTTTTAAGTCAAAGTTTGGTTTTGAAAAATACGCATGGGTTTATACTAATTTCCAAATATAAATACAAAAACCTCGTTTCTTTGCGGCCAATACAACGGGCGGATAATAGTTTTGATCTGGATTCTAAGTATTATTCTTAAATTTTGGCTTAAGATGCCAAATGATTTTGGAAAATCTACTCCGCGTCGCCACTGGCGGGAAATGGAAGTCAAGGACAAATGACAAAGACATTTCATAGCCCTACACAAAAAACATTAGTCACGTGGCTCAACTATTTATTTGTATTTCTTACGGTTGACGAAAATAGTCAACTTAAAAAAAAATGTACTATCCTCTAAATATTTCCCCGGGCAAGGCCGGGCTATTACCTGCTAGTATTATTATAAACTTTTTAAGTTTTTATAATTCCATTCATATTTTCTTCACTTTCAAGTATTTCTTTAAATTCTGTATTGACGATTACGTTATTTTCAATGATTGGTTTCACTGAGACATTTTGAAATTGTGTTTCTTCTAGGTTTGGAATTTTAAATACGTAGAGTAGTGTTGTTTTATTATATAATATTGATACGTGAGTGAAGTCTAACATCTCTTCTATTGATAGGGAAGGCATATTTCTGGCTTTAAATATTTGATCTATTTCATATATTTCTTTTTCTCCAAGTAGAAAGGAGTTTATTAAATTTAGTTTGGACCATTGTATGGCGTATTTTATGTTGATAACTTCTTCTTTAATGAATCTTATTTGGTTTTGAAGGCTAATGGCAATCTCGTTACTAATTCGATCATCCTTTTTTATGGTGTTGGTAATGCTGTTATTTATTTTTGTCAATGTTCTTGATGTTACTTTTGGTACTGTGCGTGCTGTTATTGTAATGATAGTTGTTTCGTGGTTTTCCTTGATAATTTCCCTTTTGTATCTTGGTGATAGTTTTGATCTTAATCTACTATTGATTCTGACGAATATTTCGTTGCCTGGTTGGTTCGTGTTCAGCGGCTTTCTGTTTTAATTGTGGTGTTCTAGGTCTGCTTTCTGTTTTTCTTGAAGTCTGTCGATGTTTAGTTTAGTTTTTCGTATTGTTCTGAGTCAGTAATAACTGTTCTTCCAAAGATTATTTCCAGCGGTCGTCTGTTTGTGACCAAATAGAATGTGTAATTGTGTTCTATTTCCTTACTCAGAACTTCACTTTTATGTTATCTGTGTAATCTATAGTTGTTTATCTATTGTTTAATTTATGTAGAACTTTTATTTAGTTTGAACCTATTTATCTATTCCGCGATCTTCGTTACCGCACGTTATGTGGCGTGCCCCTCGGTCGGCTGGGCGGGAGGTGGGTTGCATTTTGCCTGGGTCCGCGCGTTAACAAGTCCATGCTTGGTGTCGTTTGGGCCACTTGAATATACTACCCGTTTAGTACATCAACGTCCGAAAGAATAAAAAAAACAAAACAAAACAAAAAAAAAAAAATTGGGATAGTGACTTGGTTGTTAACCAACATGAAATTTTTATCTGTATGGATTACCGCCCTTAACTCTTTCAAGCTATCGTTACCTAAGATGGCGTCGAATGATTTCAGAGTCGGTTGCTTCAAGAGATTTGTCGTTCGAAATTGGGTTTGAAACTAAATTAGGTTTGATGTAGTTGCGATTGGATCCTGTATCTATTGAAATTTTCAAAATTTGTCCGTTCCTCACTTTGGCTTCAAAATAAGGCAGTGATGAACGAGTTACTCTAAAAATGTAAATCCCTATATTCTGGTTGTTGGGTCTCGGTAGGGTAGTCGTATTCCACTTTTAGTAACTTTTAGTAACTACTCATGGACTGTTGGTTTCTGTCATCGTTCCGTCCTGTTCATTGTTTTCGTCCTCGTTAGTTTCGATATTAAAATTTCTTTGTCATTTGTCGTAAGTAGTAGTAAGTAGTAAGCATATTACCAGGAGGTGTTTTTCCAACCTCGAAGTTGGGTCTATTCATATAATTAATCTGCCTACTCCTGATGCTAACATAAATAGGTTGTCGGGAACTAAACTCGTTTGATAATGACTGTCTAGGCATTGGAATAAGTGATTGTTGTTGTCCGAAGTATGGGTGTTTGTACTGTTGCGGTCTAGAGGGATTTCTTGGAGTTGGTATAGTTGGTATTTGGTATTGATCTCTAAAATTTACAGTCTCCACTTTTGCTGCTGCATAATTTGAGCGGAAGGCTTTGTTTTCCAATTTTAAGCACAAGTGTACTGCTGAAGATCAATCTGCTGGCTCTTTAATTTCCAAAAGGCGGGATATATCACCTAGCAACCCTCTTACAAATGCATCCACAGCTTTATCTTTGTACATTTCGGTTATAAGCTGATCCTCCTCTACACCCATCCCTATTGCACCGATTTTGTTCAAGATAAGAGAGAGGTGCATACAAATGGTTTTGTAAAAGTCTTCCACTGATTGGTTTGCAGCTTGTACCAACCTCATTAACTGATATTCCAAAGTGCTTACATCGCGTTTGTCAGCGTAATGAAGATTGAGACATTTTTAAATAGCCGACCAGTTCAGGGGCGCTTTATGCGCTTTCAAAGCTCTATCAGCATCACTCGTTATCTTATAACGAATAGTTTTTAGGATACCGAAATACTTCGCTGTACCTTGGAGTACACTATACGTTTCCAGAATACGGCCAACTTCCTATTTCCAAGAGCTGAAGTGCGCGGGGTAACTGACAATTCCCGAATACCTTTTACTATGTCTGGTACACTATCTAAATCATTCAAATTCCTAGCGTGTTGGGGATCGATGCCTAGATCTGTCACATTGACGAAATTTACGGAGGCGTTAAGCTGCCGAAGTAGCTTCGGGAATTGCTGGGCCTAAATTTGACTGACAGTAACCGTAAGTTCTTCTTTTCCTCCCTCCATTATGTTCGGGCTTGCCATTATTTTGTGGTGTTCAAAATATGTTCACTTATTATTATATTTTTTGTACTCGCTGTACCCATAAAATGTGTAAAAATGGGGTATTTTATCTATGCAAAAGTATGTAACAGGCAGAAGGAGACATCTCCGACCTTATAAAGTATATATATTCTTGATCAGTATCAAAAGAGATTTCGTTTTGGCCATGTCCGTCTGTCCGGATGAACGCGTTGATCTCAGCAACTATAATAGCTAGAGACGCCAAACTTGGTATGTTCCTGTATACTATACGCATATTAAGATTGTTTTCAATTTCAGATATCTCCCCCCGTTCCCCTGCAATTCGACTCGCACTCGTGTGTGTGCGGCTTTGTGTATGTGTGTATATATGTGTAAGTGGCCAAAGATATAATTGGAAGTTTAAGACCTGGGTACAGGGAGTTTTGTAGCCGGGTATACTAAGTTTCAATATTGTATGTTTTTTTTTTTTTTTTGGGTCCGCCAGGGTGGTGTGAATCTTCGAAAGATACTGCAAGCCCGTACTTGCAGCACGCCAACAAAGTTGGCGCCTACGTACTAAACACATCCCCCACACACTTTTCCACTTCCCCTTCGGCATTTCCGTTAAGTATTACTTCGCGGGGGTGGGCTGCCTGGGCTTGCACTCTCTCTCGCCACTCATTATCGCATCTTCTCCGATTGCGCCGGATGCATGCTCTGGGTTGTCTGTCCACTGTCCACTTAAGCACACGGTTTCCTGCTACTAATAGCGCTTTGTTATTTTTAGTCGCCCCGTACGACAATCTTTCACATGCTGTGGTGGTATTCTATGCCTCGCCAACCACACAGGGAGGGTCGCCCATGTTTTTATCCGCTATACGCGCCGCTCACGTTCGCATCTTCTAAGGTCGCTCTGAATATGTTTGATCCGTTGGCTTACATCTCTCCAGTTTTGTTCTCTCTCCGCCATAAACCTAATTAGCTCTTTTGAGGGAAGAGCTGTGTCTGAGGCTGTTTTTATACCTCGGGCAGTGGTAGAGGACGTGCTCCGGGTCCTTTATTGACGTCTAGGCAAATTGGGCACGGGGGGGTGGGCTCATGCTTAAACCTGTGCAGGTCTTGCGCATAGTCTGTAGGGTGCTGATAACTTCCTACGAAGCTGGTTATTTGCGTCCAGTGCCGACGCCCGACGGTATATTGGTGCTGCATAGAGTAGCACAGAGGCTACTACTCTCGCCAGCAGTAAGCAATTTCCGGCCCTGGGTCCACCAATATTGGGAAGCATCCGCGAGAGTGCTGCCTGCATTCTCGAGACTTTTTGGCTGACGTGTTCAATGTGAGGTCGAAAACTCAGGCTGTTGTCGAGTATCACTCCCAGGTATTTAATTGCCTCCTTTGACCTGATTGTGATATGGCCCACCTGACCGCTCATAAACTCCACCGTTATCCGGCTCGTGACCAGAACAGCCTCCGTTTTATGGCTTGAGAGCTCAAGACTAGCGTTTAGCTTACTACTTGTATTGCGGCACTAGCAGCCACCTACACCTGTTTTACCTCTTTGGCCACCACTGCCCTGTGGCAGTTGGAGCCTGAGAACTTCAACGTACATTATGTTCCACAGGAGTGGACCAAGAACCGACCACTGTGGAACACCTGCCGTAAACCGAGGGCCCTCGTCCGTGTTGTATTCCAATGTCCTGTCTGACAGATAGTTGGATAGTATCCTGTTCAGGTAGCTTGGTATCCCAATCCGGTTAATGGCACGTTGGATACTCGACCAGCTTGACGAGTTAAAGGCGTTGCGGGTGTCCAGCGTTATAACAGCGCAGTACTCCTTCATGCCCCATCTCCGGCGAGTTCCCTCGATTGCCTAAGCTGCGATGTCCACAACCACCTTGATCGCATCCACCGTAGAGCGGGCCTTACGAAAACCGTATTGGGATTCGGAAAGTGCTTTTTTCTCCTCTACTATTGCTAGAAGTCGGTTGTATACGATTCTTTCCAAGACCTTTCCTAACGTATCTAACAGGCAGATTGGCCTATACTTGGATGGCTCATCAGTAGGCTTGCCCCCTTGTCACCTATTTGTCTGCTGGCCGTCGTCAATTCAATACACGTCAATTCCGGGAAAATCTTGGTACTGGGTTGGTGAGTACCCCTATTCGTCTGAGGATGGCGCGGGAATAAAGTTTCAACTATTTTGCCAAGCGCGATTGAGCACGAAACTTGCGGCATATATTGGCTCCTGATTTTCTTTGTCACCACTTTGTACGCAGTACCCCAGGGGTTGACGTCAGCATCTTCGCAGAGTTGTTTGAAACATAAGGCTTGCTTCTTTTGATGCTATGCTTTAGGGCCCGCCTTGCTATCTTAAAGATTTCGAGCTTTGAGTTGAAGTCTGGGCGACCTCTAGCTCTTTTGGAGCACCTTTTTGCCAACAGACAAGCCTTTTTTAGCTGGTTAATCTTCTCGTTCCACCAGTAGCAAAAAGCTCCGTTTCGGCTTTGTTTTCTCCTGGGCATGGAGGCATCACACGCAGTTTTTAATTTGCCTGTTAGCTGTTGCCCCAGGTATTCAGCTAGTCCCCTGCTCGGCTCAAATTTGCACAGTGTGTCTGCAAATATCCGCTCGTCTAGACAGTTGTCCTTCCATTTTGGCTCAGTTGTTTTCGGTCGCTGCTGGTTGCGTCTTTTCCCCTTGTAGATGTTGAAGTGGATTGCCTAATGGTCACTAAAGGTAAACTGTTCGCTGACTTTCCAAGACATTTTTCGGCAGAGCGAGTTGCTGACCATGGTGAGATCTATAGTTGACCCTTTTCCTGCCCTGCGGTACGTGAGCTGTTTTCCATCATTTCCCAGGCTTACATCAAGTCGGGAAAATATTTCGAAGAGGCAGGTTCCTCAAGCATTTGTTTCCACTGCCCAAGCGTTGAAATCTCCCGCTATCACTAGGGGGTCCCTACCGCGTGCATCGTCCGAGATATTCTCCAGCATATTTTAGAATTGTGAGAGTCCCCAGCTCGGGGGAGCATAACAACTATAGACGGTGACCCCATTGATTTTGGCCCTTACGTAGCCGTCGTGACTGCTTTTTATTTCCCGCGGTAATGTCTTGAGGGACCATATGGCTGCCTTGCTACTTGTACATGCAATCCATCCGCTAAGTCCGATTGGCTTGTACGGCGCACAAAAACCGACGATGTTGGTCCTGTTTTCTCTCACGGACTGCATCAATAGGGCCTGAGCGGCCTCGTAGTGGTTGAGAGATTAAGCTGGGTGCACTTCATTGTCGTTTTGCAAGTGCGCTCCTAAACAGGGGGCACCTAGACCTGCCGGCAACATGCTTCGCATCCGTGTTTTTATATTTGCAGAACATACACTCTGGATCCTTACTGCAGTCCTTGGCGAGGTGGCCTTCCAACCCGCAATGTCGGCACAGCTTAGATCTGTCAACCTGGCTCCTACAGTGTTTCACCAAATGGCCAAACTCGAGACATCTGAAGCACTTAGTAATAGGTATCCGCTCCCGAAGTCTGGAGTTGACCCACTCTACTCTAAGTGTACCTACTTTAAGAGCCTTCCGAGCGTTATCGGTTGTCATTTTAATCGTGGCTTTTTGGGTCTGTGCATACGCCTTACGTAGGTAGATATCCTCTATGTGTGCTTTCAAGGCTTCGCGAATATTCTCCTTAGTCGTGACTTCATCCAGGTCTTTGAACTCGAGTGTGACTCTATTCGCGATTTTTCCGACAATGCCCCAATAGGTTTGCTGCGGACACCTTTCTTCTTCACCATGTTCCAATTACCGCCTTCTGGTACGGTAATTGGTATCATTTCTGGATCCACATGGGGGGGTGAATCTAGTGAATCTGCTTGGGCTGCAGTATTGATTGGTCTTCTGCTACGCTTGGTTTGTGGCGTTTGGACTCTTTTGTCCTGCTTCCTCTTAATTTCAGCCACTTTTCTAAAAAGCGGCGAAGTCTGTGAAGACTGGTGGGCCCGAATCACAGCCTTAGCTCTTCCATCGTGGAGCTGGATAGCTACCATATGGAGTCTCGCATGGGTTGGTGGATGGAGCGTCGCTTTCCGTCTTCCAATAAATCTACGAGCCTCGATATCTCCTTTCCGAGGTCGCACAATGCAGAGCTACTCTGCGGGTTTAGAGGCTGTGCCGCGCTTACACCTTGCTCCTTGGTGGCAGTAGTCAGCCCAGCGACTGGAGATATTAGCATTTGACCACTCCTTGGGAATACCGCGATGTTAGCCGCTGCCTGGCCTACAACTGGAGATCTCACCACTCTGTTGCTCCTCCCGAACGCACTACTCTCGCCCTGTAAAGGGATAGTGTTTCATCCTCCTACCATCCCAACTCCAAGTCGTAATCTTTGGTCGTTGTACAGTCGTGCTTTTGTGATCCCATGGTTATCTATGCATGCAGGGAGACATGCGAGGGTTGACATGTGCCTTTATGAGGACGCATGTTCAGAGCCGGATCAGGAATGTTACATCTGAGCCTGTACGTCTAGGTTAGTAGATACGTGCCATTGAGCGTGCTTGGCGACTTGCCAAGTTTTAGCGGGACGGAGGCAGTAACAGCATTAACCTAGCAGCCATTTCAGCTAGATTTCACTCCGCGTACTCAGGTGCTAGAATACTGTTGACCGTCAGCCCAGGGGTCGGCAAATCATAAAGGGGGTCCATTGTTCCAACTTAAGACTTTACTTGTCTCTGTCCTAATCGCCTGCGTGTGTTGCTGGGCACTTCTCGTGTCATTTAGTCGCCTCGTACGACAAGCCTGACCAGCTGGGGTGGTATTCTAAAACGCGCCACCACCACGGGTAATATTGTATGTGTGTGTGTGTTATATTTTTTATACCCTAGCAGAGGGTATTATAATATTGTCTCGAAATGTGTAATGGACAGAAGGAGACGTTTCCGACAAAGTATATATATTCTGAATCAGCATGAATAGCCAAGTCGATATAGCGATGTCCGTCTGTTTCTATGCAAACTAGTCTCTCAGTTTTGAAGCTATCGTTATAAAACTTGGTACAGACCTTTTTTTTGCAGCAGGCAGTACATATGTCGGAACCGTTCGGATCGGGCCACTATAACATATGGCTGCCATAGGAATGATCGGTCGACAACTATGTTTTTGTATGAAAAACTTAATTGTTTAAAAATGTATCGTCACCAACCTTTTCCAAATAGAGAGTTTATACAATCTGACCAAATTTGGTCAAAATCGGACCACTATATCACTATATCAAACTTTTGCTTATACAAATATTTCATCCAAACTAAGTGAGAGTTTTATACTTTAAATAGTTTCCTATCATTTTATCAAAATCGGACTACATTAAATTTTTTATAAAATTTAATTCCTGCTACGGTATATAGCATCGGCACTCCGAAGATAGCCGACCTTTCTTGGTGAGCTTAGTTTTGTTTAGTTTGTGGCTTCCGATACGAAGGTAGTTGCGGAGTTACTCCTGTTTGGTGATCTGTAGATTCCTACTAGGGTTTCACGGACCATACGTTAAAGATGTGTCCTGCCAACTGATACTACAAGACGTGCTCCTACGTTGCGCTATTCTAATGTTGCGTTTTAGTTATTGATTGGTTCTATATACTGGTATTATGATACCAGGAGTCTCTACACTAGAACTTGTGACAAGCACTTAAGGGCGTTTTGCCTTATCGTGAGACTTGTACCGATCACTTAGGGGCGATTTGCCTTATCGCGATATTTCTTTCCCAACCGGGTTGTTTTTTGCATTTAGAGGCCGTTTTGTACTGTTATGCGTACACTTCTAATCCACTTAGAGACAGATTTGCTCTGTCGTGGCTAGTTAGACCGTTTCGCGGCGTTTTGTTCTGTTGACGCGAGCGGGTCCCTGCTCGGGTGCCAATTAAATACTTCTAAGTTATATTTTAATGTTTTTATTTATTAAATGAAGTCATGGACTGTGACTCGGTTGGGTTCGTTCAAGACTGAAGTACAATTCATATTTATGTTCCTAAGCTAGCTGTGGGCATAGCAGAGCTGGTGGCAGTGGCAGCGTAGTGTCGTTCCAGCTGGTGGCGTGATTCGGGTTCGGGTGTCATTAGCATTATTCAGAATTGCGCCCGGTACAATGTTTACTTGGAACAGAGTGCAGCGAACGCTGGCGACTTTTCCCAAGCGTGTTGGATGTTGGTAAGACGCTTGGTCAGTGTAATTGTTGTTAACTAACATAAACACATACACAAAGACGCACACACACAAGCAACAGCACAAGCGAGGCATTTTAAGTGGTGGCTGTGCTGCTTCTTTCCACCGCGCTGCAGACTGAATCTCGTTTTGTGATTAACTTCCGTGTTTATTATCAGATCGCCTTGATATTTGGACAGTAGATTAGAAATGACCAAAGTATTATACATGCTAAATCCCAAAGCTATATCTATTAAATTGTTGGTGTTAAACGTTTTATCGAATTGCGGAGGAACGGTTGGAGATATCTGATATAGGAAACACACTTGATCTGCGTATGGTATACAGGAACCTACATTTCAAATTTGGTATCTTCAGCTCTTATAGTTGCTGATATCGACGCGTTCATACAGACGGACATGGCCAAATCGAAATATCTTTTAATACTGATCAAGATTATATATACTTTATAGAGTCGGAGATGTCTCCTGCCTGTTACATACATTTGCACAGATTTAGTACCTCCTTTTTATCCATGGGTATGGGGAGTAAAAACTCACACCGGTAAATGCGCTTCGAAAATTCACAAAAATTCAAGACTGAACTGTAAGCTCTACCTCTAAACTGAATTTATTTTTATACTTTTTTTAGTTAAATGTACAAACAGTTTTAAAGGAATATCTTACTTAGTTCGGTTTATTTATATAAAGAAAAGCGTCAGAAGTTTCTTTTTCGCTTTTTTAAATTTTTATAAATGCTTTATAATTTTTTTTTAGCCTATTAAACCTTTGTTTAGTAATATTCTACATTTAAAAAAAAAATCCAACTGAATTGATGGAAAATTAATGGGCTTTTTTTAACATGTAGGAATGACTATACAAAGTTTAATAGGTATGTAGACATTTGTAAAAATTTAAAAAGTGTATATGAAGCGAATACTAGCTGGAAATAACCCGGTCTTGCTCGGCGAAATATTTAGATAAAAGTGTATAATTTTCAATTTGACTTCTTGTGTAGGGCTATGAAAATGTATTTAAAGCCGATCTTACAAAGGAAGTAATCCCACTCACTTGTCCTTGCCTTTCATTTCCCGCCCGTGAAGACGGGGAGTAGATTTTCCAAAATCATATGGCACTTTAAACCAATTTCAAGAATATTTCTTAAAATCCAGACTAAAGCTTTCCAACTATTTTCCACCCGTTGTATTGCAGTACCGAGGTTTTTGTATTTATATTTGGAAATAAGTATGAAGCCATTCGCATAAATAACGAAAGTGCTGAATTCCAGACTTCACCCCTTTTCCGACTGCGGGCATGCATTTTTGAAAACCGCGGATTTTCCAAAATCTTTAGGCGCCGCATCATTACGTTTTTGTCTAGAACGTTGAAAATTAATTTGAAGCTAATCGCACGCAAATTAAATATGTCGAATGCCAGAGTTTTCCTCCGATTTTCCGACCATGCGGTTGACTTTCCCCAAAATCGATGAGATACGTATCGAATTATTTTAAGTGAAGAACTTTGAAAATGAATTTGAAGGTGGGAAGAAAATTAGACTTTTGCCTTTACAACCTTGAGACCCCCAATTTACGCGCACGGGGGTAAATTTTCCAAAATCGGTGAAATATGTGTCAAATGAATTTTTGTGTACATCGTTGAAAATGAGTTTAAAACCGATTGGATGGTAAACAAAAAAGCTTTACACAACAGATTTTCGCGATTTTCCACGCTTGTGGGTGGAATTTCCCAAATTCCCGTCTTATACTTACTTTCGTCAGATGGAACCTACTGTGAAAATTATAGCATCCTAGCTCTTACGGTTCGGGCTGGCGAAGATTGTCAGTCAGTCAGTCAGGATCAACTCTTTTATATACATAGATATAGATATATATAGTGACATATTTATAGCAATATCATTTTTGAACCACTGTAATTCACATATTGCAGTGCATAGTGTAACCCACTGTATTGAAAACTCATAACAGTAACCTCAATTGAAAACTCATAACTGTGGCCTGCTTGTTATAGCCACATTAAAATAATGTCACTAAATACTAAATTCAACTCTCTAATTAGAATCATGCAAACAGAATGCCAACTGCATCCCCACTTAATAAGTGTTAACCAATTCCAAACGGATCATCAGCATGCCTTCTGCAGTGGAACTTAATATCAACACACAGTTGTATAAACAAACATTGATCAACGGCAATAGGTCAGTAGAATACCAAACTGTAAACAAATCGCAATCGCTGAGCCATTGCAAAGAGTCACATACTCCAACTATTCTAAGCTTTAAATACTAACATAAGCAGATTTTGTAACTCTAATCAACGAAATAATCTTTTGAAAATATTATTCATCCATTTTTATTTTTCCACAACAGAAGGAAAAGAATTGTGAAATTAAATAAATTAAAGTTCGTGAGTGATATGATCAATTAACAAAAGGCTTATCCATACAACTGGTATCCTTCTGATCAACAAGTGCAATAGTGCATAATGTCGCTAATTAAGTCGAACATATTTTATTTTCAATTAACGATCCTCAAAAGAACTTGACGTGGCAATTAAAATTCAATCAACATGTAAATTCAATTCGTTCGCTGTAATAAAAATTGAATTTTGTGACTTTTTGATCAAAAATAAAAGTAATTCATCCGTATTTAATCAACGTATAAATCCAATAAGGTCGTTGTAACAAAAATTGAATGTTGATGGTTTGGCCGGCTCGAGGTCCAGTTGAATAATTAAAACAAAACAACATAAATTAGTTGTTAAATTGTTCCGATATATTTCGGTTACACCACGGTAACCGTCTTCAGGGTGGCTACAACATACGTACATTTCAAATTAACAATTTCATTAACAATTAATAATTATAAAATTAACTCACTAATTTTACACGTCAGTCCTGTGTGGCGTGGAGTTGTCAACTAACTACTGTTTCGTTGTAAGTAGGTGTCTGTATATGTGCGCGCAGTTATCAGTGTCAATTTTGTAGTTTAGTCTTCTGTGTGTCGGTATGTTTATTATATGTAGCATTTCAAGTGTGAAGCGTTTGTGGTAGTGAGGTTCTTGTTGTAGAATTGTTGTTGCCTCAAAATTCGGTGAGTGGCCGCTCTCTAAGCAGTGTGACGCTAGTGCGGTTTTTTGTATTTGGGTTTGGTATCTTAGTTTTATGTCTGATTTATGTTGTGATAGTCTGGTTTTTAATTTTGATTTTGTGGTCCCAACATACACTTTGTTGCATGTATTATTTATGTCTCCGTTACATGGTATCCTATATACTAAGTTGTTTTTGTCATTCATCGGTATTTTGCATTTAATTTGGTTGTAAAAACTCCTCATAGTGTTGGATGGCTTATGTGCAATTTGAATATCTTTATTGTTGTAACATTCTGATTTTTGAATTCTTTCTGATAGATTAGGTACGTAAGTTATTGCTCTGTAAGATTTCGTCTGTTGTTTTTCTTTTGTTTTTTTGGTGTTGTATCTATTGAATAGGGTGTGTATTGTCCATATTGGAAAGTCATTTTTGGTTAAAATGTCAATTATTTCGTTTTTTATGTCGTCATGGTATATGTGGTCACTGATCTTTATCATTCTATCTATACAGTTCAGTGCTGTATTTATGATCATTGATTTTGGGTGTCTGGAGTGGTAATTCAGTATCCTTCCTGATGAAGTTGGCTTTTTATACCATTTAACCTTTATTAAGTTTCCATGTCGAATGGCTATGGAATCTAGATATGGTAGTTTTTCGACTGACTCCGTTTCTATTGTAAATTTAACGTTTCTGTGGTAAGTGTTCAATGCGTCTAGTGTATTTTGTATTTCGTCTTCTTTCGTTATAGCAAATAAATCATCCACGTATTTGGTCACCAGTCTGGGTTGGTATTTTAATTTGGTCAAAGTGTTTTGTAATAAGTCCTCCATTAATATGTCCGCTATGATAGGTGATGCTGGAGATCCCATGGGCATACCTTTTAGTTGTGTGTATATTTTGTCCTCATACTTAAAATATCGGTTTTCAGTGATGCAGAAGTTAATTATCGTCATGAACAGTGGTTTTGGGATGTTAGTGTGATTTTGTATTTCGTTCCACTTTCTACTGATAGTGTCAATCGCTAAATCAGTAGGGATACTAGGAAATAGTGAAACCACTACCAAAAATACATAAAGATAACATGCCACTGAGGCCAATCTGCTCCTCGATAAACTCTCCATCTTACCATCTCTGCAAATACATAGTCAGCATACTAAAAAACATTACAGCAAACTCGGAATTTAATGTCAACAACTCCATTGAATTTAAGAACAAAATTAACAATACATACATTTGTGACGACGAAAAACTAGTATCTTTTGACGTGGTTTCACTATTTCCTAGTATCCCTACTGATTTAGCGATTGACACTATCAGTAGAAAGTGGAACGAAATACAAAATCACACTAACATCCCAAAACCACTGTTCATGACGATAATTAACTTCTGCATCACTGAAAACCGATATTTTAAGTATGAGGACAAAATATACACACAACTAAAAGGTATGCCCATGGGATCTCCAGCATCACCTATCATAGCGGACATATTAATGGAGGACTTATTACAAAACACTTTGACCAAATTAAAATACCAACCCAGACTGGTGACCAAATACGTGGATGATTTATTTGCTATAACGAAAGAAGACGAAATACACTAGACGCATTGAATACTTACCACAGAAACGTTAAATTTTCAATAGAAACGGAGTCAGACGAAAAACTACCATATCTAGATTCCATAGCCATTCGACATGGAAACTTAATAAAGGTTAAATGGTATAAAAAGCCAACTTCATCAGGAAGGATACTGAATTACCACTCCAGACACCCAAAATCAATGATCATAAATACAGCACTGAACTGTATAGATAGAATGATAAAGATCAGTGACCACATATACCATGACGACATAAAAAACGAAATAATTGACATTTTAACCAAAAATGACTTTCCAATATGGACAATACACACCCTATTCAATAGATACAACACCAAAAAAACAAAAGAAAAACAACAGACGAAATCTTACAGAGCAATAACTTACGTACCTAATCTATCAGAAAGAATTCAAAAATCAGAATGTTACAACAATAAAGATATTCAAATTGCACATAAGCCATCCAACACTATGAGGAGTTTTTACAACCAAATTAAATGCAAAATACCGATGAATGACAAAAACAACTTAGTATATAGGATACCATGTAACGGAGACATAAATAATACATGCAACAAAGTGTATGTTGGGACCACAAAATCAAAATTAAAAACCAGACTATCACAACATAAATCAGACATAAAACTAAGACACCAAACCCAAATACAAAAAACCGCACTAGCGTCACACTGCTTAGAGAGCGGCCACTCACCGAATTTTGAGGCAACAACAATTCTACAACAAGAACCTCACTACCACAAACGCTTCACACTTGAAATGCTACATATAATAAACATACCGACACACAGAAGACTAAACTACAAAATTGACACTGAAAACTGCGCGCACATATACAGACACCTACTTACAACGAAACAGTAGTTAGTTGACAACTCCACGCCACACAGGACTGACGTGTAAAATTAGTGAGTTAATTTTATAATTGTTAATTGTTAATGAAATTGTTAATTGGAAATGTACGTATGTTGTAGCCACCCTGAAGACGGTTACCGTGGTGTAACCGAAATATATCGGAACAATTTAACAACTAATTTATGTTGTTTTGTTTTAATTATTCAACTGGACCTCGAGCCGGCCAAACCATCAACTAAAAATTAGAAAGGTCGCCAAATCACACTTTAAAAATTGAATGTTGTGAAAAACAAAAAGCAACGTACGCCACTCATTTAGTATTGATCTTTGATCAATCTATGGTATTTGCAAGTGTACACTATTCACTACATAAACGAAAAAATACGTCTGGGCGTTGCAAATCAGTTGTAATCCCTGCAACCCGTATTTTACTGGGAACTTTTGCATTGCCATATGCAAAAAAAAAAAACTCAGAAAACTGAAAGTGGGAAAATATGCGCATTTTCAAAAACAAAATTTAATAAGCAAAAATAAAAACTGGCAGTGAAAACAAAAAGACATTTTATGAATAAAAAACAATAAACTTTAAATCAAATATAACGATATTTCTACTATTTCAATTTGAAACAAGTAGTATAAATGGAAGGCTATTATGAAGAAAATTATTGCAATGATTACAAAAAAAATGAAAATTTTAAAAATAAAAGTCAGAATACTAACAAAAATACACGAAACACTCAACCACAATATTCTAACCTATTTATCTCAAATTACACAAATAACAATTATAAGAATCGAAAATTCATTCAATATCCCGCGAACAGACAACAAATTAGACAAAATTATGTTGACCGAAATAGGGGACTACTTCAAGAGATCCGACAGAATTTACAGCAAGGACAACTAAACAATCCTTTTAATCAGACCACTACTCAAGGTGGAAATATACAAAATCAAGTGTACAAGCGCGTACGAGGAAATGTTAGTGATTCGCAAAGAATGCAAGTTAATGAACATTATCACCAAATAGAATATAATAATCAAAATGATTATGTACAGACAGGGTATGGTAATCGAAACGACCAACATCAGGAAGAATATCAGCAATTCCAAAATGATGGCATGAAAAACGAAACTTTTCCAATGGGAGCTTCTGGACAAACCAATTCATAGAGATCATAATAAAAAACAGACGTTACATATGTCTCAATAAAAATGATGAGGGAAAATGTTCTTAATATTCCAGTTTATTGAAAATCTACTGATATTAAAACCATGACAGGCATCTCAAAATTAGGTCATTATGTATCTATTGCACCCAATAAGCTTTTTAGACAAGATCAAATATTTTACATACACGATTTTTCCCCTCACTATGACATTTTGGGTAGAAATTTGCTAAAAGAAAATAACGCAGTCATTTATTACACTCATGACATAATAATATATAATATAATAACTATAACTTGACACATTATAAATGAGGATATAAACCAACATATGTACCAAATTTTAACTTATGGTGTGGCCTAATAAATTTTTTTTTTTTTTAATTCGCATTTATCTAGTTGGAGCTTTTAATTTGCCTCGCTTAGTTTTTCAAATATTCGGCATTCGGCCAAACACGCTTAAAGTTAAAGCAATCGATGAATTTCCTTTGCCAAAGATGTCAAAAGACGTCAATTAAATCGTTTTTAGGTTTCAGTGGCGAAGAAAATAGACTCATGAAAATGGAGGGTAACTCTACTGGCAGATTTCCATTTTTATTTACGCAGGTAGTCCTGAATATAATACAACCAAAACATAAAAGAGACAAGAATAAATAATCTTAATAAAAACAGACCAGAATTCAAAATAAATACGAAATATAGGAAAACAAAAGAAACTAAATAAGAGCAAATATTCGCAAGAAGACAAGAATCCAGATCAGGATCTTTAACCTTCATATTTTGTATACTTATGATGTCAACACTTTTACCCGGAACCAGATCACAATTTATAGATATAAACCCCATTAAATCAAATAATGGATATTTATTATTTAAGATAAGTACGATAGATATTCCAGATAGTTACGAGTATCATCGCTAACAATAAATTTAACAAAGACAGAAATCCAATACTTAACAGAAAAATTGCAAAGAGAAATGAATGGTATTAGGATAGCAAAAAGAAGTAAAAGAGGATTTCTGAATATTGTAGGAAGAACTTACAATTACCTATTTGAAACTTAAGATAACAATGTTAAAGAGGAAGAAAAATAAATTAATTTAATAGCTCTGAACAGTATTTATAAAAACGAACTCAACCATGTAATTGATGCTGTTAACCAAGGTGTAGAAACACTAAATAAGAACGGAGAAGAGAGAAAGAGGAAACTCAAGGACTAGAATTACTAGAATTCATTCTACAACAGTGTACAGAAATTATCGAAGATCTAGATAAGGGTATGCAATTAACTAGATTGGGAATTTTTAATCCAAAATTATTATAACACGACTATCTGAAGCACGTTAATTCAAAAAATTTTCTTAACATATAAACATCTACGTGGCTTTGATCAGACACCAATAAAATTTTAATTATTTCACATATTCCAAGGGAAATAATTAAAGCACCATTATACGAAATCGTACTGTACCCAGACGATAATAATAATATTCTACAAGACGAAACTCATTATTATTCACATAATAATAATTTATACAACATAGACAAAAATAAACTGATTATTAACCCATATTTATTAGGCACCATCAAACAAACTAATACTTGTTGCAGATATGCAAAGACACATTTAATTTCTCAAACTTACTACATTGAACCAAATATAATCATAACATGGAACTTATCTAAAACTATTTAAAATCAAAACTGTTTGAAATTTATTTATAATTGTTCAGTTATACTTAATGATCTATATATATAAAATAGTTCGTGCTGACTGACTGACTGACTGACTGACTGACTGACTGATTGATTGGCAATCATCGCACAGCCCAAACCATAAGAGCTAGGATGCTGAAATTTTCACAGATGCTTCCATCTATGATGAAAGTGCACACTAAGACGGGATTTTGGAAAATTCCACCCACAAGCGTGGAAAATCGCGGAAAACTGTTGTATGAAACTTTTTTGTTTACCATCCAATCAGCTTCAAACTAATTTTCAGAGATCTACTCAAAAATTCATTTGACACATATTTCACCGATTTTGAAAAATCCACCTCCATGGGTGGAAAATGGGGGTCTCAAGGTTGTATGGGCGAAAGTCTAATTTTATTCCGATCACCTTCAAATTCATTTTCAAAGCTCTTCACGTAAAATAATTCGACCCGTGTATCAGCGATTTTGGGAAATTCGACCACATGGTCGGAAAATCGGTGGAAAAGTCTGGCACTCGACATTTTTAGTTTTCATGCGATTGGCTTCAAACTCATTTTCAAGGTTCTATGGGAAAAAATAATAGGCGAAATGGTCAAAGATTTTGGAAAATCTACCACCAAAGTCGGAAAATTCGTGGAAAACTGTTGTATGAAACTTTTTTGATTATCGTCCGATTGACTTCAAACTCATTTTCAAAGCTCTTCACATTAAATAATTTGACACGTGTATTAGCGATTTTGGGAAATTCAGCTCCATGGTCGGAAAATCGGTGGAAAAGTCTGGCATTCGACATTTTTAATTTTCATGCGATTGGCTTCAAACTCATTTTCAAGGTTCTACCCAAACACATAATAGGTGCGGTGTCCAAAGATTTTGGAAAATCTATCCCTAAGGTCGGAAAATACGCGGAAAACTGTTGTATGAAATTTTGTTGATTATCGTCCAATTGACTTCAAACTGATTTTCAAACTTCTGTTTATCATTCAATCATTTTGAAACTTATTTTCAAAGGACCTCACATTAAATAATTCGTCACATGTGCTACCGGTTTTGAAAAATATAAATAAATACTAAAACCTCGGTACTTTGCAGGCAATACAACGGGCGGAAATGAGTTGGAAAGATTTAATCTGGATTCTTAGTATTATTCTTGAAATTGGCTTAAAATGCCAAATGATTTTGGAAAATCTACTCCGTGTCGCCACGGGCGGGAAATGGAAGTCAAGGACAAATGAGTGGGACATTTTTTTATTGTTTTTTTTTCACAGACATTTACATAGCCCTACACTGAAAACATTAGTCACGTGGCTCAACTATTTAGTTGTATATCTTACGGTTGACGAAAGCAGTCAAATTCAAGAAAAAAAATGCATTTTCATCTAAATATTTCCCCGGGCAAGGCCGGGATATTACCTGCTAGTATATCTATAACTGAATTGAACGCAGATTACACACAAACCATACATGTAAGAAATAATATTACCAAATTGAAAGCACTATCGCACATTCAAGCAAAAGAAATAATATTTGAAAATACGAAAGAAACGAAATTATACCAAATAATAATAATTTCAATATTTGTACTTACCACATTATGCATAATAATGCACATACTCTATAAGTTTAAAAGTATACCTAAACAAATATTTGTAAAAAACTAAATGTTATTAAACAATAGCCAAATGAATTCCCGTTCGAAACAATAGTTGAAGAGGAGCAAGAGAATTTAACAAACTTTTTAAAAATGTACTCAGCACTTTAAGAATTTTTTTTTTTGATTATTTTATTACCTTACACGCATGAGGACATGCTTTATTTGTAGTGTGGAGAAGTGGCATATTTATAGCAATATCATACCACTATAATTCATATATTGCATTGCATATTGTAACCCACTGTATGTTTATAAATTGAAAACTCATAACAGTGGCCTGCTTGTTATAGCCACATTAAAATAATGTCAATAAATACCGAATTCAATTCTCTAATTAGAATCATGCAAACAGAATGCCAACTGCATCCTCACTGATCAACGGCAATATGTCAGTAGAATACCAAACTGTAAACCAATCGCAATCGCTGACCCATTGCAATGAGTCACGTACTCCAACTATTATAAGCTTTAAATACTAACATAAGCTGATTTTGTATCTCAGCCTTAGTCAAGCTACTGAACGAAATAATCGAAAATCTCGAAAATATTATTCATTTTCTTTTGATTTTTCCACAACGTCTAACAACCAGCACTTTGCAGACAACCAGCTTCACAATGCACTAACACTTCATACCACAGACCGTAATTATTATAATTAAGAAAAAATTTTTGAATAAAAGTTATTTTTTGATTTTTATTATAAAATTGGAAATAAAAATTGGAAATAAAAATTGGAAATAAAAATTGAAAATAAAAATTTTTTCTTAATTTGTATAACAAAAATTGAAAATAAAAGTGTCTATCTTTTGAACCAAGTGGTGTATTACAAAAATTTAAAAATATTCATGATCTATGGTTCAATACCTTTAATAAGTACTTTAAGGTCGAATATTAAGGTTCCCACTATTTTCTATTATACTCCATTTATTTTTCTATATTCTGTTGCTGAACTAAAAGTAGTATTCATTGGCAAACAAAATACCAATAGATAATAAAAATACCAATAATAGGAAAAATCATAAATATACAAAAAAAAAAAGCTTAAAATTAGAAAAATTCCAAAAAGTCATAAATACACCCAAAAATAATAAAATACCTAAAAAATTATAAATAATACCAAAATAATAATAAACAAACAAATTTGATTTATGTGATATGAGCTTCAGTACACTTTAATAATAATGTATGAGTATGAGAGTACATTCAAACCAAGAATCTGATACATTCAATACTACAATTTATGCAAATATAATAAGACTATTTTTATTCAAAATAAAAATATTTTTATTCTTTATTGTTTAAATTCCCTTGCAGGCACTGACGCTGTGTCAAGTCTGCTCTGGTTCAAGAATACGAACAGATTGATCGAACGCCTACGTGCCAGCGAAAGAAGGCTAGAAAGAACAACAAGAGTCAAAGTACGCTATAGATATTCCGCCACGAAGTAACTGTGAAATTGGGAGCAGAGAGCGTGAGCGAGTAAACAGATGTCGCGAGCGTAGACTGTTCAGAACTAGCGCCCCTTGAATGAAGATTGCTGGTCATACAAAGTACCAAGTACCAAGTAATAGTGGAATGCTTATTTACTAGTGGCCACAAGGTTCACCAAGAGTTGGCTGTCTAACGCGCCCTGATAGTTTAAACTTGGGCTATTTTTTATTGCAGATGCCTCAGATTTAGTCTTATTTAGTCTTGCCCTTATAGCACGACATTAATAATGTGAATTGTATTAATATTCATTTTGAAGTAATAGGCTTTTCGTTAGTGTGAGCGTGAATTGTGAGAACCGCTAGGTCTAATAGAAAAATACTGACAGGACAAAAAATCCCAATATGTATTTTGTCAAGTTATTGCCAACATTCCGCTACGAGGCGAATTAATATATTCTGAAAATATATTAAAGTGGGCGTGTCGCTTGTTTGTTTTGACAGAACACGATAGGAAAAAGCAAACAAAAAACTTTCATTGATGTACGCTGGAGTGCTGCAAATATAAGCATCAAAATACAAAATAAAATATGTTTAGTCTTGGCTGATGCGTTGCGATAAAAAAAAGGATTATATATTTGGTTGACGTCCTCAGCTAATTTTTCCCAAAAATCATTTATTTTTGTGCCTTATACTGTACAATACGGTCCTGGAAAACTCTGGCATTCGTCATTTTGAAATTTCATGCGATTGTTTTTAAACTCAATTTGAAAGCTCTACACATTGCTTCCGATTTTGGAAATTTTGAGCTATGTAATGCATAATTTTCCTTTTTCAAGGTCAAATGCTTATCTAGTTAAATGTGCTTCAAAGACATTTTTATAGCCTTACACAAAGGTCATTTGTCATGTAGCTGAACTACATATTTAGGAATGACTACCCCCGAGAACGGGAAAATCGTAGTAGTTTTTTGTATTTCTTTGTCAAATTCAACAAAATGCATTTTAATTTAAATATTTCGCCAGACAACGCTGGTAAGCTAGTAATAATTATTTGATTAAGAATTTATTTCATAATGCGATCGCATTACATTCTATTTATAATTATTATTATTATTGGTGCCGGCCTATCTTAAACTAATAACTCTGTATTATCTCCACTTTTCAGAAACCCAGGAAGCGCAGAGAAAAGTCCATGGTGTTTTGTAGATGATAGATCCGTAGAGCGAAACATCGAACCTTGTCAAATTCCAAAATGTGTTGACAAAATCTGGCTAAGCGTTATTTCTTTATCAGGATTGACAGTCGTAGCGTTTGTAATCATATTTTCCATACTCCTTTTGAACAAAAAGGGTTCTCGTGGTATGAAAAATATACACAATGTATGTAAAATATTCTCAAATCAAGAAAATTTAAAACTATTGAGTTCTTATATTGTATTTCAGATAAACACACCAAACGCCGGGAACAATATATATGGAAATTCGCAGTTAAACTCAAATCAAGATATGGGGAGATTAACTTTAAATAGTTCCATGGAACCTGTAGGGATACAATCTAAAAATATGGAAAAAAATTCACTTCTGAGAATACCACACTTTACATTGCAAGACGTGGAGTTCCTCGAAGAATTAGGCGAAGGAGCATTTGGTAATATTTTATTATACTCTCTTGTTCAGGGGAAAAGTAAATTGGGTTTGTGACAGAAAAAGACGTAGAAGTTGCCATCTGCGAAAAATAAAATGTGTATATTTCTGATCAGCATCAAAAGACAAGTCGGCCTTTTCATGTCCACCTATCTGTCTGTGTGTCTGGTTTCATATAGCTGCCATGGGTCAGTAAACAATTCACTCGGATAAATATGCGGTAGCTCATATTTATACAGTCTCAAGTTTCACAGCCTTAGTCTTTAAACACGCGGAAATAAATTGAGGAGCTGATTTCAGGAGGGGAAGCTTAATTGCATAATTAGGTTACATTAGGTAGAACCTGTGGTCACCATGCGGTAGTCCACATAAACCAGGTAGGTCTTTAGTGTTGCCGGATACTGAAGGTCGTTAGCAGATTTGTTGATCCTGTACAAAGCGTTTGGTAAACACCATCACGACATTGGGAGATTGTCGGGCCGCATCTTTTGGCTTCTTACGTTTACGGCAGCCATTTCCCCGTTAAAACACCCAGATTAGGGATAGCTGCTGCTAGGCAATGTCCCGTCAGTACTTCTACCAATAAACTGCAATCTCGCCTTGTAAGTTGCAGGAGGAAATGAGTAAGTTTCTGGTTTCGCTGCTTGCACATATTTCTGGCAATTCTGCAGCTGGTTGTGTTTCGCCAGCCTCAGTCCAGGCGGATTTATCCAATTCGCTGTATAGTGACTG
Organism: Hirtodrosophila histrioides; assembly: GCA_037075165.1. Lineage (NCBI taxonomy): Eukaryota > Metazoa > Arthropoda > Insecta > Diptera > Drosophilidae > Hirtodrosophila > Hirtodrosophila histrioides. The sequence continues at coordinate 727,981 of JBAMCL010000600.1, read as the reverse complement.
CAAAGAAACTTATATTTTGCATGCCCCGGTGTTTGGGAATCCAGTAGATATGCACTGTTCTTGCAGTGCTTTGATTATATAAAGCTTCCCTGCTTTACAGAACATTTTTGGAACCAATGGAAGACCCCCGTATAGATTTAATTGCTGCTTGGCTGTCCACGAAGATATTTATTCGTTAATTTGACGTTTGTATGAATTGAACTACTTCTGACTAGAATATTCTGCAGTTGGTGTTCCTTTGATATTGGTTTTAGCAGGCATGTAGTCTGTGCTACTATGCATCTCCCTCATAATCGAATTGTGTCCAAGACCTTGCAGTGCAATCTTGCTAGTTGCACAGAGACGTTAGGCCGTGGAATAGTTTCTCTAGTGCTTTTAGTATAAATTAGGTTTAGGCCTATGGGTCTTAAGTCTACTGGATGCACGTGACTGAAATACACAAAAATAGCGTATGACAGTTTTCCCCCCAGTGGGGGTACGAAACTAAATAGTTGCGCCAAGTGACTAATGTTTTTTGTGTAGGGCTATAATAATGTCTTTGAAGTCGATCTAACCAAACATATACTCATTTTTCCTTGACTTCCATTTCCCGCCCCTGGCGACGCAGAGTAAATTTTTCAAAACCATTTGACATTTGAAGCCAATTCCAAGAATAATACTAAAAGTGCAAACTAAAGCATTCCAACTATTTCCCGGCCGTTGTTTTGCCCGCAAACTCTTCTTTAATTGAGTAGTGGAATCAAGAGGATACAGACTACCTACCTACCTACCTACCTACCTACCTACCTACCTACCTACCTACCTACCTACCTACCTACCTACCTACCAGACTCCCCGATGCACACATTCTCTGGGGCGGGATAGCTCAATGGGGTAAAATTCTCGAAGTTTCCCGACGACTTCACTCTTGATTGGGTGAGCGGAACTGTTCCGGCACTCCAGCGCCTGAGAGATGGTGTTTACTTCGAAGTGGTCGACAGAATATTGAATCTGTCTGTGCGGAATATAAAAGTGCTCATCCTCAGTACCAGAAAAAGGACCAGAATAGTGCTATGGACGCAGAGCCACAAATGCTTGGAAGTTGTTGCATGCTGCTTAAGAGCATCGGCTGGTAGAACGGTGTCATCAAAATCATCACCATCAAGGTTCTGTATCCCCGATTCGGGAAAAGGCGTCATTACAATACTGGCGAAGGAACAGTTGTGAGGTTAGATGATGATGACAGCGGAATAATGCACATGCTGTCTTGTGTTGTGCGGCTCTGACATTATCGATAGAGATGAGTCGCAATTAAGTTTTATGTACTTTTTACGAAATTTTTAAATCGCTAAAATGGCAGGCAAAAAGGGGATACGGAACTAGTGGAGCAGGCACAAACATTCTTTGACGTTTGTTTTTGGCGTGATAGGTATTCCTTCAACTTTGGCGGGTTCCACCGCGGTACCTTGTATCTCTTGGTAAGGAGAATGAGGTCCGTCTTTTTCGCGTTTATGCTAAGTCCGGCTCCTTGCCCATCTTAGTATTTTCTGTACCGTATATTCCATGACGGAGCTGAGGGCCGTGATAATAATGCTTATGTCATCCGCATAGGCAGTTTGTGACTTTCCTGTAGAATTTTTTAAGTAGTCTGTCGACCACTAGATTCCATAACAAAGAAGACAAGACGCCGCCTTGTTGAGTGCCTCCATGAGCTTCTTTTGTTTGCAGCTCAACAGGTTCTGAATTCACGAGTGTATTGCCGAGTGGGATACTGTGGCTCTCAGGCCTCGCATTATCACTTCTGTTGATACGTTGTTGAATATATCGGAGACGTCTTGAAATGCTCCCAGTGCGTATTCTTGGTGGTGAAGGGCGTTTTCTATATTAGCTACCAGGGAATGTAGCGCTGTCTCCACCGATTTCTCTTTACTGTAGACATGTTGGTTGGGCTCCAGAGATGAGTTTGCGCTCCCTAATGTGGAGCTCCAGTACATTTTCCAATGTTTTTAGCATGAATGAGGTTAGGCGTGTTAGGGTCTGTAGTCCTTCGGTTGCACGTGACTGACCTTGCCTGCTTTGGGCAGGAACACGACCCGTGCAGTTCTCCAGGCCACAGGCACATAGCCGCGTTGCAGACGTGCCTCAAACAGTGGATGCAGTAATGGGATGATCCAATTCTTGGTCATCCGCAGCATCGCTAGAAAGATTCTGTCATATTCAGGAGATTTGTTGCTCGTTAACGAGTCTATTGTTCACTGGATTTTCTTCGGCGTGATAATGTTCGAATAATTTGAGGTGTGTCAGGCTCTGCGACATCTGTATACCCAGGGAAATGTCCATCAATGAGAGTACTTATCGCTTCCCTACCGTTTTACGTCCATCGTCCATCATCTGTTTTCAGCTGACTCTGTATGCTTGGCTGTCTCGAAATGTAGGCTCACCTCCAACATTTGCTATCCTTATGCTAGATTGTAATATAAAGTTAAGGAGAGACTTCAGCCTGTCGTTGATGTCCGGACTGCCCCACATAGTATGATGGGCGTTGGCTTCCGTTGCGACAATTAGGGGCTGCCTCCGCGATCAGTCTCCTGAGCTCAACGGGTGTTGCCTCCTTGTCGTGCGTCATGTAACAGGATGCTTTGAGCGTGGGCTCATCCTTATTACCCTCCAGCGCCACGACAGTGAGATCATCAGTACTGTAATTATACATAAGGTAAGAGTAGGTGCATTTCCTTACTAGGATAGCTGTTCTGTTCATACTTACTGTTATCGAGTGGAACGTGTTGAAGTTAGCGGACTTGGCCGTTGCCAACCAAAGTTCCTGAGCTAGAGCATCATCGGCGGGCCCTTGCTCCAGGGCTAGAAGTAGCTCCGCCGAAGCTAGCTTACTTTTATGAAGTTGAGCTGAAGGACCTTCAGCTGCATGGCTGTTGGATTCCTCCACTCGCGGTGTCTCGACTACCAACGTCGTTTCGCCATCATCGTTGTCCTCCTTCTTGGGGTCCTCGGGCGTGCCTTCTATGGCCCCTTCCCCGATTTCTAAGCTGTGGGTAGCTTCCACCATGGCCACAAGGCCCAGGATTTGCTCAACCTCACCAGCCATTAGCGTGTTGGCGTTTGTTGTCGTGGGGGTGGCGTTTCTTGAGACGCAGGTATACAAAACCCACGCCCTTTGCCATTTTCCCGTACCTCGGATAAAGCAGATCCTCGGCTTCCATGCTCATTTGCAGGATCATGGGCTATTTCTTTTTATTGGGCTTAGCGACATGAATGACCTGCCAATCAGCGGTGGGCAGGTCAGGGTTCTGCCAATTCAGTAGTTTTAGAGCCTGCTCTTTAGGCACGACCCTCGGAAGTATCACTTTTGCCTTTGGTACGAAGGGAATACTAGTTCTGTTCACTACCTCCAGCTTGGCGCCCTTCCACGGGGCGTCCATTGAGGCGAATGTTTGAGAGACCAACTATAAGGTTGGGTCGTCTCTGCAGCTGAGAATTTTGACTCTATTGAGCCAACATGCATCATCGAATGTGGAGGGTACGGCATCCGGAATATCCATTCCCTTCAGCATCGTCTCGAGCAGTCGGGCTTACACTAATTTCCACCGTTCCCGCGACATCTTGCTGCGTAGGATTGGATTTTCTCATCATTTGGCATTTGAAGGCAATTCCAAGAATAATTCTAAGAATCTATACTGAAGCTTTCCAACAATTTTCCGCCGTTGTATTGCCCGCAAAGTACCGATGATTTTTGATTAATATTTGGAAATTAGTATGAAGCCATTCGTATGGCAAACGAAAATGCTGAATTCGAGACTTCATCCCTTTTCCGTGGGCATGCATATTTCAAGACCGCTAGCACATGTGTTGAATTATTTAATGTAAGGTGTTTTGAAAATCAGTTTTGAAATAATTGGATGATAAATAGAAAAGTTAAAAAATGAGTTTGAAGTCAATCGGACGATTATTGAAAAAGTTTCAGTTACAGCAGTTTTCCTCGAATTTTCCGACCTTGGGGGTAGATTTTCCAAAATCTTTGACCACCACGTATATTCTGTTTTTGTAAAGTTTTGTTTTGTGAAGCCAATCGCATGAAAATTAAAAATGTCGAATGCCAGAGTTTTTCACCAATTTTCCGACCATAGGGCTGAATTTTCCAAAATCGCTGATACACGTGTCGAGCTTTGAAAATGAATATGAAGGTGATCGGACTAAAGTTAGACTTTCGCTCATACAACCTTTTCCACATTTTCCGTCCAGTTGTGGATTTTCCAAAATCAGTGAGATATGTGTCAAATTAATTTGTGTAGATCTTTGAAAATGAGTTTGAAGCCGATTATCAAATCGTGAACAAAAAAGGCTTTCACAAGTTTGTGTGTCGGAGTCTAAGTCTTGTTATCTTGATTTAGTCTTCGCTTGGCAGGAAAGGTTGATTGTTTTTGAAGAGGTGGTAGCTTTGAGTTTGTTGTGGTTTATATTTTGGTACCAAGGAGAAAGTTTTTATTAACTTGCTCTTATTTTCGATTGATGTGTTTTTTTTTAAATGTGTCTTAGGGTATCTTGTATGTTATGGTTGTCTTTCATTATGAGTGGTTTTTTGGCTGTGTTTTTTGCCGATGTGTCTGCCTGTTCATTTCCCGTTATTCCTACGTGACCGGGTAACCAAAGCAGTTTGAATTTGTGAGATGTTTTTTGTATTGTATTGCGTGCAAGTGAGGTGTAGTATTCGTTGTTATTTGCATTGCTTATTGGGTCTATGGCGGATAGGGAATATGAGTATATGCAGTATCTACCACTTTTATTTTTTAGTAATTCTAAGGCTTTTGCGATTGCGATTATTTCGGTGGAAAGGCTGACGAGTAGTGAGGCAAGAGGCTTGGTTTTATGTCCTCTGCTCTGTACGTGATGGCGAAAGTGTGGATGATTGGGCTTGTGATCCGCCGTATATAAGTATATTTGTATATGTTGTTGTCTATTTTATTTTAAAAATGGGTGAGGTTTTTGCTGTGATTAGGGATTTAATGAGGTTGGCTCTAATGTAGCAGCTCGTGCTTTATGAAGGATGTTTTGGGTGGGATTAAATGCTGCCAGAGCGACTCTGAAGCCTGTGTTTATTGTCAATTTAATTGTGCGTAGAGTTGCTTTTGGGCAGTTGCCTTAGATGGGGAGTCCGTAGTCTGCTTTTGAAGTCAGGATAGCTTTTGTTATGTTTAGCAGTGTGGATGTGTTGCAGATAAATTTTAGTCATTTTATTATGTTGATTGTTTATTTGAGATTATGTGTGAGTTGTTCTGTGTGAGATTGCTATCTACATTTGTTGTTAAAGTGTGGCCAAATATTTTTTATTAAAGTCTCGTTTTTAATTTGTATTTGTACTGTTTTATGGTACAATTGCAATTGTGTTTTCTGCAAACATGCATGTGCTTGCATTTTGTGTGATAGGGCATGGCTTCCTGTACAATGGGTAAACAGGGGTACTAAATCTGTGCAAATGTATGTAACAAGCAGAAGGAGACATCTCCGACCCTATAAAGTATATATATTCTTGATCAGTATCAACAAAGATTTCGATTTAGAGACACCAAAATTGTAGGTTCCTGTATACCATACGCAGATCAAGTTTGTTTCCAATATCAGATATCTCCACCCGTCCCCCTGCAATTCGATTAAAATGTTTTACGCCAACAATTTAAAAGATATAGCATTATATAGATTTGGCACGGAAGTTATTCAACAATTAATATTCAGTACTACAGCGTTGTCGCTTGTGTGTGTGCGTCTTTGTACATGTGTGTGTGTATGTGTACGAAGATGCGATCGGAAATTTTTGACCTGGGTACAGGTACTTTTGAAGTTTGGTATGCTCAACTATAGCATTCTTACTTGTTCTCTATGAGGTTGAGCTCTTTCTTTAGCTGTAGCAGCACAGATTTATGCTTCTGTTCTTGTGCGCTTAAATTATGCAAGTAACCTTTAGACTTTCCACTTCTTAATAAAAATGCTATGCACTTTAAAATATTTCTTATGTGTTCCTCCACTTTTTCTCTAACGTTTGGAAACCAGTAGCTTTTCCGATTGATTCTGTGTGTTCGTTAATGCCAACGCAGCTCATCTCATAAAGGTAGTTACATAAAACAACAATTTTTGGTTTTATAATTTCTTATAGAAAATTCCGTTTCACATTTCAAAATTGTATCTTCTGAATCTTGCAATTTTTGTTTGAATTTTATTATTTTTATGCCCTAGCAGAATGTGTAAGGGACTGAAGAGACTGTTTATACGAAGATTTTATCCAAATTAACTGAAAGTTTTATTATACTTCAAATAGTTTCCTATAATTTCATCAAAATAGGACCACATGGCTCCCATAGGAGCAATCAGACAAAAATTAAGTTTTGTATAAAAATTAATTCCTGCTAGGGTATACAGCTTCGGCAATCCGAAGATAGCCGTCCTTTCTTAATTCATCTTTATTTTGACAAATCACTAGATTTTCTTCTAAGCTATTTGTCGCAATTACCATTATGATCACATTTCTGCTTAACGCATGTACATGTTGATTTCGCTTGCCAACTTTACGTTCGGCACTCTTGGGTTCAGCGCCTGTTTTTCGAACTTAAAATTTGTGTCCTTTTTTTTATAAATCGCGTAATTAAGAAATCTAAAAAAACGCATAAAAAAGGAGAACTGGCCTAAGAAACTTTGAACTGTGTGAGCTTTATGTGGAAAAGGAAATTCGTTAATTGCTTCTAATCCTTTTTCATCTACTCGTATATTGTCTATATTGTATCCCAAATATTTTATACTACTTTCATAATTTCACACTTGTCTAACCATAACTCCAATTTATTCTCGAATATTTTTGACATAACTTTTTCTAATATTTTTAAGTGTTCTGTAACGCTAACTGTAGCTATCATTGTGTCAACTATTATTATTGGTGAAGGGGCGTTGCACTGCGACCTATAAGACCTATTGTACGCCCTTCTGAGCCTAAAGCCCACTCAACAACCCTATCCTGCACAAATGCACAAGTTTTCGTCGGGTCGAGGGCTCCTATATCGCCTGTTTGATGGATATACCCACCCAGTTACCTATTTCTTCTTCTAGCAAGAGCAGTGTATTCTGTTAGTATGTGTAATGAGGATTCATCCTCTAGTTCATAGATTCTGCATATCCCGCTGTTCACAATTCCCAACTTAATAAGGTGGCTTTTTAGTCAACAGTGACCCGTTAGAAGTTCGGTGACTATTCTGAGTGAAATATTCTCCATTATTATTATTTGCTTGAATGCTTGTTTAATTCTTCAGTATAGCGCCCCCATATAAGGAAAACGTCCAAATATATGACTTTGGTCTTAAACGACGCGTCTCAAAATTGGAAGACAAATTCTGTCAGGGGAACAAAACTTTATTGTGGAAATATTGAAATGAGTGCAAATAAAAGTTGACCGATATGCGTATATCGACAAGATAGTTGTTCGTCTTATTGGTGGAAAACATCAAACATTTACCATAGTTGCCAGGTTGTTAGATATAGAACCGCACAATTTTGAATTTCTTAATAATAGTTTAAAATAAAATGTGAATAGGCCGTTTAATATAAATCTCGCGATTTATCGCTCTTTCGGCCCTAAAACTTATAAGTGAAACTGAAATTTACATATGGGTTTTGTCTCTCAGCTTCTGCCTATGCTTTGCTATCGATCTACGGTATATGGCGCGCTGCTGCTGGAGTCAATTATCTTTGTAAGACCATGATTTGGTTAATTTTAATCATTTAAGCTTATTAATTCATAATGTACCTCTATATATATTGCTGTTGGGCCGATTTATTGCATAATAACATTATTATTATTATTATTATTATAATTATTATTTTTATTATTTTTATTAATATTATTACTATTACTATTATTATTATTATTATTATTATTATTATTATTATTATTATTATTATTATTATTATTATTATTATTATTATTACGTTGATCGATTTTCCATGTGGCGATCGGTTGATATTTGTTAGTACCAACATTTAATATGTTTACCGCTAAATTTAAGGCTTTTGAATATTTGCTTTCAGCAATGCACATTTCCACAATGCACGGGACTTAGGCAAACAGAATACGATAATTGTAGGGTTGATTTAAGTACAGACTTTTTAGCACCCCTCCGCTATTTTCGGGGGTTTTTACCAGCTATAAATAATAAATAAATAATTATAAAAATTAAAATTTAATTAAATAGAGATAATTATAGTTAGGTAATGCGAGCAACGCCGCGGGTATAAGCTAGTAGTTTATATATTCTTAATGCTGTCTTAGAGCTCAACACGCTGCACACACATGTTAACCTATTCGTTGACAATCAGGCGGTTACAAAATCCTAGTCTTCTGACAACATCAAGTCCAAAAATATCCTGACAAGGACGGATGCATTATGTAATTCTAAGAAAGTGGGTTTCTACTCACCAGGGCCTTGGCGGAAATGAAAGGGCAGACTAGTTGGTTAAGGATGGTGGTGGAATAGCGACTGGTAGAGAGAACTCTAAGAACAAGCTCATATAAAAGTAAGCCGCAGATGGACAGCTGCGAGAACATGTAGAACGACAAGACAATGAGGAACGCGCGAAACGCCAAACAATCCCGCTATATCCTATCGCTCTCACCGATGGACTATCTGACGTTGCTTGTGTTCTCACAGCACACTGTATGACACTGGTCCATGCGAATAAACTTGGCATCATGAATGACAACAACTGCTGGAAGTGCAGAGAACCGGGGCTATCCGAAACCTTGGAATATTTCCTCTGTACTTGCCCAGCGCTTATAAGCAGAGTTAACCATCTGTGATACCATACCTTATATTCCCTGGAGAGTGTATCGATGACACCGCTGAACTAACTCCTAGTATTTGCAAAAATAACTTTAAAGAATCTAAGACGTCGCAAAGTTCGATTATACGGTATCACCAAGGACAAGATAGTCTTTGCGAGGCTACCGCGTGGGGGGTGACCTGCCGTCCTGCCTAACCTGACCTAACCCTCGCAAACGCTGAGTTAAATCCAATTGCATAGTTCTCTGTGATAAAAGACTCGGCCATATGCGTCTTGATCATCAGCACCTTTAAGATGTGAGCTCATGTGAACTGGTGAGGTATATGAGGTATATTACACGTTGGCTAAATGCGTTTTATTTGCACATGCCGATATATAATAATATTTAGCAATATTTTAATGTACCCATAAAATTGGAAAATTGTACGTGTGTCTAACCGTCTGTTTGTTCGTATGTATGATTGCAAGGATCTCGGAAACTATAAGAGCTAGAGACAACAAATTTGGAATGTAGTTTTGTGTTTTGCAGGTCGTTTATTTCAAATTTTTAATATCTCTCCTTGAGATAATTTTAAAGATATATCTTTAATTTTTAACATGCATTATATTTCAAAAGTCTTTCGGATAAACACAAAAGTTATTTCAGAAAAAAGATAAAAATGTGTATGTGTGTGCTTGTTTGTAATGGTAAGAGTACAAGAATGTGTTTTATGCCTGGGTACAGTATACCTGGGTACTCGAACTAGAGCGTTCTTGTTTTGATACTGAATATATATGAATTCTAAATTATTGCAAAACTCTTAATTTTCATTTGGGTAATCGAATATTTTTATATCCTTTTTTTTATATTAGGAAAGGTGTATAAAGGACTACTTACACAAGTCAATAAGAAAACAGTAAATGTGGCTATTAAGGCTTTAAAGGAGAACGCATCAGTAAAAACACAGCAAGACTTCAGGCGTGAGATAGAATTAATATCGGACCTCAAACATCAAAACATTGTTTGCATATTAGGGGTCATTTTAAATAAAGAGCCTTACTGTATGCTTTTTGAGTATATGGCTAATGGTGACTTACACGAGTTTTTAATCTCAAATTCGCCTATTGAAAAAAAAACACTTTTACAATTGGAATTTCTACAAATAGCAATGCAAATAAGTGAAGGAATGGAATACTTATCAGGACATCATTATGTTCACCGGGACTTAGCAGCTCGAAACTGTTTGGTAAATGATGGTTTAATTGTAAAAATTTCTGATTTTGGACTATCCCGAGATATTTATAGTTCTGACTATTACAGGTAATTATAAAATGTAATTAATCAAAAATGAAGCTAAAATCTAATTTATTGGTATAGAGTGCAATCAAAGTCGTTGCTTCCTGTCCGTTGGATGCCTTCCGAGTCTATTCTATATGGAAAATTTACAACAGAAAGTGATATCTGGTCGTTTGGAGTTGTTCTTTGGGAAATCTATAGTTACGGAATGCAGGTATATCTGTCACTTTTTAAGAATTAAATTAAAACTAATCACTTATCATTACAGCCGTACTGCGGCTACAGTAATCCGGAAGTGATACATTTGATAAGATCGCGACAATTACTTTCTTGTCCAGAGAACTGTCCAACAGCGGTGTATTCGCTAATGATTGAATGTTGGCATGAACAAGCAGTAAAACGTCCAACATTTACAGATATAACACATCGATTAAGGGCTTGGTATGAGGGTCATATTAAAATCAATAACCAGAAACCTTAAATAAATACAGATAGACGAGTACATGACTCATTTTATATTACAATTATGAATTATTTAAACTATTTTTAGTTTTTAGCGCAATAAGTAATAATCTTGTTTTAAGACTTTTACCACTCCACAAGATCGTATTAAACTATAACATCCCAATAAGAATTTAATATTTGGCTTGTGAAACCTTAAATATGTTTAGCTCCACTGAAGAAAAATTTTGATTTATATAAAAATCCTCTAACTTTTCAATAATAATAAAATAATATATAAGACCGGGTTTTGATAAATTCATTTAGACACAATTTCTATTTAATTTTCGCTGTATTACTTTTAATAATCAATTACTTTAATTTCCAATTTTGGCAATCCATATGTATTCAAAACTTTACACCTACACAATATACAATCATTAAAATAAATATTTAAATTAAACAACGGATCTTGGGCGTGCCGAATCTATATATCCTTTTAAACACTGTTTTATATACTGTGTATATGTCGCTTACTTGAGATCAGCTGTGTTTTGCGCTCCTTATTCAAGGTTTATTCTCTGTAAACCTACCTACATTATTACTAAGTGGCAATTCTGTTTATCTGTACTCACCAAAACCGTTTGCTATTCTGTGAAGTGTTATCAGTTGTGCATTGTAAGTTTGTTTCTATTTTAATTTTATAATCCAGCGCCCGGGCTGTGTTTGTTGTACCTTTGGGATTTCTTCTTTGGAGCCTTGCCTGGCTAGTTCTTCTATAAGACTTTGTACTTAAATCCTCAATTTTTATTTTATTCATTTGTAAGCGTTGTTTACTTCCAATCTAAATATAATTTAACCAAAATTTCGAGAATTTATATTTATATCTTGTGATTATATTTTGATTTGCTGCAATAAGTCCTGCTCATTACAGCTGGCGGCTGATTCCACTGCACCTCAATTTATTGATTGCATGATTAACGTGGTGATGATAAGATCGCTTCTGCTAATATGAACCGCATGGACAACTTGAAATGGTCTTGCCCATGGTGTTTTGGACTTACACTAGATAAATCACTGACGTTCAAATTTCATACCAGAGTGCATAGACACTCTCTCCAATCACGATTCAAGAAACTTCAGTGGCTGTTGAAGGTATCATCCAAGCTTCCCTTACGCTCCAAGGTACTGCTTTTCAAGGTAATGATTATGCCCATCTGGACATATGGAGTGGCCCTATGGGGCATTGCTGCTAATACACACATAATGTCATTACAAGTAAAACTAAATTTTGTTATGAGATCATTGGTCGGGAATCCCCCTCTTGTAAGGAACTCCTTTGTCAGGAGAGACCTAAATATTTTTTCAGTTATGGAGGTTTTTAATACAATAATCAAGAATCATGCTGTAAAGATGTCATGCCATAACAACCCGTTAGCAAAAGCTGTGGCAGATTGTAGAATTTTGCGTAGAAGGCTTAAACGCAAATTTATTGATGCCCTACCTGGAAGACGCTAATCATGTAACTGTACTTCTTCCGATCCATATAAATGATCTAACGCAAGTTTTTATATTTTGGTATAGCGGTAGCAGTATTAGTGCAGCCGGCAGCGCCAAGCGCTCTCGCATTATAAAATACTAGCAGGTAATATCCCGGCCTTGCCCGGGGAAATATTTAGATGAAATGCATTTTTTTTCTTGAATTTGACTACTTTCGTCAACAGTAAGAAATACAACTAAATAGTTGACCAACGTGACTAATGTTTTCAGTTTAGGGCTATGAAAATGTCCTTGAAAAAAACAAAACAGCAAAAAAATGTCCCACTCATTTGTCATTGAGTTCCATTTCCCGCCCGTGGCGACACGGAGTAGATTTTCCAAAATCATTTGGCATTTAAAGCCAATTTCAACAATAATACTAACCCGGACCATACACGCGCCAATTCAGTTGCCCAACTTGAGTGAGTTTTTCGGGTTGCGGCAACCGATTGCAATGTAATGGGAACGGTTGATACAATGTTGGGCCAACTGAATTCTGTATCAAAACCTTTTGATACGAGCAGCGAGTTGCCCCAACTGGTTGTGTTGTAGTTGAACAACGCACAACTCGATTGGTACAATTCGTGGGCGTTTCCCTTTGGTTTTGTACTTTCTTGCTACTGTTTTCGCTGATCGCCTGGTTCAAATGTTGTTCGTTGTATGCAAAACACTTGCAGAGCTCTGCTTCAGGTTCGGGGGTGGGTTTGCTATAGTTGGGCTATAGTTTTGCATAGTTGTGTACATCTTTGTGGGCGTCTCCCTATCCGTTTTGGTTTTTCCCGCTACTGTTTTTTTTGTTCGCCTGGTACTTGTCTGTTGTTTTGTGCGAAACATTTGAAGATCTTTTGCTGCCGTTGATAAGCGGCATTGTTTAGCAGAAAATAATAGCATTATTGGATATTCAGATTTTCTTTTTGTTGTTATTATTAACAAAATTCAAAATTTTAAAATATTTTTCTGAAATTTCGGTTTTTTGTTTAATTTATATATTTAAATAAACCAGTTAGTTACAATAATTACTTTATCAATTATTTATAAATTCGGCACTTGCCGACGCCATTGCTACGAAGTTGGCTGATCTGATTGCGGCGTGCGAGGCAAAGACCCAATTTGAGTGACAACTGGTTGCCGCAACCGATTGTGCTAAAATCGGCCCGTGTATGGTTGGCATAAGAATCCAAATTCAATCTTTCCAACTGTTTTCCGCCAGTTGTATTGCCCGCAAAGTACCGAGGTTTTTGTATTTTTATTTGGAAATTAGTATAAGGCCACGTGTATTTTTCAAAACCGGTAGCACATGTGACGAGTTATTTAATGTGAGGTGCTATGAAAAATAGTTTCAAAATGATTGAATAATAAACAGAAGTTTGAAAATGAGTTTGAAGTCAATTGGACAATAATAAAAAAAATTACATACAACAGTTTTCCGCGAATTTTCCGACCTTAGGGGTAAATTTTCCAAAATCTTTGGACACCGCGCCTATTATATGTTTGGGTAGAACCATGAAAATAAGTTTGAGGCCAATCGCATGAAAATTATAAATGTCGAATGCCAGACTTTTCCACCGATTTTCCGACCATGTGGTCGAATTTCCCAAAATCGCTGTTGAATTATTTTATGTAAAAAGCTTTCAAAATGAGTTTGAAGTCAATCGGACGATAATCAAAAAAGTTTCATGCAACAGTTTTCCACGAATTTTCCGACTTTGGTGGTAGATTTTCCAAAATCTTTGACCATTGCGCCTATTATTTTTGCCCATAGAACCTTGAAAATGAGTTTGAAGCCAATCGCATGAAAATTATAAATGTCGAGTGCCAGAGTTTTCTACCGATTTTCCGACCGTGTGGTCGAATTTCCCAAAATCGCTGATACACGTGTCGAATTATTTTGCGTGAAGAGCTTTGAAAATGAATTTGAAGGTGATCGGACTAAAATTAGACTTTCGCCCATACAACCTTGAGACGCCCATTTTCCACCCATGGGGGTGGATTTTCCAAAATCTATGAAATATGTGTCAAATTAATTTTTAGTGTAGATCTCTGAAAATGAGTTTGAAGCTGATTGCATAGTAAACAAAAAAGTTTCATACAACAGTTTTCCGCGATTTTCCACACTTGTGGGTGAAATTTTCCAATATCCCGTCTTATTGTGCACTTTCATCATAGATGGAACCTACTGTGAAAATTTCAGCATCCTACCTCTTAGGGCTTGGGCTGTGCGATGATTGCCAATCAGTCAGTCAGTCAGTCAGCACGAACTCTTTACTCCCAGTACCTATAAAACGGGTAAAAGGGGGTATTGGATTTGTGCAAAAGTATGTAACAGGCAGAAGGAGACATCTCCGACCCTATAAAGTATATATATTCTTGATCAGTATCAAAAGAGATTTTGATTTGGCAATGTCCGTCTGTCTGTCCGTCTGTATGAACGCGTCGATCTCAGCAACTATTAGTGCTAGAGACAGCAAATTTGAAATGTAGGTTCCTGTATACCATACGCAGATCAAGTTTGTTTCCAATCTCTGATATCTTACCCCGTTCCCCCGCAAATCGATCAAAACGTTTTACAGCCACAGTTTTAAAGATATAGTGTTGGGATTTGGCATGTATAATATTTTAGTCACTCTTAATATACTGTCCAAATTTCAAATCGATCGGATAATAAACACGGAAGTTTTGCAACAGACAAGATTCAGTACTGGAGCGAGGGGGGAACAAGAAGCACAGCCACGACTTAAAATGCCTCGCGTACGCTGTGGCTTGCGTGTGTGCGGCTTTGTGTATGTGTGCGTGCATATGTAAGAGACGAACATATGATTGGAAGTTTTAGACCTGGGTACAGGGAGTTTCGTAGTCGGGTATACTCGACTAGTGCATTCTTACTTGTTTATATATATAGATGTTCATTAATTTCATTAATTTAATGTCATAAAAAAGAAAAAACACGTAATATTCTTTATTTAATACTAGCCAATAAGACGCCAGCGTTGCCATTCGAAATATTTAGACAGAAATGCGTTATGTTGAATTTGACTTCTTTCGTCAATCGTAAGAAATACAGAAAAATAGCGTTTCAAAATTTTCCCTCCCGGGGGTGGACATTTCTAAATAAATAGGACACATACCTAATAACATTTTGTATAGAGTATATGAAAATGTTTTTGAAGTCAATTTATCTAATCAAGTAATCCCACTCAAATGTCCTTGACTTCCATGGGCCTTTGTAACAGATGGGTGTAGATTTTCCAAAATTATTTGGCATTCTTTTAAATTATTTTTGGTGTCGTTTTAAATATGAGTTTGGAGCCAATTGGAAGAATAGTGCTTAAGTTCCAGACAACAAATTTCTAACTTATTTAAGTTTGAAACAAATCGCCAGGAAAAAGAAATAGCCGAATGCCATAATTTTCTAAAAAAATTTCCGACCTCAGGGGTCCAAAATCGGCGATGCACATGTCGAATTATTTGTTATGTTCGGTCCTAATGATAAAAAAAAAACAAGAAAGAATGTTATAGTCGAGTATACCCGACTACGAAACTCCCTGTACCCAGGTCTAAAACTTTCAATCATATGTTCGTCCACTTACACATGCACAAGGCCGCACACTTGCGAGCCACAGCGTACGCGAGGCATTTTAAGTCGTGGCTGCGCTTCTTCCCTCCCTCGCTCCAGTACTGAATCTTGTTCGTTGAATAACTTCCGTGTTTATTATCTGATCGACTTGGAATTTAGGCAGTAGATTAAGAGTGGTCTAAATAGTGTACATGCCAAATCCCAAAGCTATATCTTTAAAAGTGTGGCTGTAAAACGTTTTGATCGAATTGCGTGGGAACGGAGAGAGATATCTGAGATCAAAAACAAACTTGACCTGCTCCCGCTATACACGAATCTACATTCCAAATTTGGTGCCTCTAGCTCATATAGTTGCTGAGATCGACGCGTTCATACATACGGACAGACGGACGGACGGATAGACGGACAGACAGACGGACATGTTCAAATCGAAATCTCTTTTGATACTGATCCAGAATATATATACTTTATAGGGTCGGAGATGTCTCCTTCTGCCTGTTACATGCTTTTGCACAAATCCAATACCCCCTTTTTACCCATAGAGGGAGTAAAAATATCGATAAGTTCGAAAGAGGAACGGAAACTAGATCGAAGAAAGAAAAGGAGGAATTGGGAGAGAGAGGCAAAAAAAGGAGGCTGCGAAATGAAAAACTGACGTGCCAGTCCGGTGACATCACCAGCACTTGTGGCGACAACGGCAACCGGAACTTTCACCCCAGCGCAGCGAACAGTGCTACAACAACGGCGCAGCAGCTTGACAACAATACCGACAGTAACTGCTACCGAGGTAGCTGCAATTGCAGCGACAGCAACTTTAGCGGCAGCTATAACAGCAACAGCAGGATCGTCAACACCAGAAGTGGCAGGTTCATATCGCGGCAAGTTTTGATGATGTCTGGTTTTTCTTCTGAGCACGCGATCATTTCGCGGCCAATTATATCGTCGGGCCTACATTTAGCCAGAGGCCTTTTGCCTGTATATTATAAATATGTTTTTAAAAAGATGTGCCTGCAACAGTTATAAAATAATAATATCCGTGTCTTTTTTATACACACTCACTCCACTACACACACATACACACACTCACTTACATACATATTTATTCACACACGCACGTTTCATTTAAATTTAAACACTCACTGATACACATGTCAAATAATTTAATGTGAAGAGCTTTGAAATTGAATTTGATGCCAATCGGACGATAATAAATAATGTTTCATACAGCAGTTCTCCGCGAATTTTCGGACCTTGGGAGTAGATTTTCCAAAATTTTTGACCACCACGTCTATTCTGTCTTTGTTTAGAACTTTGAAAATGAGTTTGAAGCCAATCGCATGAAAATTAAATATGTCGAATGCCAGAGTTTTCCACCAATTTTCCGACCATTGTTTGTGTAATTTGCAATGTGCACCAGAAGCTTACCTATGTGTAAGCCTCATCACTTCCATACGCTATGTGCAATACAAAAACAAATATGCGTCATGTGCATAGGTGCTGCGCACCCCTGATCTAAAAGGATACCAAAGTCATCAACCGGCTCAATTCAAACAAGCGGCTTCTCTTTAAGGATATATTAAGTTTAAATGAGCATACACCTATCACAAGACACTACGCTACACTTACCACAATTAGCTTAGGTTAAGTTGACCACCACATGGTGGTCCCACATAGACCGAGCAGGTCCTTAGTGTCGCCGGATACTGAAGGTCGTTAGGAGGTTTATTGATACTGTAGAATTTGAGTGCGCTTCGCAAACGCCAACAGCGTATTGGGAGTGCAGTGTCTGGCCGCTTCTTATAGCGATGCGAGCCAGTGTCTGTTGACGCATCACTGTCTTAGTGTTGCGTGTGCTGGACAGCTGCATATAAGGTGTTCCAAGATTTCCACAACTCCTGGTTCCTTACATTTCCGGCAGCCGTCTTCCGTTAATGTCCCCAGCTTTTTAGCATGAGCTGCTACTAGGCAATGTCCAGTCAATACTTCTATCATAAGTCTGCTGTCTTTCCTTAGAAGGTATAGCAGGAACTTAGTGAGTTTCTGATTTCGCTTCTTGCACATAATTTTAGCGATTCTGCAGCTGGTGTGTTCCTCCACCTTTCACTAGCTTTAGCCCAAGCAGATTCATCCAGTTCGCTATATAGCGACTGCAATGAAATTTGTATATTTCCTTCGTTCTCAAGAGGTAGCCCGACTCCTTCCTTTGCCAGACGATCCGCCATTTCGTTGCCATCAATGCCCCGGTGGCTGGGAACCCAATAGATATGCACTGTTCTAGCAGTGCTTAGATTATCCAAGGCCTCCCTGCTTGCTGGTACATTTTTGGAACAAATGGAGGACGCCCGCAATGATTTTATAGCAGCTTGGCTATCTACGAATATGTTTATTCGCTCGTTCATAGTTGTTGTGGATAGAGCTACTTCTGCTGCTTTCCTTATTGCGAAGACTTCCGCCTGGAATATGCTGCAGTAGTCGGGCAACTTGTATGGCAACCTTATTTCTGGTTCTGCAGAGTACACTGCCGCACCTACTCCTGCATCCATTTTTGAACCATCCGTGAAGATCTTAATGGCGTGTTGGTCCAGTCCAGTACACCAATCTTCTGGTCCCATTGACGTTTGCGTTTCTTTGAAGTTAGCTCGAGGAGTCATGTAGTCCGTGCTACTTTGCATCTCCCTCCCAATCGAACTATGTCCAAAACTTTGAAGAGCAATGTTTCCAGTTGCACACAGACGTTGGGCGGTCCTCTGTGCAAGCAGGTGCTCGTGTATGTCCAGGGGGTTGACACACAGAAGTGTTTCGAGTGCCTCGGTTGGAGTGAATCTCAACGCCCCCGTGATACAGACAAGTGCCTGTCGTTGGGTCCTTTCCATCCGTTTAAGGTATGTGGTCTTCTTAACAGCTTGCCACCATAGCCGGACGCCGTATAGTATCGGTCGCACTACTGGGATTTAGATCCAATGCATCAGTCGTGGTGACAGGCCCCAAGTACTACTTAGCATCTTCTGCGATGCGTAAAGCGCGACTGTTGCCTTTTTCACCCTTTCCTCAACATTGAGTCTCCATGTCAGTTTGCTGTCCAAGACTACTCCGAGATATTTTACATTCGTTTTTGGCGTGAGCGTTATTTCTTTCAACTTTAGCGGGTTCCACCGCGGCACCTTGTATCTCTTAGTAAAGAGAACGAGGTCCGTCTTTTCCACGTTGATGCGAAGTCCGGCTTCGGTGGCCCATCTTAGTATTTCCTGTAACTTCTGTTCCATGAATGAGCTGAGGGTCGATGGACATTTTTCCTTGATAATAATGCTTATGTCATCCGCATAGGCAGGTATCTTTGGGGCTTTCCTGTAGAATCTTTTGACTAGTTTGTCTACCACTAGATTCCATAACAGGGGAGACAAGACTCCGCCTTGCGGCGTGCCTCCATGAGTTTCCTTTGTTATGGTGGTGGTTCCCCATTCGGCTTTGACTCTTCTGTAGCTCAACAGGTTCTGTATCCACGAGTGTTCTGCCGAGTGGGATGCTGTGGCTGTCAGGCCTTGCATTATCGCTTCAGTTGATACGTTATTGAATGCATGGGAGATGTCTAAAAATGCTCCCAGTGCATATTCTTGGTGGTGAAGGGCTTTTTCTATATTAGCTACCAGGGAATGTAGCGCTGTCTCCACCGATTTCCCTTTGCTGGTGGGCTCCAGGGATGAGCTCCATTACTTTATCCAATTTTTTGAGTATGAATGAGGTTAGGCTTATGGGTCTGAAGTCCTTCGACTGCACGTGTCTGACCTTGCCTGCTTTGGGCAGGAACACGACCCGTGCAGCTCTCCAGGCCACAGGCACATAGCCGCGTTGCAGACATGCCTCAAACAGTGGATGCAGCCATGGGATAATCCAATGCTTTGTCATCTGCATCATCGCTGAAAAGATTCCGTCCAATTCAGGGGATTTGTAGCTCTAGAACGAGTCTATTGCTGGATTTTCTTCGGTGTGACTATGTCTGGGGGTAGGTCGTAGTTTATTGTTCGGATAATTTGTGGTATGTCAGGCTCTGCGACTTCTGTACACTCAGGGAAATGTGCATCGATGAGAGCACATATTGCTTCCCTGCTGTTTTCCGCCCATCGTCCATCATCTGTTTTTAACTGACTCTGTATGGTTGGCTGTCTCGAAAGCAGTTTCCGGAGTCTCGCCGTTTCTGTGACCTTCTATATGACCTACAGAAGGCTCTCCATGAGTTCCTCTTTGCCTTCCGAACATCTTTTATGAACTTTCGCAACAGTATTTTGTATTCTTCCCAGATAATATATTCTTCGGCTTGTTTGTAGACCTGAAGAGATCCTGTGCATCTTTATTTTGTGCTTTAAGCTCTGGAGTCCACCAGGGTGGCCTGGTTCTTCTTTTGCTTTATGATGGTTTGCACGATGTGTGACTTTAGGAACTTCTCTACATCATCCTCTGATGAGGTTGTGGGTGGTGTGGGTGTTCCGGGGGTTTCTGTACAAACTTTGACGGGGAGTATAATCGAATTGCTCTTTGAATTGGATATACTTGTGATTCGAGAAGGAAGGTTTTTCGACAACCCTCCATTTCGTCACTTGCTAATTATTTCCAGCTGCAAGTGTTAGGTCTGGATTGTTTGAGTGGTTGGGTGCCACATATGTAGGCTAACCCCCAACATTTGCTGTCCTTGTGCTTGATTGTAATATAAAGTTAAGGAAAGACTCATCTCTGTCGTTGATGTCCGGACTGTTTCCTGAGATCATACCGTGGTGCCTCCCTGTGCGCCATGTAACAGGTGGTTATGAGCGTGGGCCCAACCTTATTACCCTTCAGCGATACGACTGTAAGATCATCACGCCTTTCCTTACTAGAATAGCTGTTCTGGTCGTACTTACTGTTATCGAGCGGAACGTGTTGAAGTTAGCGGACTTTAGCCCAGACAGTTTATTGGTCGCTGCCGACCAAAGTTTCTGGACTAGAACAAAGTCGCCGGGCCCTTGCTCCAGGGCTAGAAGGAGTTCCGCCGACGCAAGCTTACTTTTATGTAAGTTGAGCTGGAGGACCTTCAGCTGCATGGCTGTTGGATTCCTCCACTCGCGATGGCTCGACTACCAACGTCGTTTCGCCATCCTCGTTGTCCTCCGTCTTGGGGTCCTCAGGCGTGCCTTCTATGGCCACTTCCCTGATTTCTAAGCTGTTGGTAGCTTCCACCATGGACACAACGCCCAGGTTTTGCACAACCTCACCAGCCATTAGCGTGGTATACGCTACCCACGTCCCACGCCATCTTCCCGTACCTCGGATAAAGCAGATCCTCGGCTTCCATGCTCATTTGCAGGATCATGGGCTATTTCTTTTTATTGGGCTTAGCGACATGAATGACCTGCCAATCAGCGGTGGGCAGGTCAGGGTTCTGCCAATTCAGTAGTTTTAGAGCCTGCTCTTTAGGCACGACCCTCGGAAGTATCACTTTTGCCGTTGGTACGAAGGGAATACTAGTTCTGTCCACTACCTCCAGCTTGGCGCCCTTCCACGGGGCGGTCATTGAGGCGACTGGTTGAGTGACCCAATCCAGGGTGGGGTCGTCTCTGCAGCTGAGAATTTTGACTCTATTGAGCCAACATGCATCATCGAATGTGGTGGGTACGGCATCCGGAATCTCCATCCTCTTCAGCATCGTCTCGAGCAGTCGGGCTTCCACCAATTTCCACAGTTCTCGCGACATTTTGCCATGGGGGTCGCTTCTGTCGACGAGCGCCACGACAAGATGTCGTTTGCTACGTCGCTCGCGGACTCCCTGGTGGTGCTGATGGTGGGCCGCTTGCTCACGGGCGCTCCAGATGTTGTCAACCTTTTTCACGTAATTGCCAATAGCCTGTATAGTAGGCTTCTGGGTAAAATGTGTGCTATCCTCGCTAATCTTGAGATCGGCCCACGCCAGCTTGCTCCTCTCCTCAGGGGTGAGATCTTTATACTGTGCCTTGGCTCTCATCCCCTCCTTTTTCCCGACCCTACTAGAGGTACTGGCACCCGCCTGAACAAGGGCGAGCAAAAGCTTATTTTCGGCTTCCATCGTTATACTGTCACCGTGCGATTCGCAGTACGAGTTTGTTTCTACTACGGCACCGCCACGCCACAGCTTAGCGTTAGTTTTGGTGGTGGCAGTAGCTTTGCAATTACCATGGCCTGATCCAACCATGGTGGAGGTGTGACCGCTGGCGACACGCACAGAAGATTGCTTCTCCTCGTGCCCGCCGGTTGTAGCAGACACGTTTCCCACCGGCACACAGTGGCGCCTTTTGTCATTTTACTTTACAAAAATCATATTTTCTGAACGAAACAAGTTATTTTCAAAATGTAAAAAACGTTTAACATTGAATTAGCTTTGAAATGAGTGTAAGATCTTTAAAATCGGACGGAAGAATTCTTCAGAAGATGTGGTCAAAGTTGAAGTTTCTTTTCATAGGAATTTACACCATAGAAATGCACTGGAAACATGCTATTTTTCAAAATAATTACTGTTCCGAATTTAAAGATCTTTCACCTATTTCAAAGTTATGCAAAATTCCCTGCCAAATGCCTTTAACATTTTTAAAATTTCTTATTTTGTACAAAAGATATGATTTTATCAAAGTGAAAAGTCAAATTTTATCAAGCATGCTGCTTACTATGCTTACTATGGCCAATTCTCTATCAAAGTGCATTTGCCGTTTTACATTTGCTCACCATGACCTTTTTGATTTTTGCCACGTGCCTCGGCCAAAAACGCCACTGTGCGACGTTTGGACTGACATCGCTGTCTGAGTTGCCTCCTTCAGGTTCTCCACATTGACTTTTTTGTCGGGGTCGCAGTACCCCCATCTTGGCAAAGCTGATGAGGAATACTATGCCTTCGCCTTCGCTTGATACTGCACTACCTTGTGATGTAGGCGATCAAATGACACGAAGTAGAACCCGTTTACTTCGAGGTTAATACAGTGTCCACTGCCCGGTATTGGATGGCTCAGTTCGAGGGTTTTCACCAGCCACAATTAAGATTTAATAAATTTACCCGAAACCAGGCTTGAAAACTGTAAAGATCGTTTTGAAACCATTGACCAGATAGGAAATCAGTAGATGACAGACATAGTTTAACATCGTTGACATTCATCAGCACCTGAGAGTGAATTATGACAGAAGAAAGGTAATCTATGAACAATGTAAATAATAAATGGCCAAGATGTTTTCTTTTTTATGTAGGGAAATACTGAATGATTCTTCAAAATGTTTGGCAAAGAGCACAACTGTACGGACACTTGAAAATGAATTAATAATGGTTTAAGAATTCGTTGGTTTACTGGCCTTTAAATCACGTAGAAGCGAACCTTGAGTGATTAAGGCTCCAAAACGCAATTGGAGTTATTTACATTATGATATGGAAACTGCGAACCATTTGATAAGGTTGTAGGCTATATATGAAAAAATTCGCAGTGTGTGAGTGAATTTTCCAAAATCGGTTATACACGTGTCGCATTATATCATATTGTGTTGAACAATATAAAAAAGAATTAAGAAACACAAAAGTGTAACCGTCCTTTCTCTTATCTTCTTTGCACGATCTCGAACTAAGAGTCAGAGAGTGAGCATTAGGCTCTTTCGCTGAGTGTGGCTTGAGCATTGAGTTGTTGGTGTGCTGTGCATGCGTATTGTGAGGAGCCGTATTGGTCCGTATTCGAGGGACAAGCGAAGCCACTTTCCCCGACCCAGCCACTGATAGATTTGGAAGCGAGTCTTCTGCCACGCGGCGTAGCGAGATTTGGCTAAGCGGTACAAACGCTTCGCCCACGGACCAAAGTGCAAACGTGAGTAAAGTGCCAGTGAGGTTTTGTGGAAATCCAGAGAAGAGGCCAACGGACAAACCTGGTTTAAACAGGGGTATCCTTCCTCAGGACTACGTAGGGCAAATCCGACGAGAACCAGCGACCAAACCTGGTATAAACTGGAGACCCTTGGTAATCTCTAGGATCACGACAGGGCAGTTTAGAGAGCACCAACGGCCAAACCTGTTATAAACTTTGGTATCCTTGGTGACACTCTAAGATAAAGGCAGAACAGTCATTCTTACGGATGCTGACGGCCAAACCTGATATAAACTGGGGTAACCTTGGGTCATCCAGAGAGAGACAGGCAGGAAATCCCGTAAGACACCGACGGCTAAACCTGGTTTAAACTTGGGTAATCTCGGCGAGTCCTAGGGACAAGACAAACAATAGAACCGCGCTAAAGGAGTCCGGGGAAAAACCTGGGCAAAACTAGGAGTCCTCGAGATTTTGCGGAGCAAGGACGGAAGGAGACAGACGAGTACTGGTGGACCAAATCTGGTCTAGGAGAATTGGAGGTTAAAGCGAGCAGGTGAATCCAGGTCTAAACCGGAGTTGTACCACTCGCATACCTAGGGCCGGATATAGGCACACCACATTTGTACAGCGGCACTGAGGTTAACCGGTAGTATCCGAATTGCTGAGTCTCAAAGCGCTTAGCGAACGGGACAAGCCAAAGAGAACATTGGGAAACTGGTACTACGGACATTTGGCAAGAGCGGCAACCACCATCGCAAACGGCAACGAGGGAGTAGATTTAAATATAAATATTGTACAACTTAAAGTATCCGGGTGAACCGGCAGAATATACATTGAAAACTAAAACTATTGATTTCTTACTTATCGCAAGTGCTGTAAATTATAAATTTGTTGGCACGAACTCCTGGTCGACTGAGGTAGACCCGGCAAAGCCAAAAGGTTCTACAACTGGCGCCCAACTTGTAGGGTCTTGCGATAAAAAGAAATTCAATCAAGTTTTAAATAATTTTACACATATATACACAAAATGGTACGAGCATGGATCTATAACCTCAAAAAGGAGGGGGTGCTTCGGTATGCCGACGAATTCGGAATAACCGTGACAGGCACGGTAGACACGATGCGTCGGCAAATCGGGGAATGGATCCTGGCGAACGAATCAAACCTGTTGCATGCCTTGGGGCTCAACGACTTGGCACGCCTTAACACACGCCAGTCACCTCTAAAAAGCGCAACAAACGAGGAAGAATTCGAGGACCCGAGCAAATTAATCGAGCGGCTAAACATACCGGAGGCACAGACAGCGGCAAGGCTGTCAGACACGCGGCAAGCACCATGGGGTAGCATATACATGCCCAGGAACGAGTCCCCGAACAGAACCACAGCATCGAACAGGACAAATACAGAGTAGCTAAACAGCTGAGGGAGTGGAGCTTCCGTTTTGACGGCACGACAAAGCCACTGGAATTTCTGGAGCAGGTGGAATGGTCAGCAGAAACATAAGGGCTGGACATTGATTTTGTCGCTAGAGCTATGCCTGAACTCCTTAAGGGCATGGCTCTGAAGTGGTATGTGGCAAACAATGAGCACTGGACCACTTGGACGGCATTCGTTACCAGCTTCAACGAATATATTCTGCCCAGAGACTGACTACTTTCTGAGGCTGCAGGAAGAGGTCAGCAGGAGACAGCAAGGACTCGGGGAAAAGTTTAAGGTGTACATGGTGGAGATGCAGACTTTAATGCGACCACTACGCCGTACACCTCAAAAACAACTCAAGCAAATCCACGAAAACAGCCTAACCGATTTGCGAGCATACGCTAGGCCAAATCAGTTCACTAATTTGGCCGAACTAAAGCAACTAGCTGACGAGTTCGTGGAACTGGAGCGGGACAGAGAAAAGCTCTACCAGCAGCAACGGCAAAACAGAACAAGGATGATGGCAATCGAGGACTCTAGAACTCCAGAGTACATGGAGCAGTGCAGACAATGCACCACTATAGACCAATCTCACTTAACTGCTGCCTATCCAAAGCTTTAGAAAAAATAATAGCCAAACGCCTATGGTGGTTAGTAACCCAAGAAAAACTCAGCCACCCCAACCAATCAGGTTTTAAACACGGCAAATCGGTTTCAGACGGTCTGCTCCTTGCAGACCACCTAATAACCAAGTCGCTGAAAACCAAAAAGCACACCGCTGTCATTGCCCTTGACTTTTCAAAGGCCTTCGACAGAGTCGGAGTGCACACAATAGTCAACCAGCTAATCAGCTGGAAAGTTGGCCCAAAAATCAGTTCACTAATTTGGCCAAACTAATGCAACTAGCTGACGAGTTCGAGGAACTGGAGCGGGACAGTGAAAAGCTCTACCAGCAGCAACGGCAAAACAGAACAAGGATGATGGCAATCGAGGACTCTAGAGCTCCAGAGTACACGGAGCAGTGCAGACAATGCATCACCAACACACAGGCACACCCTCAACTAGCACCGAGGACACAGCAAGGCATTTCTGGCGATCGAATCTAGAACCCAGCACGAGCATTCCGCCGGTGTGGTCAGGAGAGGTTATTGGGCAACCGAATGCCGCAACCGCCGCCTAATATTCTGCTGGATTAGGAGAAGGACAATCGACTGCTGCCCTTCGGGAAACGGCCAACAGCGTCCGCCAATGAGGGGCGAACGGATGCCGATAGAAGAAGCCCCTCGACACTAACCGGCAATCTTCAAGACGAGAGCGCACACCTTTCAGCGACGGTCAAAATCGGCAAGAAGCAATATAAGGCCACTATCGACACCGGAGCGACCAGTAGCTTTATCAGCGAAAAGCTGGCGACAGCACTGGATGGTGAGGGACAGAGATGTGGGACTAAAAGGCAGGTACGGCTAGCAGACGGCCGAAACAGCATGGTGCCCGAACAAATGGATATCGCACTAGCGATGGGCACAAGTAAAATCACGCTGGCTCTCCTTATATTGCCAGGAGTGATTGACAACTTGGTGCTAGGATGGGATTTTCTCACGCGCATGGGCATTAAACTCGAGTGTGCCGGCTTGCGCGTAGAAATTCCAGCACGGCAGAGGAATGGCGGATGGTTGGAAGAACGACTATCGGTGGCAGTGGCCACGACCGAGGAAACAGGAACAAATCAAGCAGGAACACGAGAGCAAGCACAGGCGAAGGTAAAACAAGCATAAGTACAAGAACAGGCAAGAGCAAAGGCAACACGAGCAACCGAAGATATACAAGCAAGCAACACGGAATCCGCAAGAACACACATGGCCAGCAAGCCGGCAATACATCCAGATGCAGAGGTAAATACCTTCCTGCAGGGGGAGATAGCCGCATTTGAGACCATGTCAGGCACGTCACCCATCACAGAACATCGGATCGTGATGAGCGATGACCGGCCAATAAAACAGAGGTATTTTCCAAAAAACCCAAAATGCAGGAGGAAATCAACAACGAGGTGGATGCACTTTTAGAAAAAGGCTGTAAGAAGCGTCAAATAGCCCACATAGCGCTCCGATCGTCATGGTCCGTAAAACAACGGGCAAATGGAGACTATGTGTGGACTTCCGGCAGCTGAACAGTCACTCGGTAAAAGATGCATACCCACTGCCAAGGGTACATCAAATCCTAGAGCAGCTGAGGGAAGCGCACTACATAACCAGCTTAGATCTAAAGGATGGCTACTGGCAAATACCGATGGAAAAGAATAGTCGGCCACTGACAGCGTTCACACTACCAGGAAAAGGACTGTTCCAGTGTACTCTATTCGGCACCAGCAACCATTCAACGGGCTCTGGATCGCGTCATCGGATCGGAAATGATGCCACACACTTTTGCCTACTTGGACGACATCATCGTCATTGGAAAAACAAAGGAAGAACACATGGTCAATCTGCGAGAGGTGTTTCGACGACTGAAGGCCGCAAATCTGAGGATCAACGTGGATAAATGTGATTTCTTCAAGCAAGAGTTGAAATATTTGGGACACCATGTAACCGAGCAAGGCATCTGGACGGATCCGAAAAAAGTAGCAGCGATAGCAGAATTGAAACCACCAACGAACGTGAAAGAACTGAGGCAATACTTGGGCGTAGCATCGTGGTATCGACGTTTCGTACCCGATTTTGCAGCTACGGTACATCCCCTAAATGAATTACTTAAAAAGGGCGTCAATTGGTCGTGGAATGAGGAACGACAACAGGCGTTCGATTCAGTGAAAACCAAATTGACTGAGGCTCCAGTACTCGCATGCCCAGACTTTTCCAAGCAGTTCAGCCTCCAGACAAACGCAAGTAACTACGGACTGGGAGCAATATTGACACAAGTTTCAGAGGATGTGGAGCGCGTAATATCATATGCTAGCAGGACCCTAAATGGTGCGGAAAAGAACTACTCGGCCACAGAAAAAGAGTGCCTAGCGATCGTCTGGGCAATCCACAAATTGCGGCAATACCTAGAAGGGTACCACTTCACTGTCGTGACCGATCACATGGCACTGAAGTGGCTGAATTCTATAGGAAGCCCATCCGGACGAATTGCCAGGTGGGCCCTCGAGCTCCAGCAATACGACTTCAAAGTATGATACCGGAAAGGAAAATTAAATGTGGTGGCCGACGCTCTCTCTCTCTCAATCTCTCGCCGGCGATGTCTGCAGACGTATCACAGACAAAGAGGCAGCGACAAAGTGCAAATGGATTGAACAAATGCTGGAGAAAATACACAAAAATCCCAGCAAATATCCAGACTACATGACAGAGTCAGACGCACTTTTCCGGCATATTCCGCAAAGAGCAGGACACGAGGATGTAGTGTCATGGAAACTCTGCGTACCCAGCAACCAAAGAGAACGTGCACTCCAGGAAACCCACGACACACCAGCAGCAGGACACACTGGTAGCCGGAAAACAATATCCAGAGTCGCCGCACGGTATTACTGGCCTGGATTATACCGGGATGTACGAGCATACGTGCAGCGCTGCGAGACCTGCGCACGCTATAAGCCCAGCCAACTGCAAACAGCAGGGAAAATGCTGACGAAGATTCCGGAGGAGCCATGGACTACCGTATGTACGGAATTCGTTGGGCCGCTACCACGATCAACGCATGGGAACACCATGCTCTTGGTGTTAATTGACAGGTTCTCGAAATGGACGGAATTAGTACCCCTAAGAAGCGCAACAACGACAACACTCCAGAAGGCCTTCAGGGAGAGGATCTTGGCAAGATTCAGGACGCCAAAGGTACTAATTATGGACAGCGGAACACAATTTACCAGCAGAACCTTCACAGCCTTCCTTGAAGACTTGGGCGTAAAACACCAGTTCACAGCACCGTATACGCCACAAGAGAACCTGACAGAGCCAACAAACCGCACGGTAGAAACAATGATAGCACAATTCGCAGGTACAAATCAACGCCAGTGGGACGAAGCACTGCCAGAAATAACACTGGCTGTAAACACAAGTGTCTCGGCGTCCACCGGATATAGTCCTGCATTTATCGTACAGGGACGCGAACCCCGACTACCACGAGCATTGTACGACGATGTGACTATAGACACAGGACAGCCGCCACGTGAACCGGTAACCGGTAGAGAACGCAGAGAAACTGAAAGAAATTTTCGAGGTGGTACGCCGAAGTCTGGAAAAAGCAGCACAGGACCAGGCACGGTATTATAACCTGCGAAGAAGGCCATGGAAACCGGCAATAAGCGACCAAGTATGGGTAAAAATGCATCATTTGTCCAATGTCGCTGAAGGGTTTGCGGCAAAACTTGCACCAAGATTCGGAGGACCGTTTCGAATCACCGACTTCGTGTCCCCAGTCATTTGCAAGCTGCGGGGAGAATCAAACAAAAAGACAAGAACAGCACATATTGGCGATATGAAGCCATATAACTCGACAGAAATTTCCAAACAGAAAACAAGTAACGGAATTTTTTTTTATTATTTATATATATATAAAAAAAAGGGGTGGGGGGGGGGGGGGGTGAATGAATAATTATTAATCAATTAAATTAATAATTCATTATTACAACTCACAAAAAAATAAGAAAATAACAACACAAGTCATTGCACAAAACAAATGGAAAATCATAAGACCCGAAGAAACAAAAAAAAAAGGGGATAAAAACGGAGCATCTCAGACAAACTGACAACATGCGCCCACTCCGCAACCTTCGACAGCCAGTGCGACTGCCCTTCCACCCAAGGCCGAGACAAGGCAGACGGGGCCGCAGACAGAGGCGGGCCAGCACACCGGACAGCACCACCACCGCGTCCACAACTACACCATCGCCACCAAGATCGCCGGTGGTTTCGCTAAGGGAGGCGAGCCCGTTGTTATACGGGCCAGGGTGTTACTCCCCCTGCGCACGCCGCCACCACCAGCATGGCAACCGGCACGGCCACTCACGCCGTTCCGCATGAGCAACTTTGGGTGGAGCACGGACGAGGACGACGTCCAGGTGGAATCCACCACCCAGGGATTCTCATCAGCAAAGTTGCTCACGCCCCCAAAACCCCCAACGGCAAGGGCAGCAGCGGAAGATCCGAGGCAGCCACAGCGACCAACACAACGGGACCCACGCGTGCAAGAGGTGATTATCATCTCCTCTGATTCCGAGGCCGAGGCTAACGCCGCGCCCGGATCCGAGAAGCAGGGTCCGCAAGGCCCCAGGTGGGCCCTGCAGCCCGTGGCCTATCGACGCATGTATTGCGGTGACCGGTGGCGACACGAGGCCACCGTAAAAGCCACGTGGGAGGAGCCACCAGATACAGGCAGCACGAGCGTGGTGGTGACAGACTTGGACGCAACTCCACCGCGAGATAGCGAGGGGCCCAATGCCGAACAGCAACGGGCGAAGATGGCGGAAGTGCTGAAGAAGCTGCACCAGCTACAGCACAACAACCGCAGCACCAGCGACAATAGGTAATTGCGTCAGCAATACCGCAACCAAGGCCACGACTGCAACAGCAGGTATCCTGCCCACTAGGGAAGTCGAGGCCCCGGCCGGCCATGCAGCGACAAACTTCGTGGGCCGGACCGGGCGACGAGCGACGATGGCAGCAAATACCACAGGCAGAGTGGCCGCCCACCCTGGCCAACGCGATCGCCGCCAAACCCGAGATCCAACACCAAAAACACAGTGAGATAAAAATAATAAATACAATAAAACGCAGGTAACAACACACACATACATACAACACCGAGACAAGAAATGCCAACGCCGGGGAAAACGAAAGAATTAGTCCACGGGGCAAGGGAAAACATAGGGCCAGTTAAGAAATACACTGGCACTGAAAATAAAAGAAATTAGTAAATTAAACAAAGTACACACCCAAATCAACCAACTACATACCCAGTGCGACAGCACAGACAATAGAATCTGACATTACACAAATAGAACTCCTAGCTGCACTACACTCCCTTAAAGGAACAACTCCTGGCCTTAATAGAATTTCATACCCCATGATCAAAAACACCTCCACCACACTAAAAGCCAGAAACAAACCTATTTAATACCATTTTCAACAGCTTCATCCCGCAATCCTACAAAACCAGCCTAGTCATACCTATCCTAAAACCCAACTCAAACGAAACAATAATAACCAACTATAGACCAATCTAACTTACCTGCTGCCTATCCAAAACTTTAGAAAAAATAATAGCCAAACGCATATGGTGGTTAGTAACTCAAGAAAAACTCATCCACCCCAACCAATCAGGTTTCAAACACGGCAAATGGGTTTCAGACGGTTTGTTCCTTGCAGACCACCTTATAACCACAAAGAACACCTCTGTCATTGCCCTTGACTTTTCAAACCTTCAACAGAGTCGGAGTGCAGACAATAGTCGACCAGCTAATCAGCTGGAAAGTTGGCCCAAAAATCAGTTCACTAATTTGGCCAAACTAATGCAACTAGCTGTTCAAGGAATTGGAGCGGGACAGTGAAAAGCTCTACCAGCAGCAACGGCAAAACAGAACAAGGATGATGGCAATCGAGGACTCTAGAACTCCAGAGCAGTGCAGACAATGCACCACCAACGCACAGGCACACCCTCAACTAGCACCGAGGACACAGCAGGGCATTTCTGGCGATCGTATCCATAACCCAGCACGAGCATTCCGCCGGTGTGGTTAGGAGGGGTAGTGGGCAACCGAGTGCCGCAACCGCGGCCTAATATTCTGCTGGCAATGTGGTCGGATTGGGAGAAGGACAATCGACTGCTGCCCTTCGGGAAACGGACAACGGCGTCCGCCAATGAGGGGCGAACGAATGCCGATAGAAGCCGCCCCTCGACACTAACTGGCAATCTACAAGACGAGAGCGCACACCTTTCAGCGACCTATCGACAGGCCACTATCGACACCAGAGCGACCAGTAGCTTTATCAGCGAAAAGCTGGCGACAGCACTGGTTGGTGTGGGACAAAGATGTGGGACTAAAAGGCAGGTACGGCTAGCAGACGGCCGAAACAGCATGGTGCTCGAACAAATGGATATCGAACTAGCGATGGGCACAAGTAAAATCACGCTGGCACTCCTTATATTGCCAGGAGTGATTGACAACTTGGTGCTAGGATGGGATTTTCTCACGCGCATGGGTATTAAACACGAGTGTGCCGGCTTGCGCGTAGAAATTCCAGCACGGCAGAGGAATGGCGGATGGTTGGAAGAACGACTATCGGTGGCAGTGGCCACGACCGAGGAAACAGGAACAAATCAAGCAGGAACACGAGAGCAAGCACAGGCGAAGGTAAAACAAGCAGAAGTACAAGAACAGGCAAGAGCAAAGGCAATACGAGCAACCGAAGATATACAGGCAAGCAACACGGAATCCGCAAGAATACACATGGCCAACAAGCCGGCAATACATCCAGATGCAGAGGTAAATACTTTCCTGTAGGGGGAGTTAGCCGCATTTGAGACCATGTCAGGCACGTCACCCATCACAGAGCTTCGGATCGTGATGAGCGATGACCGGCCAATTAAACAGAGGTATTTTCCAAAAAACCCAAAAATGCAGGAGGAAATCAACAACGAGGTGGATGCACTTTTAGAAAAAGGCTGTAAGAGGCGTCAAATAGCCCACATAGCGCTTCGATCGTCAAATGGAGACTATGTGTAGACTTCCGGCAGCTGAACAGTCACTCGGTAAAAGATGCATACCCACTGCCAAGGGTACATCACATTCTAGATCAGCTGAGGGAAGCGCACTACATAACCAGCTTAGATCTAAAGGACGGCTACTGGCAAATACCGATGGAAAAGAATAGTCGGCCACTGACAGCGTTCACAGTACCAGGAAAAGGACTGTTCCAGTGGAAGGTAATGCCATTTGGACTCTATTCGGCACCAGCAACCTTTCAACGGGCTCTGGATCGCGTCATCGGACCGGAAATGATGCCACACGCTTTTGCCTACCTGGACAACATCATCGTCATTGGAAAAACAAAGGAAGAACACATGGTCAATCTGCGAGAGGTGTTTCGACGACTGAAGGAAGCAAATCTGAGGATCAACGTGGATAAATGTGATTTCTTCAAGGAAGAGTTGAAATATTTGGGACACCATGTAACCGAGCAAGGCATCCGGACGGATCCGAAAAAAGTAGCAGCGATAGCAGAATTGAAACCACCAACGAACGTGAAAGAACTGAGGCAATACTTGGGCGTAGCATCGTGGTATCGACGTTTCGTACCCGATTTTGCAGCTACGGTACATCCCCTAAATGAACTACTTAAAATGGGCGTCAAATGGTCGTGGAATGAGGAACGACAACAGGCGTTCGATTCAGTCAAAACCAAATTGACTGAGGCTCCAGTACTCGCATGCCCAGACTTTTCCAAGCAGTTCAGCCTCCAGACAAACGCAAGTAACTACGGACTGGGAGCAATATTGACACAAGTTTCAGAGGATGGGGAGCGCGTAATATCATATGCTAGCAGGACCCTAAATGGTGCGGAAAAGAACTACTCGGCCACAGAAAAAGAGTGCCTAGCGATCGTCTGAGCGATCCGCAAATTGCGGCAATACCTAGAAGGGTACCACTTCACTGTCGTGACCGATCACATGGCACTGAAGTGGCTGAATTCTATAGGAAGCCCATCCGGACGAATTGCCAGGTGGTCCCTCGAGCTCCACCAGTACGACTTCGAAGTATGATACCGGAAAGGAAAATTAAATGTGGTGGCCGACGCTCTCTATCGACAATCTCTGGCCGGCGATGTCTGCAGTCATATCACAGACAAAGAGGCAGCGACAAAGTGCAAATGGATTGAACAAATGCTGGAGATAATACACAGAAATCCCAGCAAATATCCAGACTACATGACAGAGTCAGACCCACTTTACCGGCATATTCCGCAAAGAGCAGGACACGAGGATGTAGTGTCATGGAAACTCTGCGTACCCAGCAACCAAAGAGAACGTGCACTCCAGGAAACCCACGACACACTAGCAGCAGGACACACTGGTAGCCGGAAAACAATATCCAGAGTCGCCGCACGGTATTACTGGCCTGGATTATACCGGGATGTACGAGCATACGTGCAACGCTGCGAGACCTGCGCACGCTATAAGCCCAGCCAACTGCAAACAGCAGGGAAAATGCTGACGAAGATTCCGGAGGAGCCATGGACTACCGTATGTACGGATTTCGTTGGGCCGCTACCACGATCAACGCATGGGAACACCATGCTCTTGGTGTTAATTGACAGGTTCTCGAAATGGACGGAATTAGTACCCCTAAGAAGCGCAACAACGACAACACTCCAGAAGGCCTTCAGGGAGAGGATCCAGGCAAGATTCGGGACGCCAAAGGTACTAATTACGGACAACGGAACACAATTTACCAGCAGAACCTTCACAGCCTTCCTTGAAGACTTGGGCGTAAAACACCAGTTCACAGCACCGTATACGCCACAAGAGAACCTGACAGAGCCAACAAACCGCACGGTAGAAACAATGATAGCACAATTCGCAGGTACAAATCAACGCCAGTGGGACGAAGCACTGCCAGAAATAACACTGGCTGTAAACACAAGTGTCTCGGCGTCCATCGGATATAGTCCTGCATTTATCGTACAGGGTCGCGAACCCCGACTACCACGAGCATTGTACGACGATGTGACTATAGGCACAGGACAGCCGCCACGTGAACCGGTAACCGGTAGAGAACGCAGAGAAACTGAAAGAAATTTTCGAGGTGGTACGCCGAAGTCTGGAAAAAGCAGCACAGGACCAGGCACGGTATTATAACCTGCGAAGAAGGCCATGGAAACCGGCAATAGGCGACCAAGTATGGGTAAAAATGCATCATTTGTCCAATGTCGCTGAAGGGTTTGCGGCAAAACTTGCACCAAGATTCGGAGGACCGTTTCGAATCACCGACTTCGTGTCCCCAGTCATTTGCAAGCTGCGGGGAGAAGCAAACAAAAAGACAAGAACAGCACATATTGGCGATATGAAGCCATATAACTCGACAGAAATTTCCAAACAGAAAACAAGTAACGGAATTTTTTTTTATTTTTTATATATAAAAAAAAAATGGGGGGGATGAATAATTATTAATCAATTAAATTAATAATTCATTATTACAAGTCACAAAAAAAGAAGAAAATAACAACACAAGTCATTGAACAAAACAAATGGAAAATCATAAGACACGAAGAAACAAAAAAAAGGGGATAAAAACGGAGCATCTTAGACAAACTGACAACATGCGCCCACTCCGCAACCTTCGACAGACAGTGCGACTGCCCTTCCACCCAAGGCCGAGACAAGGCAGACGGGGCCGCAGACAGAGGCGGGCCAGCACCCTGGACAGCACCACCACCGCGTCCACAACTACACCATCGCCACCAAGATCGCCGGTGGTGTCGCTAAGGGAGGCGAGCCCGTTGCTATACGGGCCAGGGTGTTACTCCTCCTGCGCACGCCGCCACCACCAGCATGGCAACCGGCACGGCCACCCACGCCGTTCCGCATGAGCAACTTTGGGTGGAGCACGGACGAGGACGACGTCCAGGTGGAATCCACCACCCAGGGATTCTCATCACCTAAGTTGCTCACGCCCCTAAGACCCCCAACGGCAAGGGCAGCGGCGGAAGATCCGAGGCAGCCACAGCGACCAACACATCGGGACCCACCCTGGCCAACGCGATCGCCGCCAAGCCCGAGATCCAACACCGGACAGCCAGGATCGTCCTACACCAGAGTGCGCGCTACAAAGTGCGCACCCACAAGGGTAAAATGCGCGTATTCGCCGACACAGCGTAAGCTAGCTAACAAAAAAAAAAAAAAAAGAACTGAAATAAAACACTTATACATAAAAAAAAAAAAAAACACTAAATCAATGAAAAAAAAAAAAAAACGAAAGGCACATATGTAGGGGCCAGCTGTTAAGCCTGAGTCGAACAATTACATTTTGTTGTGCAGAAATTCCCTTTTTTTGTTATTCTGTTAAATTCGCACTCAGTTACAAAATATCTGCTCGCTAACATTTCACTCATATTGCCGCAACGAGCCGTTTGAGAAAAGATATATATAATATATATATATCATATATATATTGATCCAAGTGATCCAGTGAAGTTAATCTATTGTGCAGTGCAATATATATACAGTGTCTTGTGACGAGTGAAGAAGGTGATATTTAAACACATTTAAGTCTGTTCACCCTTCTTACGAATTTGCATATTTTTGTATTTTATACAGATCGGCAGCGTTTGTGTCGCCGGCCGGTCAGTGCAGAATTTTGCACACCACGTGTGCATTTCATAATCGCCACCGGTCGGCGAAGTCCTACATTCACGCGCCGCCCCAATCTCCATTGTCGTCATTTGCGGTGCTATACTTTTGCGGCACACGCGAATGCGAACTTAAGGGAATTGGTGGATTGCTTGAACAAGTATTTTCCTGCAAGCACATATCTCGCGGCATTGCGTATATGCCCCGCACGTTTAAGGAAGAAGGAGAGGGTATAACAACAGCAGATCTGGCAGCACTCCTGTTTTAACAGCATTGGCTAACAGAGTGTTTCTCAAGTAACAGCAGCCGCTTCAGCGTACAGCGCAAAACTCGTACAGCTCGAAACTAGCGAGTGAGAATTTGAGTGTAAATAGCTGTTGAGCGTGCAATTCGACCATGAACAGCGTTGACTTATTTTAACAGCGAACAGCTGTTGAGATTATGTTGATCTCGTAAGTTTTTGTGCGTAATGCAGTTTGAAGATAGATATCCAAAGCGAATAGAATGTAATATTTGAAATTTGAATTAAAATTAGTTTTGTACATGAATTACATATTCTTGTAAGTTAAATTGTTGGATAAAATACTTTATTACGCACAAAGTATAAGTACATGAAATTGTAATCTTTAGTGCGATATTTCCGCTTAAATAAGTTATTTTACACACAGAGATAATGCAACACGTCAGCTGCAACTTCAATGGGCCCAGCGAAGGAGCAACAACGGATTGATTTTGTATTTGCAACACTTTCTTAAACGTTCAGTGAGTACGACTTGCGTATAGCAAGATTGTTATTGTTTGGTACGTTTAAACGGTTATATCGCTCTTATTGAAAATGTACATATAGTTAGAACGTTAGAATTGATACTGTAGGATAAGTTTCTTTGATTTTGCAAATCGCTAATGCGTTATGAATTCTCGTAAGGATCAAGTGACTAAGAATGAAATATTCAGTTATCAAATTTGGATTTAAATATGATTGAGTAGAGATTTTGTTAAGGTCTGTTACCAGATCAACTGAATGAACGGGTCACACTATGTTTCGAACTTTAAATGAATAAATGAAATTTATAATAAGTGGCGCCCAACGTGGGGCCAAATTGACCTAGAAGGATTTCATACTACTTAGTATAACACTACATAATAAGTGGCGCCCAAACGTGGGGGAAAATTGACTTAAAAGGATTTCATACGACTTTGTAAAATTCCAGTCATAGATACACAAAGAAACGCCCGACAAAAAAATATTGCCTCATTTTTTTGTTGCTCTTAAAACTTCATCCATTAACTTTCATAATTTGTATATTTAAAGAACTTCACGCATTTTGTGATATGAAATTACGTGTATGATGTGTAGAATCTCGTCTTTTGGAATAGTGACTGCAATTCGAGTATTTACGGATTGGTCAACCAAATCGAATCTAATTTCAGTTGTAACATTCAAATTGCAAAATTCATATAAAGTTATACAGAGTGTTGATTTTAATTGATGTCTCAAAGCGGTCGTGTTATTTGACTCTGAGAAAAGCGATTTTAATTCGAGATCTTACGGATTAGTCGACTCGAGCGAAGAACGCACCGTAGACGTCATATAGATGCACAACCTCTTGTGTAACAGTTGTGGAAGCACTGTTCGGTGTATGTGGAATAGCAAGTCATTGAAATCAATTCGATACTGGACCCGTACATACAAGCCTTGCGGAAACAGCTACAGAATACGATAGATTTCCATATTTAGCAGCGTTATGTTAGGAAGTTGGCAACCTTAATATAGTGTGACATGCGTTCAGTTGGATGGTGACAGACTAAACTTTATGATATAACGAATTTACAAACAAATAAACAAAAACTTACTTTCTAAAAATGTCAGTTCGACGCAGCACTGAAAATTTAGCGTCTGCCTTTAGAGCGCAAAATTCACCATGTGGTATTTGTAAGGAGAGTATAAATACACCTGATCTCGCTGTTGTTTCACCCTGTAGTCACGAATTTCATCAACATTGTATAACCCAATACTTCCAGCAGTCTGACAGTTGTCCCACGTGCCAGCAGCCGTGCGCACTGCAGCAGCTACCGTAAGCTAGCAATAATTTGCAAGCTGAACTGTTAGCGGCAGGATAAGGTATTGACACCGCACCAGGTACAAATAGTGCTTTGAATAATTCTCGTGGTAGAAGTAGAGGTAGACCCAATAGGGGTAGAAACGCTGGTACACGCAGGGTCGTGGCAACCAGATCACAGATTCGTAATGAGCTCGGACGAGCAGATAACAGAAACACTAGCGCAGTAATTGTATCACAGGACACCTCAAGGTCCACCAATATAGACGATATAAGTAACATTATTCAGGAAGCTTTGCAGGTGCAGCAACAGCAGCTTATGCAAAACCTGACAGCTTATATTGAGACCCAACTATCGGCTATTCGAGTGAGTAACAATACTCAGCATCCTGTAACGAGACCCGAAAGCAATCACTTAGATCCTCCATTGCTAGTAGGCGCTCAAAACAGTAACGCACGTTCAGATTCAGGGCGAATTGTTTACCCCCTCATGAATAGCTTTGGTAGAGCTCACTCAGTAGTTCAGCCAGAAAAAGTACCGAATATTATTCAGAGTTGGCGCATTAAATTTGACGGAGCAAAAGATGGTCTGCAAACGGAAGAATTCCTTCACAGAGTCCAAGCTCTAGCGCAACAGAATTTGAACGGAGTAACTCAACTTTTATATGACCATTTGCACTTGTTTTTCGGCGGAAAAGCCAACGAGTGGTATTGGAAATTTTATCGCTCATGCGAACAATTCACTTGGAGTGAGTTTTGCAGTGAGTTTTGGGAAAAATTCAAGGATATTGATACAGATATGGATATCTGGGAATCCATCAATAGCAGACGACAAGGGGATAAAGAATCTTTTGAGGAATACCAATTCCAAGTCGAAAGGCTCACTGCTCGCTTAAAGACTCAGATTTCTGAAGAGTCGTTAGTGCATCTTCTGATTCGTCATTCGAAACCTTCGTTGCGCTACGAATTGATGCACTTAGGAATTAACACGTTGACTCGACTGAGAACAGAAATCCGAACACACGAACCATTTTGTAAGCAAGTTAGATCTCAACCATTTAAGGGAAGTCCAGCTCAAAGACCTTTTGTTTCTCAACTCGAAGAACATTTTGAAGACACTGAGCAAGAAGAAGTCTTAGCGTTACAGCGCAAGCAACTAAAATGTTGGAATTGCGATAAGCTTGGACATCGTTTCGATGTCTGTCTCGACACACGCAGTATATTTTGCTACGGGTGTGGTGCAAAGAACACATACAAGCCAAAATGCCACGTATGCAACCCGGCGGAAAACCGTCAAGGGGATGCGTCAGTCAGCAATCACCTGTCGCATCCGAAAAATTAAAATCAGATGGTTGCACTCAAACCGATCTTTTTGTAGATTCGGACATGAGTAAGCAAATCCATTTAACTAAACATTCACCAGATAAAGGAAATATTTACCAGCCATATCATATTCGAGCCGCTCAGTATGCAGCTGCGAGAGAACGTATCTTCGGATCTATTAGCAGTTGTATATGGCGTAAGAAGCCCGACGTACTACGAGATTTCGAACGAAAACGGCAAGTCTGTAGGTGTATATCATCTTAAGGATATACAGATTTAGCATCTGTTATCAATCTAGTCTACTGACCCTTTTTCAGATAATACTTCTCGAGATGAGACTCTCGCCGAATTATCTGCGCTGTAGGGGCCAGCTGTTAAGCCTGAGTCGAACAATTACATTTTGTTGTGCAGAAATTCCCTTTTTTTGTTATTCTGTTAAATTCGCACTCAGTCACAAAATATCTGCTCGCTAACATTTCACTTATATTGCCGCTCTCAGTGGGATCGGTCCCAAAAGAGTTTCGTTCACTCACACAGGGATGCAAGCGTAGCCTTTCCCAAGAGCGAGCGCGAGCGTAGGAAAAACGAATAAGCGATAATCGCGAGATAGTCCCGTTTGAATATTTCCAACAGCTGAAATATTGGAAATAATTTTGTCACGTAGACCATTTTTGCATGTATGCAAACTTACTTTGCCTTCAGCTATAAAAGGAAGTGAACGCATGCGAGCGGACTCCTATTTGAATTTAACAAGCGAAAGAAAGATTTGGCCACACGAGCCGTTTGAGAAAAGATATATATAATATATATATATCATATATATATTGATCCAAGTGATCCAGTGAAGTTAATCTATTGTGCAGTGCAATATATATACAGTGTCTTGTGACGAGTGAAGAAGGTGATATTTGAACACATTTAAATCTGTTCACCCTTCTTACGAATTTGCATATTTTTGTATTTTATACAGATCGGCAGCGTTTGTGTTATACCGGCCGGCGGGTCAGTGCAGAATTTTACACACCACGTGTGGATTTCATAATCGCCACCGGTCGGTACACGCGAATGCGAACTAATATTGGAAGAGCGATCACGTTGTCTATTTTGTTGCGAAGCCACATACTCCATTGTCGTTATTTGCGGTACTATACTTTTGCGGTACTCGCGAATGCGAACTTAAGGGAATTGGTGGATTGCTTGAACAAGTATTTTCCTGCAAGCACATATCTCGCGGCATTGCGTATATGCCCCGCACGTTTAAGGAAGAAGGAGAGGGTATAACAACAGCAGATCTGGCAGCACTCCTGTTTTAACAGCATTGGCTAACAGAGTGTTTCTCAAGTAACAGCAGCCGCTTCAGCGTACAGCGCAAAACTCGTACAGCTCGAAACTAGCGAGTGAGAATTTGAGTGTAAATAGCTGTTGAGCGTGCAATTCGACCATGAACAGCGTTGACCTATTTTAACAGCGAACAGCTGTTGAGATTATGTTGATCTCGTAAGTTTTTGTGCGTAATGCAGTTTGAAGATAGATATCCAAAGCGAATAGAATGTAATATTTGAAATTTGAATTAAAATTAGTTTTGTACATGAATTACATATTCTTGTAAGTTAAATTGTTGGATAAAATACTTTATTACGCACAAAGTATAAGTACATGAAATTGTAATCTTTAGTGCGATATTTCCGCTTAAATAAGTTATTTTACACACAGAGATAATGCAACACGTCAGCTGCAACTTCAATGGGCCCAGCGAAGGAGCAACAACGGATTGATTTTGTATTTGCAACACTTTCTTAAACGTTCAGTGAGTACGACTTGCGTATAGCAAGATTGTTATTGTTTGGTACGTTTAAACGGTTATATCGCTCTTATTGAAAATGTACATATAGTTAGAACGTTAGAATTGATACTGTAGGATAGGTTTTTTTGATTTTGCAAATCGCTAATGCGTTATGAATTCTCGTAAAGATCAAGTGACTAAGAATGAAATATTAAGTTATCAAATTTGGATTTAAATATGATTGAGTAGAGATTTTGTTAAGGTCTGTTACCAGACCAACTGAATGAACGAGTCACACTATGTTTCGAACTTTAAATGAATAAATGAAATCTATAATAAGGGGTAACCATCGAATTTCACTGAGTTACCAAGGTTGAGAGGGTAAAGAATAGGGAGACAATTTACACCTTAGTCACCCTAGCTGCTAACTGACCAACATAACGCTTGCTTATTTGTTTCTGTACGTGGGTACAGCCCAGGATTACCAAACTTTGACCAATCATTATAGCTTTCTGATAGTGCACTTAACCTTATTAAAGTTTTAACGGTACGTCATATAGAGGGAGTAGGAAACAACCCACGCCACATCCGACGAGCATAGCACAGAGCAAAGCTAGAATTGCACGACCTCCGAATCCCCTATACGCATAGATGCAAACTATGTGAGCACCGAATGTCAAGTTCATCTGTAGGCTGAACACTACACATAGAAACACAAACGGGCGAGGTTGTAAGGGAGCTTTGCAGCCGGGGTACAGATCTCAGTCTGTATGAGTCCAGCACTTACAAGAAAATTTGTAAGATGTGCTGAGACGCTGGGCGTAGGGAAGGGAAACGCTCTAGAGGGAATATAGGTGTTAATACTACGGCCTCGTACAACTCTGCACGGGATAAGTGACCAGGAGCTGACCAGGATTCTACCGCTGGTGCTCTACTGGTCAATAGGTCTACGAACGACTACTCTACGAAGGCCCGGGATTACTCACACGGGCAGCAGGCTAACCCTCGCTTTGTACAATGGTTAGTGTTATCAATGCCGGGATTGCTCACACGGGCGGCGGGATATACCTCGCTATACGTTAGTATTATTTTCTACAAATGCCGGGATTGTTCACACGGGCGGCGGGATATACCTCGCTCTACGGTTAGTATTAGTGTGTTTTATAAATGCCGGGATCGCTCACACGGGCGGCGGGATAAACCTCGCTCTACGGTTAGTATTAGTGTGTTTTATAAATGCCGGGATTGCTCACACGGGCGGCGGGATGAACCCCGCTCTACGGTTAGTATTAGTGTGTTTTTATAAATGCCGGGATTGCTCACACGGGCGGCGGGATGAACCTCGCTCTACGGTTAGTATTAGTGTATTTTTATAAATGCCGGGAATTAGTTATTAGACGTTCTATGCAGAAATAAAGACAATCGTTTAGTTATTTTGGATTATCTTTATTCCAGCTTCTTACTGTTAGTTTTCTACAAATACGCGTGCCCTGCTGCACTGCCGCCTAACGGCTCTTTTACTCACGCTCTTTACCCTACGTGCTTCCGATGCACGTCTACTCACTTTGTTTGTCGCTCGCTAAGTGATCTACTCTGCCCGGCCCAGCCACGCGCGAGCCTGAAAAGCTCAATCCTACCACGAACTTTCGCTCTCCACCTCAGAGCTTTGCTCTGTCTGAAGCCGCACTCTGGTGGCAGGATTGAGAACTGTATCAGCTGCGCGTGCCAGCTGTGACAGAGGATCGTTGCATTTAAATTCAAACGCATCCGTTAACGGCTTAGATTTTAATGTTTATTTCTAATGCTATACATGTTTATAGTGCGCCAGGCGCTGGCGCTTCGTGCGCAACAACTCCTTCTCGTCCGACGGCATGTCGCTTGGGTCTGGCGGTGCCTGCTGCTCTTCGGCGATCGCTTCTCCGGGCGTAGCATCGACCTCTGTCACTTCCGCTGCTT
Source organism: Hirtodrosophila histrioides (assembly GCA_037075165.1). Taxonomy (NCBI): domain Eukaryota; kingdom Metazoa; phylum Arthropoda; class Insecta; order Diptera; family Drosophilidae; genus Hirtodrosophila; species Hirtodrosophila histrioides. Next base: position 684,618 of record JBAMCL010000600.1, on the reverse strand, counting down.
CGTCTAGCACCTCCTCCGCCGCCGTCTCCTGGGCCTCCTCAACCTCAGGGGGATCGCATGCGTCCCAGGTGCGGTACGGCACCAACGATGGCATGGCCTCCTTCAACGACGTCGCTATCTCCTCCGCGGCCATACGGCAGGACACCGCCCTGGGGCACGGACTTTGCGGCGAGGACAAACGGCCGCAGCTACGGGCTTCCTCCCTTTGAGGGGGAGAACCCTACTGGCGCGCGCGGGGAAAACGCGGCGCTCGTAGCTGCGGGCCGCGACGCTGGGGTGGGCTCCGTCGGGGCCTTTTGGGCGGGGAGTTGGGTCGGACCCTTGCGCGGGACCGTCCACTTCCACTGCGGCGTCTCTTGTTGTGACACGCCTTGGTTATTCGGCGTCGGTTCTGAGAACGTTTGGCCGACGGCTCCCCCTGGGATGTCGCTCGGGTGCGCTTGCTCTTTGCTCCAGCGGCCTCCGGGGTGCGCGGGAGGAAACGCAGGCTTACCCGCGGAAACACGCTTCCGGGATCCACCTGAAAGCGGTGAGCGGTGGCTCCGCGGAAAGGGCCTGGCCGATCCTCCTCCGGCCCGTCCCGGTTATCGGGTACCTGCGCTTCCGATGCGGCTGGGGGCGTGCTGCCCGTGCGGCGACCCACGTCGGCCTCCGGTGACCACGGCGCGTCGGGCGCCGGGAACTCCGGTTCTGGCAAAGCCGCCAGCGGCGGCGGAGATGGGGGCTCCTCCACATATGGGGGTGGGTTGCGCGATCGGGGCGCCTCCCTTATGAGAGTAGTCACCTGCACGCGCATGTGCATCACGATGCCGTCCAAATGCTCTACCGTGTCGGTGGTGTTAGAAAATATTGAGAAACGGCATCGGTGTGCGTCCTCTTCAAATCTCTGCCGGTATGCTCCGTGGCCGTAGCGCGGCTCTCGGCGGCGGTCAGCACCCGGTGATTCGGGTCGCGGCTCCTTGCGGTCGCTGTCGTCGTCTTCAACCCTTGCCTCCTCGTCACTGCTAATTTCAATTACGTTGTCCATCTGTGGGATTAACTTATTCATTATCTCGCTAGCGAACTTAATTAGTATCTCCTGCCCTAACAGTGCAGCTCACAAACTACGGAGTTATTAGGTTACTTAGGTTAGCTTAAAAATACAATTAGGGTTAAATCTATAGGGAGGTCGCGTTCTTACTCCCGCTGGCGTTGAGCTCCTCTTGGTCCTCTTCTCCTTCTACTTCTTCCTGAAAGAAAGGTTTTAATTGCATTATATTGGCCACCCTTCGCTTGCGTTCGCCCTGTTTTGCGAGACGCACGATATTGGGGGAGACGAATTTCATAACGCGGTAGGGGCCGCCGAACTTCGGCGCCAATTTTGCTGCGAAGCCCTCTGCAGCATTGGACAGCTGATGCTGCCTCAACAGAACCATCGCACCTAGAGCAGGTCGCCATTCCCGTCTTCGGAGATTATAATGGCGCCCCTGGTCCTTAGACGCACGCTGAAGATTGCTGTGGACTATATCGAAAATTTCTTTTAGCCTGTTAGCCCTTTCCTTAGGGTCAAGTGCGGTAGTTGCCGATCCAGGTGTGACCTCGTCGTACAAAGCGGCGGGAAGACGTGGTTCTCTACCCTGCATCAGGAATGCTGGAGTGAACCCGGTCAAGTCAGCCACACTGGAGTTGACCGCAAGCGATATTTCAGGCAACAGTTCGTCCCACGAACTCTGATGGCCTTCAATAAATTGCGCTATCATGGTTTTCACAGTGCGGTTAGTTCTCTCAGTGGGATTTTCCTGCGGACAATAAGGGGCCGTGTACTGGATTTCCACGCCCAGAGAACCCATAACGACTTAAAATTCTTGCTCGTGAATTGGACCCCATTATCACACACGAACTTCTTGGGTACACCAAACCTGCTCAAGATTCGCTCTCTGAAAGCTGTCTGTAATTGACTCGTCGTGGCTTTCCGGAGGGGGACCAATTCGACCCACTTCGAAAAAGCATCATGAAACACCAACAACATCGAGTTGCCGTGCTTCGAACGAGGTAAGGGACCAACGAAGTCGGCACATAACACTGCCATAGGCTCTGCCACCTGCCTTGTCAGCATCCGACCGGCTGGCTTTAGCTGTTCCATTTTAAATTTTTGTCATAGCTCACAGCACTTCACGTACTTGGCAGCATCCCGAAACATACCTGGCCAATAATATCTTTGGGCGAGTCTAGACACAGTTTTCCTCACGCCTTGGTGTCCGGCAGTGGGAGCGTAATGGTACTCCTGCAGTACCCTTCCCCGCTGACCGCTAGCAACACAAAGTTTCCATGGAATGTAATCCTCATCATCTGGCCTATGACCCTAGTGACGTAGAGCTCCCATTTTCCTCGACTAAATCGGGATACTTGTCTGGCTCTTCGGCGATCTTGACCCGCATACTCGCGATCCACTTGCAGGGGGTCTCGACCACCACTGCTTGCTGGCAGATCTCTAGGGGATGTCGGGATAACGCGTCAGCAACCACATTTAGCTTGCCCCGACGAAATTGAACATCAAATTGGAACTTTTGCAGTTCCAGTGCCCATCGTGCTATCCTACCAGACGGACTTTCGATCGAGTTCAACCACTTGAGAGCGAGGTGGTCTGTGATCACTTCGAAGCGGTACCCTTCGAGGTAACACCTTAGCTTCCTGATCGACCACACAATCGCGAGACACTCTTTCTCAGTAGCGGAATAATTCTCCTCAGCCTTGAGCAGCTTACGGCTCGCATAGGCTATCATCTCTCCTGCCCCTCTATTGTTTGCGTCAGTACCGCACCGAGTCCATAATTGCTCGCGTCGGTCTGCAACACAAATTTGGCCGAGAAATCCGGACACGCTAGAACAGGGGCAGTGGTCAGGCTCTCTTTCAACTGGCACAGTGCCTCCTCCTGTTCTTTCCCCCATGACCACTTCCTACCTTTTCTCAGAAGCGCCGTCATGGGTTGGACTAAGGTCGCAAAATTGGGCACAAATCGCCGGTACCACGAAGCCATACCGAGACATTGGCGCAACTCTTTAATACAAGATGGGGCCTTTAGATTTCTGATCGCCTCCACTTTGTCAGGGTCAGTCCGAATACCTTCCCCACTAATCACATGCCCGAGATAAACCAGCCGTTGCCGAAAGAAGCTGCACTTCTTTCTGTTCACCTTCAAGTTAGCGGCCCTCAAACGGCGGAAAACTTTCCTTAGATTGGCAACATGTTGTTCTCGGGTCGCTCCTATCACCACGATATCGTCTAGATACGCGAACTCGTGCGGCTCCATATCGGGCCCTATCACCGAATCTAACGCCCGCTGAAACGTCGCGCAAGCTGAGTGGAGACCAAATGGCATCACCCGCCATTGGAATAAACCCCTCACGGGCACAGTAAACGCCGTGCACTCCTTGCTTTCGGCCGCCATGGGGATTTGCCAATACCCACTCTTCAAATCTAGAGTAGAAATGTAACGGGCATGGCGCAATCTTTCGAGGATGTGGTTAATCCGAGGGACTGGATAAGCGTCTGGCACAGAGTGTGCATTGAGCTGCCGATAGTCTATACACATGCGCCATTCCCCAGTCTTTTTCTTGACCAGGACTATTGGGGCGCTGTGTGGGCTACGCGACGGCTCAATGGCACCCGCCTGGATTAGCTCCTCCACCTGCTCATCGATTACCTTTTGCATAGCCGGGTTCTTGGGATAATATCTCTGTCTCAAAGGCTTGCTATCCTTCATTATTATCCTATGCTCGGCAATATGTGAGACTCCTTTCAGATTATCGAAGAGTGCCAGTTCTGATGCCAAGAACTCCTGGAGTTCTGGTTCCAGATCCGCTGGCCACTCTGTCTCCGCTACGGGGGACTCATAGCTATTTTCTTCTTGGATGACCGACAACTCGAGCCGGGATGCCTTGCCTTGCGGGTCGACTTTGCTCTTACCCCCACTCACGGCCCCCGATTCCCGTCGGCAACCCTTGTTGAACCGGTGCAGGACTCAGTCTGCTTCCCTCTTTCGCCCATCGCCCGACAATCCTCTATCGACGAACTGGTGCGACGTAGACTGAGCCGCTTCTGCCGTTCCGCGGTAGCCTCTTCCCGGCCGGAATCGGCCCCTTCAATTTTTGAACAACGCCCGGTTTCCGTCCTCCCCTCTACGACCACGCCACCCAGTTGCTAAGCAGGCGCTCTCCTCTCCACGAGCGGGATGCCCTCGTTGCTGGGTGGTACTGCCAGCCCTGCGGCCGGTACCACCACCGTCTCGAGGATCAATTCGGCGTTGCCGCATCGTATGGTAGTGCCCATGGCACAAAGAAAATCCATGCCGAGGATGATGTGGTCCAGCATGGAGGGCATAATCAGCATTGGCATACTGATCGTCTTGCCGGCCATGTTGACATCCATCCTCAGTAGCCTATTTACCTCTAGAGTCGATCCGTCAGCTAGATGGATTCGAGTCTGCACATCCTGTGCCTCTCCCCGAATCGCCCACTTGCGCACGCAATCCTCACTCAAGAAACTGCGTGTCGCTCCAGTGTCGATCGTGGCAGACCTGACCTGCCCCCCGATCTCCACTGTAGCGACGATCCGGCCACCCTCCACGGTCAGGGGGGGATTTACTTTCGGGCGAATATCGTTTCGGCGTCGACCTGATCCCTGTCCAGGGGACGCCGCTGCCCGTTTCCCGCCTCCGATCGCCTGCAGCAGTCCGGCGTAGTGATTCCCTTTTTCCCACACTGCCGACAAAACTCTACCCGCCTATTTGGGCATTCCCTGGCGAAGTGGCCTTCTTGCCCACACCGGTGGCACGCCCTTCGCGGATCGAATCGTCTCCCGTCACCCTAGCTCATCATCCGGTTTGCCGCCTCTCCGTAGCCTGACGCCGGCTGCGCGGGGATCCCACCACCGGCCGCAGCCGCCGGATGGCTACCGGATGGGGATCGAAAAGGATTGAGATGCCTACTCTTAGGCTGGGCCTCGGGACTCGGGCCGACTTGTGGTCGCCTCTGTACCGCCTGACCACTGGGCGCCCTCGCCGAGTACTCCGAACTCCGCCTCCGGACACTCTCGAGCTCCACGGCCAATTGCGTCAGCTCAGCCAGCGTTGAGAAGTCGTGCCTGCGTATATACAACTGATACTCAGGCGCGGCGTTCTCCTATACACGGTGCAACCCCTGTGCCGTGTTATATCTCGCGTGGTGCATACGCGTCCTCAGGTCTATCACGTAGTCCTTAAACTCCTCACCACTGCGCTGCATGCGGGCCCGAATTTCATCTTCCAACCGCTCAAAATAGCGAGGCGGCAGGGATAATTCCAGAAATCCCCTCCTAAACGTCGACCATGAAACATCCCTCAACCCGCTGGTCATGAACCACCTGGCGGCCTTGCCGACAAAAACTTCGCCCATCACCCGGGGCATACGGTCTAGCTCGATACCATAAGTTACGGCCCGCTCCTCGAATACTTCCAAAAATTCGAGTGGGTTTACCAGGCCATCATACCTCATTCCCCATTTCCGGACCTGTTCCGAAACATAGGAGGAACACCTGGCATCTGGCTGGTGAAAAGCCCTACGAACATAGATATCCCCAGGAGGAGCGGCGAGCGATGGCACGGCTTGGGTGTCAATATCTACCATTCCCCAGACTCCCTCCACCCGGATGTCGGGCACACACCGCGCACCAGGGACATTTAACTTAAGGGCGGGAATAGGGGTACGCTCGTACAGATGCGTACTCCTCAAGTCAGGCTCTGATGTTCTTTGGGACTGGTCAAAGCGCCCGCGCCGGTCAAACCGCCCTCACAGCGGGGCTCCAAAGTTTTGGCGTACTGCGCCTCCAATTCGGCCAGCCGCCCCCCTTTTGCACAAATGTGCGGAGCCGCTTCCGTAGCTCATCTAAACGGCCCTCTTGGTGTAGCCCGAACTCTTGTGCGATCGCCGCCAATTCCTCTTTGCGCCGCTGGTGAATCCAGCGCACGCCCACCCCCGGGTTTTGACACTCACCTGGATCCATCATTTTTAATTTTTGGGTCAACGGGCAGTTTGCTTTTGTTTAATCTTAACCAAAAAAATAAAACAAAACTAAAAAAAATTGCAACACCAAAAAAAAATTGTTTACTAATATTTTTCCCCGGGTGTTGGTGTTCACTGTCACTGTTCAATGTTCACTATCCCCGTTGGTCGGAAGTTCTAGCTGCTTCGTCACTGTCACTGTGCCAACTGTACTGGGAGGTATATATATTTTCTCTTTTTTTTTCCCGGCCGTGTCTACTATTCTGTCCCACTGTACACCGTTTATTTTTTGGACAGGGCCTTCGGCCACTTGCAGCCCACTAACGCAATTACAATCTCGGCCTTTTCTGGCCACACTCACGATTCGGTCGTTTTGGCGCACGAAAACCGAATTTGTTCCACTGTTTTCGCCGACGCTGACGTCAACCGCGCCGCGCGCATTTTTCTAGAGAGTCTTCTTTATGTATGCCCACACGTGTGCGCGAGCTCGCGACGATCCGTTTTCGCTGCCTGCCGGGCGCGCCCACTGTACTTTCGATCCCGTTATAACTGTTATTTCTTTGTCTCTTCGCTGTGCATTGATTTTTTCCACAAGCAATGCGCGCGTTTTGAATGTTTTAATTTCACACAAGCCGAACGTGCAGGGTATTGGGTAATAGACCTGGGTATGCCCGACTAGCGGCTTACCGGGCATGCCCGACAAGTGGATTGTGCATTAAACATATATCAACTAGAACGATTTTTTTGGGCACAATGACGGGTTTTGAAACCGTGATTATGCCACGCCCCTTAGCGCCTCCAGTGTCCCTGCTCGGGCGCCACTTGTAAGGTAGTTTTCCATCCGGGGTACAGATCTCAGTCTGTATAAGTCCAGCACTTACCAGAAAATTTGTAAGATGTGCTGGGACGCTGGGCGTAGGGAAAGGAAACGTTCTAGAGGAAATGTATGTGTTAATACTACGGCCACGTACAACTCTGCACGGGATAAATGACCGTGAGCCGACCAGGATGCTACCTCTGGTGCTCTACTGGTCAATAGGTCTACGAACGACTACTCTACGAAGGCCCGGGATTACTCACACGGGCAGCAGGCTAACCCTCGCTTTGTACAATGGTTAGTGTTATCAATGCCGGGATTGCTCACACGGACGGCGGGATATACCTCGTTATACTTTAGTATTATTTTCTACAAATGCCGGGATTGTTCACACGGGCGGCGGGATATACCTCGCTCTACGGTTAGTATTAGTGTGTTTTATAAATGCCGGGATCGCTCACACGGGCGGCGGGATAAACCTCGCTCTACGGTTAGTATTAGTGTGTTTTATAAATGCCGGGATTGCTCACACGGTCGGCGGGATAAACCTCGCTCTACGGCTAGTATTAGTGTGTTTTTATAAATGCCGGGATTGCTCATACGGGCGGCGGGATAAACCTCGCTCTACGGTTAGTATTAGTGTGTTTTTATAAATGCCGGGATTGCTCACACGGGCGGCGGGATATACCTCGCTCTACAGTTAGTTTTTTTGGGAAATAGTTATTAGACGTTCTATGCAGAAATAAAGACAATCGTTTAGTTATTTTGGATTATCTTTATTCCAGCTTCTTACTGTTAGTTTTCTACAATTACGCGTGCCCTGCTGCACTGCCGCCTAACGGCTCTTTTACTCACGCTCTTTACCCTACGTGCTTCCGATGCACGTCTACTCACTTTGTTTGTCGCTCGCTAAGTGATCTACTCTGCCCGGCCCAGCCACGCGCGAGCCTGAAAAGCTCAATCCTACCACGAACTTTCGCTCTCCACCTCAGAGCTTTGCTCTGACTGAAGCCGCACTCTGGTGGCAGGATTGAGAACTGTATCAGCTGCGCGTGCCAGCTGTGACAGAGGATCGTTGCATTTAAATTCAAACGCATCCGTAACGGCTTAGATTTTAATGTTTATTTATAATGCTATACATGTTTATAGTGCGCCAGGCGCTGGCGCTCCGTGCGCAACAAAATAAGGTTGGCTTCGCGCCCTTACTTGCTAATGGATAACATTAAACTAATTCTACGATAATATCGTATACCGCGCTCCATGCGCTCATTGTATTGTAGCTTATTCGATTATTGTAAGGGGGGTTGCTCAAAGCCTCCTTACAAGGTAATCCAAGGACTAAGGGGATAGAAGGCTAAGAAATGCATGGGATGCCACAAACACGGCCTATAAACCTGGGGAGTGAAAAAAAAATAATAAATACAATAAAACGCAGGTAGCAACGCGCACATACATACAACACCGAGACAAGAAAACGGGGAAAACGAAAGAATTAGTCCACGGGGCAAGGGAAAACATAGGGCCAGTTAAGAAATACACTGGCACTGAAAATAAAAGAAATTAGTAAATTAAACAAAATACACACCCAAATCAACCAACTACATACCCAGTGCGACAGCACAGACAACAGAATCTGACATTACACAAATAGAACTCCTAGCTGCACTACACTCCCTTAAAGGAACAACTCCTGGCCTTAATAGAATATCATACCCCATGATCAAAAACACCTCCTACACACTAAAAGCCAGAATCACAAACCTATTTAATACCATTTTCAACAACTTCATCCCGCAATCCTACAAAACCAGCCTAGTCATACCTATCCTAAAACCCAACTCAAACAAAACAATAATAACCAACTATAGACCAATCTCACTTAACTGCTGCCTATCCAAAACTTTAGAAAACATAATAGCCAAACGCCTATGGTGGTTAGTAACCCAAGAAAAAACTCATCCACCCCAACCAATCAGGTTTCAAACACGGCAAATCGGTTTCAGACGGTCTGCTCCTTGCAGACCACCTAATAACCAAGTCGCTGAAAACCAAAAAGCACACCTCTGTCATTGCCCTTGACTTTTCAAAGGCCTTCGACAGAGTCGGAGTGCACACAACAGTCGACCAGCTAATCAGCTGGAAAGTTGGCCCAAAAATAAGTTCACTAATTTGGCCAAACTAATGCAACTAGCTGACGAGTTCGAGGAACTGGAGCGGGACAGAGAAAAGCTCTACCAGCAGCAACGGCAAAACAGAACAAGGATGATGGCAATCGAGGACTCTAGAACTCCAGAGTACACGGAGCAGTGCAGACAATGCACCACCAACGCCCAGGCACACACTCAACCAGCACCGAGGACACAGCAGGGCATTTCTGGCGATCGTATCCAGAACCCACCACGAGCATTCCGCCGGAATGGTTAGGAGGGGTGTTGGGCAACCGAATGCCGCAACCGCCGCCTAATATTCTGCTGGCAATGTGGTCGGATTGGGAGAAGGACAATCGACTGCTGCCCTTCGGGAAACGGCCAACGGCGTCCGCCAATGAGGGGTGAACGGATACCGATAGAAGCCGCCCCTCGACACTAACCGGCAATCTACAAGACGAGAGCGCACACCTTTCAGCGACGGTCAAAATCGGCAAGAAGCAATACAAGGCCACTATCGACACCAGAGCGACCAGTAGCTTTATCAGCGAAAAGCTGGCGACAGCACTGGATGGTGTGGGACAGAGATGTGGGACTAAAAGGCAAGTACGACTAGCAGACGGCCGAAACAGCATGGTGTCCGAACAAATAGATATCGAACTAGCGATGGGCACAAGTAAAATCACGCTGGCACTCCTTATATTGCCAGGAGTGATTGACAACTTGGTGCTAGGATGGGATTTTCTCATGCGCATGGGCATTAAACTCGAGTGTGCCGGCTTGCGCGTAGAAATTCCAGCACGGCAGAGGAATGGCGGATGGTTGGAAGAACGACTATCGGTGGCAGTGGCCACGACCGAGGAAACAGGAACAAGTCAAGCATGAGCACGAGAGCAAGCACAGGCGAAGGTAAAACAAGCAGAAGTACAAGAACAGGCAAGAGCAAAGGCATTACGAGCAACGGAAGATATACAGGCAAGCAACACGGAATCCGCAAGAACACACATGGCCAACAAGCCGGCAATACATTCAGATGCAGAGGTAAACACCTTCCTGTAGGGGGAGTTAGACGCATTTAAGACCATGTCAGGCACGTCACCCATCACAGAACATCGGATCGTGATGAGCGATGACCGGCCAATAAAACAGAGGTAAAGGGCTGTCAAACAGCCCACATAGCGCTCCGATCGTCATGGTCCGTAAAAAAACGGGCAAATGGAGACAATGTGTGGACTTCCGGCAGCTGAACAGTCACTCGGTAAAAGATGCATACCCACTGCCAAGGGTACATCACATTCTAGATCAGCTGAGGGAAGCGCACTACATAACCAGCTTAGATCTAAAGGACGGCTACTGGCAAATACCGATGGAAAAGAATAGTCTACCACTGACAGCGTTCACAGTACCAGGAAAAGGACTGTTCCAATGGAAGGTAATGCCATTCGGACTCTATTCGGCACCAGCAACCTTTCAACGGGCTCTGGATCGCGTCATCGGACCGGAAAGGATGCCACACGCTTTTGCCTACTTGGACGACATCATCGTCATTGGAAAAACAAAGGAAGAACACATGGTCAATCTGCGAGAGGTGTTTCGACGACTGAAGGCCGCAAATCTGAGGATCAACGTGGATAAATGTGATTTCTTCAAGCAAGAGTTGACATATTTTGGACACCATGTAACCGAGCAAGGCATCCGGACTGATCCGGAAAGAGTAGCAGCGAAACCACCAACGAACGTGAAAAAACTGAGGCAATACTTGGGCGTAGCATCGTACGGTACATCCCCTAAATGAACTACTTAAAAAGGGCGTCAAATGGTTGTGGAATGAGGAACGACAACAGGCGTTCGATTCAGTGAAAACCAAATTGACTGAGGCTCCAGTACTCGCATGCCCAGACTTTTCCAAGCAGTTCAGCCTCCAGACAATCGCAAGTAACTACGGACTGGGAGCAATATTGACACAAGATTCAGAGGATGTGGAGCGCGTAATATCATATGCTAGCAGGACCCTAAATGGTGCGGAAAAGAACTACTCGGCCACAGAAAAAGAGTGCCTAGCGATCGTCTGGGCAATCCGCAAATTGCGGCAATACCTAGAAGGGTACCACTTCACTGTCGTGACCGATCACATGGCACTGAAGTGGCTGAATTCTATAGAAAGCCCATCCGGACGAATTGACAGGTGGGCCCTCGAGCTCCAGCAATACGACTTCGAAGTATCATACCGGAAAAGAAAATTAAATGTGGTGGCCGACGCTCTCTTTCGACAATCTCTGGCCGGCGATGTCTGCAGTCGTATCACAGACAAAGAGGCAGCGACAAAGTGCAAATGGATTGAACAAATGCTGGAGATAATACACAGAAATCCCAGCAAATATCCAGACTACATGACAGAGTCAGACCCACTTTTCCGGCATATTCCGCAAAGAGCAGGACACGAGGATGTAGTGTCAAGGAAACTCTGCGTACCCAGCAACCAAAGAGAACGTGTACTCCAGGAAAACCACGACACACTAGCAGCAGGACACACTGGTAGCCGAAAACAATATCCCGAGTCGCCGCACGGTATTACTGGCCTGGATTATACCGGGATGTACGAGCATACGTGCAACGCTGCGAGACCTGCGCACGCTATAAGCACAGCCAACTGCAAACAGCAGGGAAAATGCTGACGAAGATTCCGGAGGAGCCATGGACTACCGTATGTACGGATTTCGTTGGGCCGCTACCACGATCAACGCATGGGAACACCATGCTCTTGGTGTTAATTGACAGGTTCTCGAAATGGACGGAATTAGTACCCCTAAGAAGCGCAACAACGACAACACTCCAGAAGGCCTTCAGGGAGAGGATCCAGGCAAGATTCGGGACGCCAAAGGTACTAATTACGGACAACGGAACACAATTTACCAGCAGAACCTTCAAAGCGTTCCTTGAAGACTTGGGCGTAAAACACCAGTTCACAGCACCGTATACGCCACAAGAGAACCTGACAGAGCCAACAAACCGCACGGTAGAAACAATGATAGCACAATTCGCAGGTACAAATCAACGCCAGTGGAACGAAGCACTGCCAGAAATAACACTGGCTGTAAACACAAGTGTCTCGGCGTCCATCGGATATAGTCCTGCATTTATCGTACAGGGACGCGAACCCCGACTACAACGAGCATTGTACGACGATGTGACTATAGGCACAGGACAGCCGCCACGTGAACCGGTAACCGGTAGAGAACGTAGAGAAACTGAAAGAAATTTTCGAGGTGGTACGCCAAAGTCTGGAAAAAGCAGCACAGGACCAGGCACGGTATTATAACCTGCGAAGAAGGCCATGGAAACCGGCAATAGGCGACCAAGTCCGGGTAAAAATGCATCATTTGTCCAATGCCGCTGAAGGGTTTGCGGCAAAACTTGCACCAAGATTTGGAGGACCGTTTCGAATCACCGACTTCGTGTCCCCAGTCATTTGCAAGCTGCGGGGAGAATCAAACAAAAAGAAAAGAGCAGCACATATTGGCGATATGAAGCCATATAACTCGACAGAAATTTCCTACCAGAAAACAAGTAACGGAATTTTTTTTATTATCTATATATATAAAAGAGTTCGTGCTGACTGACTGACTGACTGATTGGCAATCATCGCACAGCCCAAACCATAAGAGCTAGGATGCTGAAATTTTCACAGAAGGTTCCACCTATGATGAAAGTGCACACTAAGACGGGATTTTGGAAAATTCTACCCACAAGCGTGGAAAATCGCGGAAAACTGTTGTATGAAACTTTTTTGTTTACCATCCAATCGGCTCCAAACTCATTTTCAGAGATCTACACAACAATTCATTTGACACATATTTCACCGATTTTGGAAAATCCACCCCCATGGGTGGAAAATGGGGGTCTCAAGGTTGTATGGGCGAAAGTCTAATTTTAGTCCGATTACCTTCAAATTCATTTTCAAAGCTCTTTACGTAAAATAATTTGATACGTGTATCAGCGATTTTGGGAAATTCAACCAGATGGTCGGAAAATCGGTGGAAAACTCTGGCATTCGACATTTTTAGTTTTCATGCGATTGGCTTCAAACTCATTTTCAAGGTTCTATGGGATAAAATAATAGGCGCAATGGTCAAAGATTTTGGAAAATCTACAACCAAAGTCGGAAAATTCGTGGAAAACTGTTGTATGAAACTTTTTTGATTATTGTCCGATTGACTTCAAACTCATTTTGAAAGCTCTTTACATAAAATAATTCGACACGTGTATCAGCGATTTTGGGAAATTCGATCACATGGTCGGAAAGTCGGTGGAAAACTCGGGCACTCGACATTTTTAATTTTCATGCGATTGACTTCAAACTCATTTTCAAGGTTCTATGGGCAGAAATTATAGGCGCGGTGGTCAAAGATTTTGGAAAATCTACCCCCAAAGTCAGAAAATTCGTGGAAAACTGTTGTATCAAACTTTTTTGATTATCGTCCGATTGGCTTCAACTCATTGTCAAAGCTCTTCATATTAAATAATTTGACACGTGTATCAGCGATTTTGGGAATTTCAGCTCCATGGTCGGAAAATCGGTGGAAAAGTCTGGTATTCGACATTTGTAATTTTCATGCGATTGGCTTCAAACTCATTTACAAGGTTCTCTGGGAAAAAATAATAGGCGCGGTGGTCAAAGATTTTGGAAAACCCACCCCCAAAGTTGGAAAATTCGTGGAAAACTGTTGTATGATACTTTTTTGATTATCGTCCAAATGACTTTAAACTCATTTTGCAAGCACTTTACATAAAATAATTCGACACGTGTATCACCGATTATTGGTAATTCAGCCCTATGCTCGGAAAATTTGTGGAAAGGTCTGTCACTCGACATTTTTACATTTTATGGGATTGGCTTCAAACTCGTTTTCAAAGTTCTACCTAAACTCATAATAGGCGCGGTGTCCAAAGATTTTGGAAAATCTATCATTAAGGTCGGAAAATACGCGGAGAACTGTTTTTGATTATCGTCCAATTGACTTCAAACTAATTTTCAAAATTCTGTTTATCATTCAATCATTTTGAAACTAATTTTCAAAGCACCTCACATTAAATAATTCGTCACATGTGCTACCGGTTTTGAAAAATACACGTGGATTTATACCAATTTCTAATATTTTTTATACTATACTAATATTTCCCCGGGCAAGGCCGGGATATTACCTGCTGGTTTATATATAAAAAAAAATGGGGGGATGAATAATTATTAATCAATCAAATTAATAATTCGTTATTACAAGTCACAAAAAAAGAAGAAAATAATAACACAAGTCATTGAACAAAACAAATGGAAAATCATAAGACCCGAAGAAACAAATAAAGTATAAAACGGAGCATCTCAGACAAACTGACAACATGCGCCCACTCCGCAACCTTCGACAGCCAGTGCGACTGTCCTTCCACCCAAGGCCGAGACAAGGTAGACGGGGCCGCAGACAGAGGCGGGCCAGCACACCGGACAGCACCACCACCGCGTCCACAACTACACCATCGCCACCAAGATCGCCGGTGGTTTCGCTAAGGGAGGCGAGCCCGTTGCTTTACGGGCCAGGGCGTTACTCCCCCTGCGCACGCCTCCACCACCAGCATGGCAACCGGCACGACCACTCACGCCGTTCCGCATGAGCAACTTTGGGTGGAGCACGGACGAGGACGACGTCCAGGTGGAATCCACCACCCAGGGATTCCCATCACCAAAGTTGCTCACGCCCCCAAAACCCCCAACGGCAAGGGCAGCGGCGGAAGATCCGAGGCAGCCACAGCGACCAACACAACGGGACCCACACGTGCAAGAGGTGATTATCATCTCCTCTGATTCCGAGGCCGAGGCTAACGCCGCGCCCGGATCCGAGGAGCAGCGTCTGCAAGGCCTCAGGTGGGCCCGGCAGCCCGTGGCCTATCGACGCATGTATTGCGGTGACTGGTGGCGATACGAGGCCACCGTAAAAGCCACGTGGGAGGGCCACCGTAAAAGCCACGTGGCCGCAACTCCACCGCGAGACAGCGAGGGACCCAATGCCGAACAGCAACGGGCGAAGATGGCGGAAGTGCTGAAGAAGCTGCACCAGCTGCAGCAACACCAACAACAGCACGAACAACAGCACCAGCGACAACAGGTAATTGCGTCAGCACTAACGCAACTAAGGCCACGAATGCAACAGCAGGTATCCTGCCCAATGGGGGAGTCGAGGCCCCGGACGGCCATGCAGCGACAAACTTCGTGGGCCGGACCGGGAAACGAGCGACGATGGCAGCAAATACCACAGGCAGAGTGGCCCACCCAGACCAACGCGATCGCCGCCAAACCCGAGAGCCAACACCGGACAGCCAGGATCGCCCTACACCACCAAAAGGGTAAAATGCGCGTATTCGCCGAGACAGCGTAAGCTAGATAACAAAAAAAAAAAAAAAGAAAATCAACTGAAATAAAACACTGATACACAAAAAAAAAAAAAACACTAAAACAATGAAAAAAAAAACGAAAGGCACATAGAAACACAATCGGGCGAGGTAATCTAAGGACTAAGGGGATAGCAAGGCTAAGAAATGCATGGGATGCCATAAACACGGTTTATAAACCTAGACAGTGAAATAAAAATAATAAATACAATAAAACACAAGGTAGCAACACACACATACATACACCACCGAGACAAGAAATGCCAACGCCGTGGAAAACGAAAGAATTAGTCCACGGGGCAAGAGAAAACATTGGGCCAGTTAAGAAATACACTGGCAGAATATCGGGGCAAGCCTGGGGCACTGAAAACAAAAGAAATTAGTAAATTAGACAAAATTTAAAATTAGTAAAGAAAACACTCACTCAAAACGACGCCAGCATGATCACGTGCATAACAGGAACCCGTTCAGTTGAACGAACCAGTTAACAACCCAGAGCGCGCAAGACTGCGTTAGCATCGGGCACAGCCACTGTTAACAGCATACAATGAGCATACACTGGCGCTAATGTCAATGTCAATGTCAATGTAAATGTCAACAAACACGAGCAAAACCCCTTTTTGATACGCCACTGGGTCGCGGCGACTTCACGCTCACAGCCGCTCTTGTGTTCGCGCTCGCTCTAGCACACGTACCCAGCAAATGCTGCGTTTCACACAGAGCGCGGCCGCCAGGACAAGCGCCGTTAAAGCTATTCGCGCGCCGTTGGAGATGAGCTTACGCCGTTAGTGCGTAAAAAGTGCATTCGATGTCCAATATGCAGCACTCGTTTGCACTAACGGCGATCAATACGTAGCGTCGTTATTTTACCGCTGTTGCTAGGCGAGCAAGCTGGCATCTGCGCCAAATTTAAGCCTAGCAACAATGCTGCTGGTATGCACCGCTAGGCGAGAGTTTGGAGAGTTTGCCGCCGCCGCGGCTCTGATATAGCCACCAAGCGGAGCCTGCCAGCAGCGGCAATAAAAGGGCGAGATCTGCGTGGGAGCGGGACAGTCAGCGAGAATATTAAAGTTGAGCAAGTCAAAGTGCGTGAGATTACAAGCGAGTGCGGGTACAGTTCCGGCAAAGTGTAAACGAGGGAAAATACGAGTACGAGCAACGGACGCGACCAAATACTCGGCCGATCTACATACACATCAGGAGCAGCCATCAAGACCTGCCATTTGGTCCATATTCCAGTGACATGCGAAGCCACTTGCCCCGACCCAGCCACTGATAGACTGGGAAGCGAGTCTTCTACCACGCGGCATAGCGAGATTTGGCTAAGCGGTGCAAACGCTTCGCCCACGGACCAAAGTGCAAACGTGAGTAAAGTGCCAGTAAGGTTTTGTGGAAATCCAGAGAAGAGGCCAACGGACAAACCTGGTTTAAACAGGGGTATCCTTGGTATCCTTCCTCAAGACTACGTAGGGCAAATCCGACGAGAACCAGCGGCCAAACCTGGTATAAACTGGAGACCCTTGGAAATCTCTAGGATCACGACAGGGCATTTTAGAGAGCACCAACGGCTAAGCCTGGTATAAACTTTGGTATCCTTGGTGCCACTCTAAGATAAAGGCAGAACAGTCACTCTTACGGATTCTGACGACAAAAACCTAATCTAAACTGGGGTAACCTCGGCGAGTCCTAGGGACAAGACACACAATACAATCGCGCTAAATTAGTCCGGGGACAAACCTGGGCAAAACTAGGAGTCCTCGAGATTTTGCGGAGCAAGGACGGGAGGAGACAGACCGGTGGACCAAATCTGGTCCAAACTGGAGTATCCCCGGTGCGTACGAGCAAGACATAGAGAACAGGAGAACAGCCACAGCGGAAACCCGGTCTAAACTGGGGTGCCAAGGCAAAGCAGGAGACATAGGAGAATTGGTGGTTAAAGCGAGCAGGTGAATCCAGGTCTAAACCGGAGTTGTACCACTCGCATACCTAGGGTCAGATATAGGCACACCACATTTGCACAGCAGCACCGGGGTTAACCGGTAGTATCCGAATTGCTGAGTCTCAAAGCGCTTAGCGAACGGGAAAAGCCAAAGAGAACATTGGGAAACTAGTACTACGGACATTTGGCAAGAGCGGCAACCACCATCGAAAACGGCAACGAGGGAGTAGATTTAAATATAAATATTGTACAACTTAAAGTATCCGGGTGAACCGGCAGAATATACATTGAAAACTAAAACTATTGATTTCTTACTTATCGCAAGTGTTGCAAATTATAAATTTGTTGGCACGAACTCCTGGTCGACCGAGGTAGACCCGGCAAAGCCAAAAGGTTCGTTACAGTATGGTCTATGTATGCAGATCGCACAAAGTAGATGTGATGTACTGCGAGCAATTCCAGGAAGCCGACCGTGCAACGTTGCTTGCCAAAAAGGAATTGGTTACAGATTTGTAGCCGAGAAGACAAGCAGGCAGTCTGCATGATACTGTTCAAGCATAAAGACTTGGTGGCGATCATATTAAAGAATGAGCAAAGTTTTAGAAGTATTACACCACCTGGACGCTCAGGACGCGCTGCTCGCGGTTTCGCGTCAGTTGTCGAAAATATTGACGCTCCGATATCAGAAGTGGGATCAACCCATCCTGATTCTCATTGGCGTGAGATTTTGGATCAGAAAAATCTAAATTGTATGCATCTATTAGAGCAGTGCAAACATCAAGTGCGACACAACCAAAAAAGTGTCTTTGCGAAAATTTTATCCCGATGCGGTTGGCGCCGATGCATATTCTTGGAGTACTACAGAGGATATGATAATTTCTGGGAACCCACTCGACGGTAGTGAACTCGTTATGGTGCTTAGCAATTCTTTGGAAGACAGCGTATCGCAGTGGCTCTCTCAGATATGTTTCCCTTGGATGACTTGGAGACAATTTAAGGAGTTATTTGCTCACCGATTTGTCGTCGTGGAAACGACCGCAGCTGCTCTTATAAAACTGCTTGGCGGGCGACCAAGCAGCGGTGAATGTTTATCGTCATACAGCAGCCGACTGGTTACATCGCTGATGGCCAAGATGAAAACAAGTAAGAATGCTCTAGTCGAGTATACCCGACTACGAAACTCCCTGTACCCAGGTCTAAGACTTCTAATCATATGTTCGTCTCTTACACCTGCACGCACACACGCGAGCCACAGCGTACGCAAGGCATTTTAAGTCGTGGCTGTGGTTGTTCTTCCCCCCTCGCTCCAGTACTGAATCTTGTTCGTTGAATAACTTCCGTGTTTATTATCCGATCGACTTGAAATCTAAACAGTAGATTAAGAGTGACCAAAGTAGTGTACATGCCAAATCCTAAAGCTATATCGTTAAAACTGTGGCTGTAAAACGTTTTGATCGATTTGCGGGGGAACGGGGTAAGATATCAGAGACTGGAAACAAACTTGATCTGCGTATGGTACAGGAACCTACATTCCAAATTTGGTGTCTCTAGCTCTTATAGTTGCTGAGATCGACGCGTTCATACAGACGAACAGACAGACGGACATGGCCAAATCGAAATCTCATTTGGTGCTGATCAAGAATATATGTACTTTATAGGGTCGGAGATGTCTCCTTCTGCCTGTTACATACTTTTGCACTAATCCAATACCCCGTTTTTACCCATTTTATAGGTACAGGGAGTAAAAAAACATAGAGCTGGAGGGAATAGTCGTGTCAGTTGTTCATGCAGCTCACATAGTCAATCGGCAAAAGCAACTGGTGTGCACAAAAGACATCAAGACCCGAAACGAGATGCAGCAACAATTGCAAGTTTATGAGATTGGGCAGCGTTCAGAGCAACTACACACAATGGGTCCAGAAACGATTCAGTATGTATGTAGCTCCTTGCAGATTTGTTACAAATTAGCTTCTTGTCAGCGAGGCAACGCCGGCTAGCTGTCGGTCCCAGGGCTGGATACGACCCAATGCCCGCTAAATGTAAACAAAAGTAAGAGACATACACCATCTCACAACAAGCACAACACAACAACAACAAAAACTACGCAACAACAAAACAAACAAACGAACGACTGCCAGATGGATGAGGTTTCGATGGTTTCACCTCGCACGCCCGCCCTGCCTGTGGTCCAACTCATCATGATTATTTGGGCCACCCTCTGCTGGAACGGTTGCGGCTGGCCTAATCCATGGCACAAGCCACGCGTCCTCCCTCTAAATTAATTTAAAAGTCCATGTTTTCCACTTCTATACTTAGTTTAATATTTATATCAGGGGTGCGCAGCGCCTATGCACACGACGCACATTCGTTTTTGTATTGCACATAGCAGATAGAAGTTTGTGATGCTTACACATACAGTGGATCGCAGCTTATTTCGTGCAGCTAAGAACTGAAAATGGTTAAGTGGTTACTTTGAAGCTCAGTATTTGGTTCAAACTCGCCCGATTTCCTTTTGGAATGACATGATCTTTGCAGACGAGTCCAAATTTAACATATTTGGATCCGATGGAAGACAGTATGTTTGGCGGCGACCAAATACTGAGCTTCAAAGTAACCACTTGAAACCTACGGTGAAGCATGGCGGGGGTCACGTTATGGTTTGGGCCTGTATGGCTGCCTCAGGTGTGGGCAATTTAGTTTTTATTGATGGCATCATGGATGCAAAGATGTACTTTTCAATATTGAAAGAAAATTTGTTGCAAAGTGCGGAAAAACTGGGCATACGGGAGCGGTTTCGTTATTACCAGGACAACGACCCCAAGCACACCGCGGCAATTGTGAAGACTTGGTTAATCTGGAACTGTCCCCATGTAATCAAAACGCCAACACAGTCACCAGACTTAAACGTCATTGAGAATTTGTGGGCAATTTTGGACACCGCCATAAGGAAACGCAAGATAGCCAACAAAACTGAGCTCAAACGTGCCATATTGGAGGAATGGCAAAAAATTTCACCAGAGACGACAAAAAAATTGGTTGCTTCCATGGAAAACCGCTTGAAGAATTCATTATAAACAAAGGAGGACATACTAAGTATTAAATATTAGAATTAAGAACAAAATGTTATTAAAAAGTAACTGCACGAAATAAGCTGCGGCGTGAAGAAAGCCTTCAATTTATGTTTTTGGTATATATTATTGTTTTGTTTTTATAATTAATAAAATTGTTTATGTTTATTATAAAGTTAATGTTAAACCTTAAATTACTGCATTTAAACTTTATTGATATCTTTGATAGTTTAGCCGCAGTAACGATTTCAATTTTCAGTTCTTAGCTGCACGAAATAAGCTGCGATCCACTGTAGGTAAGCTTCTGGTGCACATTGAGAAACTACACAAACAATTTTTCACTTTTCGCTTTCCGTCAACTTTCGTTGCTGGCAATCCAAAAACAATTCTATTGCTTCGTTTTTTCTGTGTTAATTCGAATGTATTTTGTTGTTGGCTTATCATTTATGATGCACTGAAAAACGGAAAGCTTCACTTCGTTGTGAACCCTCCGACGCATGTGTTCTATTCACATTTTTTAAATTGTCATTTCGTTTTTTCACTACTAAAACTATCATTAACAAAAATTAAAATAAATATCGATAAATTTTTAAATCACCATTAATCATAAGCATATTCTATTTTTTTTACTTTTTTGACGAAACATGTTCCTATTTTTTTCTGTGTACACATTGAGATAAAAAAAAAGTTTGTTACATATGTGCGTGCGATTTCTTTTATTTCTATTGATGCGTGCACATCCATAAGGCAGCTTTGCGCACCCCTGATTTATATTGTGACCCTAATATAAACTTCATTTAATTTAATTTAATTTAATTTAATGTTAGCTTTAAATAAATAAATAACAAATGTTTGTATACAATTATTGAAATTATAATAATAATGAAAACTTAAGACATTATAAAAATTGAAATTCAAACACCAAAACATTTATATATAAACATTTTAATTAAGTGCAAAGAATAAAATATATATAATGAAAGTCCCATAAACTTTCATGCACGTATATAAAATGCATGCTTCTGCTATACAATCTGTCTCATCTATGGTTTCTGATCGTGATTTTCTTGCAGTTCTTGGTGACTTTAATATCGCCGGAACTACCTGGATTTCAAGTCCCGATTCTAGCGTGTTGACTCCCACATCTCAGCACGATTTTATTGAAAGTTTATTTGGGATGTCATTGTGTCAAATCAATGATATCCCAAATTCTTCACATAAAATGCTTGATCTTGTTTTTGTCTTGGATTCCTCATTCTATTCTGTCTCCCGTACTGAACCTATATCCACTCCTGAAGATCCTTATCACCCAACTTTGGAGGTGTTGATTGACTTACCAGCCAGTTTGCCAAGCCCTGGTAGAGAACCGGCTGAGCGAGTTCGTCAATTTCGGAAAACCGATTTTACTAAACTTGCTCAGCTCCTATCCCAGACTGACTGGTCCCAGCTGTACATGTGTAGAGACATGGATTGTGCAATCAATTACTTTTATTCTACCTTAAATTCATTATTTGATTCCTGTGTCCCGTTTTGTAACCCTCGTAGGTCTAACAAACCTGTGTGGTTTACACGTGAATTGATAAACTTAAAAAATAGAAAGTCGAGATTGTACAAAAAGTTCAAGGAATCTGGCTCTTCCTCGGATTTCTCTCGCTATTTGATTGCCCGATCTAACTTCTCTGCACTTAATTTACACTGTTATAACAACTACCTCAGGAGCTGTAGGTTACAGTTTCAGCGGGATCCTAAAAGGTTTTATAACTTCGATAATGCGAAGCGTAGGTCATCAACATTTCCATCAACTGTATTTTTTGATAAAAAGACAGCTGACTCATATCAGGCTATCGCCGATCTTTTTGCCGAATTTTTTCAAACGACTTACAGTTCACAACCTTATCAATTGCTTTCGCCTTATCCTTATCAGGTAATTAACTCCAATTGCATTTTTGGGCCTTTAATCACTGAAAGCTCGCTTCTACGTGATTTGAAGTCTATTAACCCCGTATTTTCTCCGGGACCTGATGGAGTACCAGGCTGTGTGCTCAAGTACTGTGCTGAAGGTATTTTTAAGCCATTATTTGTTCTTTTTAATTTGTCCGTAGAGTTGTGCTCTTTCCCCAATATTTGGAAAGAATCATTTATTATTCCTCTCCATAAAAAAGGAAACAAGTCTAATGTTGAGAACTATAGAGGTATTTCTAAGTTGTCTGCTATTCCTAAGATTTTTGAGAAAATTATAACTTCTCAACTTCAACATTTATGTAGATCTATAATCTCACCCTGCCAGTATGGGTTTGTGAAATATAGATCTACTACCACTAACCTATTGGAATTCACTTCTCTTGTTATTAAGGGATTTCAATCTAAAATGCAAACAGATGTTATTTATACTGATTTCAGTAAGGCTTTTGATTCTGTTAATCATTCTCTTTTACTTCACAAGATTCATCTTCTAGGATTTCCAAATAACTTAATTATTTGGATTTCTAACTATTTAACTCTTAGAACCCAAAAGGTTTATTTCAAAGGCTTTGTCTCTAAGTCTGTTCAAGTTACTTCCGGAGTACCACAAGGAAGTCATCTTGGCCCCTTATTATTTACTCTTTTCATCAATGACCTTCCTTCTGTCGTAAATTACTCTCGGGTGCTGATGTATGCCGATGATGTTAAACTTTGTCTGTCATCTACTGATTTCCTATCTGGTCAAAGGTTGCAAACTGATCTTGACAGTTTTCAAGCCTGGTGTCGGGTAAATTTATTAAATCTTAATTGTGGTAAGTGTAAAAAAATGTCCTTTTACAGGCGAATGCCTTTTTTTAACAGTTATATTCTTAATGGTAAGCCGCTTGTTCGAATTGAGTCGGTTGATGATTTGGGTATCCTTTTAGATTCCAAGCTTCCAAACATATCTTTTCCACCGTTAATCGTGCCTTTGGTCTCCTGGGTTTCATTAAGCGTTGGTCTAAAGAATTTAACGATCCTTACATTACTAAAACTCTATATACTTCGCTCGTTCGACCTATTCTTGAATATGGGTCTTGTATTTGGTGTCCCCAGTACAAGATTCATCAGGATAGAATAGAATCGGTTCAAAAACAATTTCTTCTCTTTGCACTCCGGGGTCTTAACTGGAATCCTAATACTCAGTTGCCTTCTTATCGTAGTAGACTTTTACTAATAAATCTTCCTTCTCTTTCTGATCGTAGAACCATGCTTTGTGTAATTTTTTTACACAATCTAATTAAAGGGGAAATTGATTCTTCTGAATTAATTAGCCAGATTAGTTTTGCAGTTCCGTTCAGAAATTCCAGAAACTTTCTTCCCCTTTGTCTTCAAGTTTGTAACACTAACTATGCTATCCATAACCCTTTTCGTATCATATGTTCTAATTATAACAATCTTTATCACTTAATATGTAATGCTAGTTCTATTTCCTTACTTAGAACTTCAATTTTATGTTATCTGTGTAATCTATAGTTTTTTGTATATTATTTAATTTATGTAGAACTTTTATTTAGTCTGTTCGTATTTATATGTTTCGCGATCTTCGTTACCGCACGTTATGCGGCGCGCCCCTCGGTCGGTTGGGCGGGAGGTGGGTTTGCATTTTGCCTGGGTCCGCGCGTTAACAAGCCCATGCTTGGTGTCGTTTGGGCCACTTGAATATACTGCCCGTTTAGTACATCAACGTCCGAAATATAAAAAAATGCCATGGGAATAAATTATGTCATGCGAGAATTAATAAGCAGTTAAGAAAGCGCCAATAACCAACCTACACCTACCAAGAGCTCTCGTTAAGGGTCAGGGAGGGGTAAAAATAATATATATTGAATTATAAAATAATAATAACATTCGAAACAATTGCAAGATATACTTGAGCCCGCGACATCACATACGGGTTAATGAGTTTTTTGTGGTCAGCTGTTTGGCAGCTAATATGTGTGCACAAATGTTAAATGTGTTGGTGTTGAAAATGAACAGGGTCGATGCACTCTCAGATGCAAAGAAGGTAAATATTACAAAAATCCAAATTAAATAAATTAATGAACATACTAATAAATAATTAAACATTACAGGAACGCGCAATTCAACTTTGTTGCTGGAGTTTGCATTTCCGGCAGCAATTGAAGATGCGCAGCAGAATTTGCGCACACACAAGGCACATATGCAGATATGTTTGTAGACTTGTGCGTGTTGCGCAAATGCATGCGCCACAATAAATAGACACAATGGCCAAACACATGTGAGCTTGCACTATTTTCTAAAAGTGTCACTACACATAACTTCATTCTGCCTTTTACAGGGTATAGGGGGCTGTATGGCCTGGCCGAAAACTTGCACTGCCCGGTGTGGGCTTGAAAATGCGGATCAGCTGCGAGGCTGCCGATACCAATGGGACAGACTCACTTATGTATATCGCTGCAGCTGGATGGTGATGGTGGCCTTAGATTTGGTCCGCTGTGTTCAGCTCCAACACACTTGTCCGCCAATTGCCAGTGCGTTTCTTGACGTGTGTTTCAATAGTCGAACAGAAAAACCCACTGACCCGGCTGCTGCGTCGCTCTTCCGGGCCAGGCTGCCGAGAATAAAGAGAATATCACACACGGGGCACTGGGCAGATCGAATATTGATACTCACATGCTCGGAGTTACACACAATTACACAAAAAAAAAAAAAACTCCAAATTATAATGTGCTGCCTTGCTGCGTGCATCTAACCTTGGCAATCCCGCGCCATTTGCCTTTTCACACCTTTTTATCCCCTTCAAGCGCCTGCGAACCCACACCAATACATATCTGTTTTCCCCACAGTACTCGCCGCCTGCTCCCCGCTACAGTTCATTTCATTTCATTTATTCACAGTAAAGTAATTATGTGTATTTGTGTGTGTCCTAATATTAATTACAATAAGGAGTTCAGACTTCATAGCCTTTTCTGCCTAAGTATATACATAGAACTTTTAATCAAAAAATTATAGCTATTAAAAATATTAAAGTGTTGGAAAAAATTTTTTTACAAAAACCCATGAAACCGCTACAGTTACATTCCCCTCGACACTGCTTAATAAACTAAACGATATTTGATTATTGAGCCCTGGTCGTATGCGCGTTGCCACTTCACCCAGGTACAAAATGGAACACCACCACGAGTAGGTGGACTGACCCAGGATGACCAATCTACGCGTGGGCATGATTACCGGCCTACAAACTTGGCTACTCTCATACCGGCGTGCCCTATATTCTTATGCAGACGTGTCCAACGTAGGCCACACCCACATACGCCTACACCCGCAAATTTTTGGCGTGGTATATTCCAATTGAACGACCGTTGAGATCCTTTAGTGCGTACGCGTTGTTACCTACTGGCTTGATCACTCGACATCTGATGAACTTACCTGCGAACTTGGCATTGAAGCATTTGCCAAAGTCGCTCAGCACGAAATTGCGACGATACACCTCATGTCCAGCCTTCGAGAAGAACAGCCGTGATCGCCGATAATATCTCGCGTTGCTACGCTTATACGGCTGATGTAACTTCTTCGTTATCTTCTCTTGAATAAGCTGTCGCTTATCTTGAGCCTCCAGCAAGGACACCTCATGTTCTCGGATGGATCGCAAACTCTTCGCAAACTTGTAGCATTGATCCATGCAAATACATTTGATGTCCGAAAACTGCAAAAAATGGAGTTACACCAGTTGCCTCATGCACCGAGTTTCGAATGGCCAACTCTATCTCGGGCAGATGCGCATCCCATTCGCGATGAACGTCCGCCAAATATGTTCGAATCGTGTTGAGAACTGTCCGATTAACGCGTTCAGCTGCGTTGCTCCGCGGCGAATGTACTGCTGTTCTCATGTGTGTGATTCCAAACGCCATAATCATATCCTGGAACGTCTTCGATTTGAATTGTGGTCCATTATCGGAGTGAATTTGCTCAGGCACTCGAAATTTGTAGAACACCTCATGGACAAGGAAACTAACCACCTCTGCTGCTGTTGCTGACTTCATGGTCTTGAGAAAGGTGAATTTGGAAAAATTGTCAACCACGATAAATATCCAAGCCTGTCCGTTTTTCGATCGTGAATATTTACCCCAAAGTCGACGTATAGTTTTTGGAGTGGACGCTCCTTGACCACCTCCTGTCTAATCCCAACCTTAATGCGATGATTCTGCGCTTTCGACTCCTTGCAAATGCTACAACGTTGGATGAAGTCGCGTACTTCCAATGCCATGTTCGCCCAGTAGTACAGCATGCGCAACAGATGGAGTGTTTTCGCGATCCCACCGTGTGCTGCCTTTTCGTCTGTGTGTGCGCGCTCTATCAGCGTCGACGTCAATTTCGGCACCCACAACTTCCAAACGGAGCCTTCCAACTGGTCGTCAAATCGTTCGAAGCGCATGCGCTTGAATATCATGCCGCCTGCGATCCGGATATCGGGTAAGTGCTTTTGATCTTTCGTTGACTAACTTCTGGTATCCCTTAGAATCAAACTCCACGGTATCAAAGCCCAGAACGCTGCTCGGATCTACTTTCAGCTCTTCGATGTTTCGCGACAATGTGTCGGCAACAACGTTGTCTACGCCTTTTCGGTGTTCAATTCCGAAGTCAAATGCCTGAGGTTGGAGAGACCATCGAGCCAAGCGACCATCCAAGTTCTTGAGCGTCATGAGCCACTTGAGGCAGGCGTGATCTGTGATCACCGTAAACGGCATCAGTTCTACATATGGGCGGAGTATGTGTTTGAATTGCAGCACATAAACCGAATTCGTTTTTGTTTGCCGTAACTAGCACTTCAAGTGCTAGGTAGGCAGCGGAGATTGAGTCAAGAGAGACTATTTTATTGAGCAAACTATGGTCTATTTATATTAATAACATTGGTACAAAAAGTGCTTATTGATTATGTGTGTTAAAGTGCATATTGATGTATTGGTTAATTTAGGTCAGTGTAGTAAGCATTATACTGTATGCGATCATTCGCATGCAATAAGCAATAAGTGCATGTGCGCAGTCAGCAACTTTGTGGTTGTTGTCTTTGTTGCGGCTAGGGTGAGCTTTTTCACTAGTACCTCTGACTCAAATAGTCAGCAATTAATCCAATTGTCAAATTATTTCGCGGCTAGAGTGAACCCTTTCACTAGCACTTCTGACTCAAAATAGTCAGCAATTAATCCAATTGTTTGAACCACCAAAATGCAAAACAAAACGCACGAACACTGCTTCTGTTTAAAGCAAATACAATTTGGGATTTAATGGCAATATTTAACAATGTTTGTTGCACAAAAGGTTGTTTAATGTAAGTCAAACGACAGGCCAATGTGCTTGCCGCTTCTTACAATTTTGATTCCGAGACGAACAGTTCGATATGATAGATAATTTTACACTGAGAGCCGAATTCAAGATCGGCTGCAGCTGAACCAAAAGGGTCCAGCGCAGGCGACAAAAGAGTAAGCTACAAATGAGCGCAATGAGTGCATTTGTTCGAAATTACATTTTGTTTGTGCTGCCAACGTCTAAGCTACGCTGCCTGGTGAGGCGCTGAGCCGAACATTCTTCCCCCTGTTGGAGGACCCGAGACTTCAACGTCCCTCTTTGGCAGCGAACACAGCTTTGCAATAGTCCTAGTTGTGATTCCAGTGGCAGTCTTCAGTTCCGCGACTCGTGCTACGCCATCCGCCCCGACGATCAGCTTGGTTACTCTTGCCAGAGGCCAACTGAGAGGGGGAAGATTCTCGTTCTTTATGAGAACAACGTCGCCGACACCAAGTCCAGGTTGATCAGATCTCCACTTAGACCTCTCCTGCAGGAGAGTCAGGTACTCTTCTTGCCACCGTGACCAGAACGTTTGCTGAAGATAAGAGACGCGCTGCCATCGATCGAGGCGATTGAAGTTTAATCCAGTGATATCTGGAACAGCAGGCGGTGCTGTACCCAATAAATGAGCTGGTGTCAAAACATTAAGATCATCTGGATGCTCTGTTACTTGAAGTAATGGGCGTGAATTAATGATTGCAGTGATATGACAAACAAGTGTACGCAGATCACAAAACTAAGGAGCGAACTAGCAATTCTAAATGCACGGCCTTAGTCGCAAAGCAAATGAATACGGAGATATAGCATATGATTGGTGGCCTGGTGCAAACTTTGCTTTTATAATAAAATGGACCACAAAAATCTACTCCGGTGATCATGAAAGTGTACGCCGAGTCATCCACTCACTCCTTTGGCAAGTCCGCCATGATGTGTTGAAGCAATCGCGGTCTTGCTCTGAAACATGATACATTTGTTGACGACGCTCAAAACAGTTCTCCGACCACCAATAGGCCAATACTGATGCCGAATCATTGCCAACAACGCTCGTGGTCCAGCGTGCAAATTTCGCTCATGGAAGTATATAATCATCGCCTTAGTGACAGGATGACCCTTAGGGAGTATGATAGGATGGCGAGCGCAAAAGTCAAGTGATGAATTCCTCAGCCTCCCACCAACGCGCAAAATACCAAATTTATCAACAAAGGGATCAAGTGATGAAATAGAGCTAGACGAAGACGCACGCCCGTTATCCTTGATATGCCTGTAGTCCGACCACAAATGCGCTTGCTGAATTGAACGAATAAGCATCCGGTTGCCTCCAGCTATGTCAGCTACTGTTAATCCAACAGATTTACTTCCCTTCTGAAACTTGAACATGAATCCAAACATGCGTTGCAATTTGTAGAAGGAGTTTGCATATTTATGTACTTCTGTAATGTCGACAAAAGGCAAACTGCAATCAGAACCCGCTTCCGAAGCTCTAAAAGTGGCGCCTTTGAAATTGATGTCGCTGGCCACGTGCTCTTATCATTTGAAAGAAAAATTGGTCCATGAAACCATAATCGAGACAGCAGCAAATCCGTAGGCAAAGCACCTCTTGATAAAATGTTGGTGGGACATACCGCCATTCCATCTGCGCTGTCAGCTTCTGAATGCTGGCGACTCTATTCGATACGAATATATTGAATTGCGTCGGCTCATTCCGAATCCAAGACAGAGCAGTTGTTGAGTCTGACCAACAGTTAAACTTTCCAGCAAACAGTTGTATACTCGAGATCTCGTTAATAAGCTTAGAGAGCAATGCAGCACCACAAAGCTCAAGCTTTGGGACTGTAAGAGCCTTGAGAGGAGCCACACGGGATCTGGAACATAAAAGATGACCATGCGTATTTTCAGTGGACTTCGATACGATATAAATGCATGCTCCGTAAGCATGTATGCTGAGATCGTAGAAACCATGAACGTCAACTTCTGAATGTGGATATGAGACCAAACGTGGAAAAACAAAACGCGTCGAATATGATAGATTATCGCAAAAAGTCATCCATGCAGTTGTGAGAGAGACTGGCAAACTCTCATCCCATTGAAGCCTTTCCTTCTACAAGAGCTGCAAAAATATTTTCGCTTTCGTTATGACCGGCCCAATCAAGCCGAGAGGGTCATAGAAGCGAGCAATGGTGGACAGCATAGAGCGCTCCGTTGGCCTTAAAGACAGCTGCTTGGGCGAAACAGAGAAAAATAAATCGTCTGAAGCAGGATCCCAAGATAATCCAAGTGCCTTCGTGAAATCAGTTCAATCATGGAGCTTCAATAACTGTTCTTTATCCTGGCTAGGGATTCCACTCAGCAATTCCGGAGCATTAGAGCACCATTTTCTAATCTGAAAATTGCCCTTAGCCAACAATTCAGAAGTCTGCTTCATGATTGCGGTAACTTCATCCACAGAATCTCCTCCAGTCATTAAATCGTCGACGTAAAAATCGCGCTTTAGTATGACTGAGCCAATTGGAAATGCCTCTTGCTCATCCTTAGATAACTGCAATAATGATTGCGCCGCAGATTGTGACAAATGCAATGCACCAGCTTGCGCTGACGAAATTGGCGTATTGAAGTGAAGCAATGTATGATGCTTCATACCACAGGTGCGACACCCACTCGATTTACAGGCACGCACCTGATGACTTTTTCTCAAACAATTCAGGCATAAGTCAAGCTTCTTTCCCTCCTTAAGCCAAAGCGAAGGTGACAGGTTGCCAAAAAATGTGCATGAATATATAGCATGCCCTTGCTTGCCACAAAATCCACAAACGGAATTACAAGAGTTAGTTGCTACAAATGTACTTCTACTGTTGTTAATTTTGTTGCTCTTTCCAACCTGCTTGCCAGGCGAGTAGGTTGCCGTGGCATGTTCCATATTTTCCATTCGATGGCATCGAGCATCCAAGAACGCTGTAAATTCGGCAATCGATGGTATCTCGGCCATTGATACATATTCCTCCCATTTAGATTGCGTTGCGCTGTCCATTTTTTGAAGAAGCATGTAAATTGGCATGCATCCAGCTATTTGCTCTGCACTTCCCATTGCCTGCAAAGCGCGAAAGTGCGCATTCAGGCTCAAAACCGAAAACTGAGTAAGCGTGAAGAAACGGACACTGTACTTGTTTGTATAAGACACGCACTAACGGTAAATGTGCATATGTATGTATGTATGCAACTATGCGCACATTGCTAACAAGCAAGAGCAATTGTTTTAAATAATAATTAACAAATTATTAAATCACGTCGGGGTCACCAAATTATGTTGCGGCTAGGGTAAGCTTTTTCACTAGCACCTCTGACTCAAATAGTCAGCAATTAATCCAATTGTCAAATTATTTCGCGGCTAGAGTGAACCCTTTCACTAGCACTTCTGACTCAAAATAGTCAGCAATTAATCCAATTGTTTGAACCACCAAAATGCAAAACAAAACGCACGAACACTGCTTCTGTTTAAAGCAAATACAATTTGGGGCTTATTGGCAATATTTAACAATGTTTGTTGCACAAAAGGTTGTTTAATGTAAGTCAAACGACAGGCCAACGTGCTTGCCGCTTGTGACAATTTTGATTCCGAGACGAACAGTTCGATATGATAGATAATTTTACACTGAGAGCCGAATTCAAGATCGGCTGCAGCTGAACCAAAAGGGTCCAGCGCGGGCGACAAAAGAGTAAGCTACAAATGAGCGCAATGAGTGCATTTGTTCGAAACTACATTTTGTTTGTGTTGCCAACGTCTAAGCTGCGCTGCCTGGTGAGGCGCTCAACGGAACAGTCTTGCTAGCCTAAATATTGCTAAAGTGTCAATTGGACGGTTTTATATATTTAGTGTGTGTATTCCTTATGTATTTTGCAAATATTAATGTTGCATTTAGGTCATAAGTGTTGTGGTTTATTTAGATATTACGGTAGGTCTTAACATTCTCCCGGCCGTTGAATCGGTGATTCAACTATCACTTAGCTCGAACGAGAAATTCCATGGGGAGTGTTCTGGATGTCGAGGTTCCTTGGTGTCTTCTGGTGTTAGTGAGGTTGACCATGGTTTGCATTAACACTTTTGGGTTTTTCAGATGGCTGCTATTACTGACAGTAGTGATATTAACAATCCCACATAAGCATGGTGGTGATGGTGGATGTTGTTGTCTTCACGAGGTAGGTTGAGCTGCCGGTTTGTCTTCAATTGCCTTTGAAGATCTGTGAGCTCATGGTCCAGCATATCCATGCTGGAGGTTTGTTGCAGGGTTGGTGCTGTAGTAGTGGAATCGGTGGGATCTAGGTTTCCAAATCGTGCGTGTGGGATTTGAACTTTGCTAATTGTTGCCCCGAACGAAGTGATGCTGATGTCTGCATTTCGTGCGGTGCACCCGGCGGACAATGTCAGAAGTCCGGTTCCATTCAGTTGTATGGTGGTTGGAATATTGTTGCACACCGCCTTCAACTTCACTGTTTTGTTTGTAGCAAAGATCCACTTATTCGGCTGGTGGGTTCTGGACCAGATAACCTTACTTCTCATGTGTATCGTCTGGAAAAAAGTCGTTGTTATGTTGTTGAACAACTGGAACTCGCATCGAGTCTCGACACTTAAAACTGCCTGGTGGTCAAAGCAAATATAGCTATTGCTTGGAAGCATGATACATCGTTGTAGGTCTTCAGGTGTGAGTCCCACAAACTGATCTCTATGGTTGTTGACTGCAATGATGGGTGTTTTTATGTCCACGATTCTCCAGCCCTCTGTATTTATGAACGGTATTGGCACGATGCTGAAGATTTCTAGTTCCGTTGTTGATACTAAGGGCATCGTGATTTTGAATATGACGTGTCCATTAGTTGTGGTGCCTTCAACACGCATGATTCTGTATATTTGGATCAGCAGTGGAGACGGGTGACATTTGATCTGGTTGAAGATGGTCCCGTATTTGGTGAAGTTGGTTTCTTAATTGTTTGGGCGAGATTAATATTGGGCTGATTGATCTATGTCGTATACCCGTTAACACTTTAACACTATATCAGCTTGTATGCGTTCAAGACTTGCAGCGAGCAGCGTTAGTGAGGCAGCTAACATTATGCTGGCTTCCTAAAGGTGAACTCCAGAATACTTTCTTTTTCCTTATTTATGGTGTCGATATGCTGTTCCAATAGCTTGAGCCGCTTGTCTGTCGATGTCTTATCTCGTCTCATCACGTTGATTGTTGCATGAAGTATCGAGGTGTGATTTTCGAACAACTCCAGTAGGAAGACTTTGTTTGTTTTTACCGTTTCAATCGTTTCTGACATTTTCTCTGCATAGTTTGAGTCGAGTACCCCAAACATGCTGCTCGCGATATTTTCAACGAAGTCAAATGGGGATCTGCGTTGCCGTGAACTTCCCATTAATGCGTTTTCGCCTTGAAGTTCTTCAAGTGTATGATGAAAGTTTTGTAGCTCCAGCCACATATATCCGAGATGGGTTACTCCAGTTGAGAATGTTTTCATATCTTGATTATATGAATTTAGGTCGTAATACGTTAGTATCGTCCACTCAGAATTCGCCATCTTCGATGTACCAATTTTTTCATAGAAAATTCCAGGCTTATTGGCAAATTTTGTAACTGCAATTGGCTCAGATAGCGCCAGTGGTAATATAAGCAGTATTGCTATTAGCATTGTTGTGACTAACGGCAGGGATAGTTTTCTCCTTTGTGTGGGAGGTTCGTTATCCTCGTCGAATTTGTCCTTGGTTGTGGGGCGTCGATTGATGGATCGTTTATATACTCCAGATGCTGTTTTTACGTCCACAACTCGGATATGATTATTTAATCCTGGATATGTTTTTATGATCCGTCCCAACGGCCACTGCATTGCTGGCAGGTTATCTTCCATGATTATCACTAGCAGACCTTCCCTTATGTCAGGTGTTCAAGTTTTCCATTTGTAGCGATACTGAAGCTCTTGTAGATATTTCTGTGACCATTGTTTCCAAAATAAGTGTTTTATTCTGAAGGCTTGCTCCCAGCGTTTCACCAGTGTTTTTCCACCTAAATCAATGTTTGCATCTGGAGGAGCAGTTAGTGGTTCTCCAATTAGGAAGTGTCCAGGTGTGAGTGCTGCTATATCTGTTAGGTCATTTGACAATGGAGTGATTGGGCGTGAGTTGAGTACGGCTTCAATTTCGATTATCACTGTGTTCAGCTCATCGAACGTTAGATTTGCAGTTGTGGTGGTGGTGAGCAGCAATCTTTTCGCTGATTTTACTGTTGCTTCCCATAGCCTGCCAAATGATGGTGCGCGTGGTGGAATGAACTTAAAGTTCACTTGCCATCTACTGCAGTGCTCAATAATTTGCTGTGCAGACTTATCAGAATAGATGGCCCTTTCCAAATCCTTTAATTGGTTATTGGCGCCGATGAAGTTTCTAGCATTGTCGCAGTGGATCGTTTGACATTTCCCACGACGACCCAAAAAGCGCCGAAGAGCTGCCAGAAATGCATCTGTCGTTAGATCGCTCACCTATTCCAGATGGACCGCCTTTGTGGCGAAGCAGCAAAAGACTGCTATATATGCTTTATCAGGCCTTTTACCTCTTATCTTGTGGTGGATCCCGAAAGGTCCGCAGTAATCTACGCCAGTGCTGAGCAAATTTCCCATTATTTGCTGCATAAGCTTGGGTTTGGCTCTGGTGCCTTTAACACAGCCACGTATTATTATATTCCTGACCATGGTTTTGTCCTTGAGAATCCATACTTGCTGCCGTGCAATCGCTCCTAAAGCTTGGGAGCCGCAATGCTTGTTGTCTTCATGTAGTACTCTCAGCAGCATTTTTACAATCGGATCATTGTATGGTAACAAGATCGGGTGTTTGGCGTCATATGGTAGTTCTGAGTGCTCCAATCTACCTCCGACGCGAATGAGACCATTTTCTAGACGTGGTGTCAATGAGCTGATAACGCTCTTTTTGTCGACAATGTTATGACGACAAGGAAATTTTTTAGATCACTCGCGAACTCTGTCTGTTGTATGGTTCGCAAAATTATTGTTCGTGCGTTATCCAGTTCCATTGCACATAGGGCTGTGGTTGAGCTTCTCCTCTCCTTATAACAGAACCGCAACATGTAGGCTACGATCCGTTGTAATTAATGGAATGAATTGCTATGCTTGCAATTATATATCTCTTCTCCTTGCGTTGCTTGAGCGATTGCCAAGCCCACATGTTTTGTCTTTCGTTCCAGATTGCTGGGTGGGACTATTGGAGACGTGATTCACCTTTCTCGTGGGCCATGGAGGAATAGAGGTCCATAAAGCCATTTGCTGTCGTTGGGTAGTTTCCTTGCGGTAGTTCCTCTGGAGAGCACATCAGCCGCATTATTTGTTGATGAGACGTGGTTCCATTGTGATGGCCGTGAGGAGGCATAAATTTTGGCAATGCGGTTGGCCACGAAGGTATGATATGTTGAAGCTGAGGCGTTTATCCATGCTAGTACTACCGTGGAATCTGTCCAGAAGTAACCCTTCACTGTTTCGGGGGTCAACCCAAGATCCTTTCGGACACGTTTAGTGAGTTCTGCGCCAAGTACTGCAGCGCAGAGTTCTAAGCGTGGCAACGACTGTTTTGCCATTGGTGCAACTCGCGATTTTGAACACAGTAGTCGAACAGATATTTGCTTGTTTTTATACGTGGCTCGTATATAAACTGCAGCTCCATACGCCTTTTCAGATGCATCCACAAATGTGTGTATCTCCTTGCTTGACGGTGTTTTCCATCGAAAATGTGTCTTGGAATCTGCATTACAGTCAGCTCTTGGATGTCTTCTCTGTAGGACTGCCATTCATTGCACAAATGTGTTGGCAAATTTTCATCCCAGTCAAATTTTTCCTCCCATAAATGTTGCATAAATATTTTTGCTCGTACAACGACAGGTGCAAATAGGCCCAATGGGTCGAATATTTGCGCTAACTCGGAGCACACAACTCGCTTGGTTATTTGTGTTGTTTGGCTGCCTTTGGTTCTTCCACGGAGCTGGTTCTTTTTGGGTATCCATATAAGACCCAGAGTTTTTACACAGTGATGGTCCAGTGATTCACCCAGATTAACATCATTGACAGTGTCTTCCTTTGGAATTCCCTTTAGGATTTGCTCATTACTTGAACACCATTTTCGCAGCTTAAACCCTGAGGGAAGCAGTTTTTTGTTTAGCTCCTCCTGCATTAGAACTGCTTCATGCGTTGAGTCTGCTCCTGTCAGGCAATCGTCCACATTATTATTATTATTATTATTATTATTATTATTAGTGATGGGAGCGTTGCACTGCGACCTATGAGATCTATTGTGCCCCCTTCTAAGCCTAAAGCTCACTCATCAACCCTATCTCCTGCATGAATGCAAGGATCTTGGTCGGATCTAGAGTACCTATATCGTTTGTCTGAAGGAAAAACCCACCCAGGTACCTGTTTCTTCTTCTGGTAAGGGCAGTGCAGTCTGCTAGTATGTGTGATGAGGTTTCAGCCTCCATTTCACAGAATCTGCATGTCCCGCTTCTTACAATTCCTAGTTTGCTTAGGTGGTTTCTCAGTCTACAGTGCCCAGTCAGAAGGCCGGTGACTATTCTAAGTGAATTCTTCCCTAATGGTATTAATTGCTTGAATCTTTTGAGATTATAGTTTCCTAAGAGTGACTTTGCCTGTCTTAGACCTGGTGTATTTCTCCAGCTTGACTGCCTTCTGTTGTCCTCTTCTATCCTGAGATGTTCTCTTATTGTATGTCTTCCTATGCCACAGAACGGTTCTGGGCCTACCAGAGATTTTCCTGCTCCTAACTTAGCCAGTTCATCAGCTGCTTCGTTCCCGGGTATATCTTTGTGCCCTGGGATCCATCTGAGGGCAAGCCTATTTTTCCTGCCTAGTTGGTCCAATTTGGTTCGCACTTCTCGAACCAACTTCGAAGAGATTGTTGGGCTGCTTAAAGCGCTAATTGCTGCTTGGCTATCAGAGAGTATGGCTATGCTTCTGCTCTGATAGTTTCGTAGGATGTTGAATTCAGCACATCTCCCGATGGCGCATACCTCAGCTTGGAAGATGCTGGTGTATTTGCCTAAAGGTTCGTGGTATTTAATCCGAGGGCCCACCACCCCAAGGCCAGTGCCTTGGTTTGTTAGGGATCCATCAGTGTACCACGTGATTGTGTGATTCTCCATGGGATGTATATCTTCTAGACACGTCCAGTTCTTTTTGTTGCAAAGGTGAACTTCAAAGTGACGCTCGAAGAGTAGCTCGGCGGTCATCTCATCCCTCGGTTGCATGAGTAGGGGGGGTTCTCTTTCTAACCTGTTAGCATCTTCCATGCTAATACCATTCTTACCCACTCCTATAGATGATATTCTGAGAAGGGTTGCCTTTCGTTGGAGTTCAATCGTGTGATTGAGTGGAGTTAGCTCCATTAAAACTTCTAGGGCCGTTGTCGGACAGGTGCGCATTGCTCCTGTCATGCAGACGCAGGCCATTCTCTGCAGTCTTTGTAGTTGCTTCTGCACGGTGACGAGTTGTGCTCTGTCCCCCCAGGCGATGACCCCATACGTGATCATCGGCCTAACTATCATAAGATATAGCCATCTTATTAGTGCCCCACGATTTTCCAGCTATACTTCTGCAGGTATATAGTGCCCTCGAGCACTTATCCAGTGTATTCTTTACATGTGATGCAAAGTTTAATTTGCTATCAAGGGTAACTCCTAGGTACTTAACCTCCCTGCTGGTTACTAAGGTAGTTCCTGCTAGTACTATTTGCTTCATCCTCTGCAATGTGTACCTTCTTGTGAAGGGGACTACGACAGTTTTGGAAGGGTTCAGGTTGAGACCAACTTCCTTACACCAGTCGTATGTCGTCTTTAATCCTAGCTGGATTATATCGCAGAGTGATTCCTCAAACTTGCCTTGGGCTATGATAACTATATCATCAGCATACCCTTGGCATTGTACACCTTTGCTAGAGAGCCTATCCAGTAGCTCATCGACTAGAATGCTCCATAGCAAAGGAGACAATATGCTCTTGTCTGGCTCTAAGCAGTGAGTGAATCCATCTGCTAATTATCGCACCTAGCCCCTTCCTACGTAAAGATGCATGGTCAGCGTCGTGGGACGTATTGTCAAAGGCACCCTCTATATCTAGGAAGACGCAGATAGCCACTTCCTTGGTATCAACTGCTTTCCTCAGCAATCTGTGCAGTTGGTATAGTGCTGTGTCTGTAGAACGACCTGCTCTGTATGCGTGCTGTGCTGGGTGCAGCGGGTTCTGCTTTAGCAGAGTGCTTCTAATATTGTTGTCCACCAGCTTTTCCAACGTTTTCAATAAAAACGATGTTAAGCTTATGGGTCTGAGGGACTTGGGGTTGGTGATGTCTTTCTTCCCTGCCTTGGGGATGAAGACCACCCTAGCTCTGCTCCAGGCACTGGGTATATGACCCAGTGCTAGGCTACTTGTCATCGTCCACATAGAAATCATTCTTTAATGCCGCTGATCCTAGTGGTAGCTTGTTGGCGTTTAATTTGGCAAGGTGATCTAAACTTTTGGTTGCCAGAAACGGAGCGGATGCTGTGCCATATGTGACAGTTTTTAGGCGGTAATAGCTTAATTCTTCGTTGGGATTATTTCTCCAAACTATCATCTGATGAAATTGATTTTCTGGATTTATCCATATTTGCCGATACATTTTTTCTATGCCAGCCGCAAAGTCAT
This sequence comes from Hirtodrosophila histrioides, assembly GCA_037075165.1. Taxonomy (NCBI): domain Eukaryota; kingdom Metazoa; phylum Arthropoda; class Insecta; order Diptera; family Drosophilidae; genus Hirtodrosophila; species Hirtodrosophila histrioides. The sequence goes on along the minus strand of JBAMCL010000600.1, from coordinate 646,137 downwards.
ACTTATGCGTTCTAAATCGAAGAAGTATTGCCATCGGATCGCTTTGCACAGTTGGTCCAACTTGCAATATGTCGTTCCAGGACTTTCCCGTCGATGTCTTGCATGATGCGTCGAAGACCACTCTTAGTTTTGTGGTGGCTGCTATCTGGCTTTAGCACACAATGATGAGGAATGAAGTAGTTCTTCAATGGAAGGAGTTCGCGAGGGACATGTTTCATGTGTCCCAATTGCTCGTATTCCTTCATGAAGTCTACATATCTCTTCCAAGTTTCTGCTTTGGTCCGTTTTTCCAACGAAATGAACCTTTTTTCTGCAATTTCCAACGAGGGCCCCAAGGCTGAAGAGTGTTCGGAAAACGGCAACTTTACTATGAACCGTCCATCAGCAGCGGCTTGCAGATTATCGATAAAATGTCTTTCACATCTTTTTTCACTCGGTGTTAGTTGCCTTTCAGTGTTTTTGAAGTTCTCGAGTGTCCAGAATCGTTACATTATGGCATTTGTTTCTTCTCCTGTGGTAACTGCACAAATAGCTGCTGATTTATTTGAAGCCCTTATTTTTCCAGCCACAGCCCACCCCAACTCGGTCTTTTGCATTACAGGACCAGTAGGTATTTTATGCTGTTGTTGGAGCAATAATGAATAATAATGCTCAGCGCCGATCAGCATGTCTATTTTTCCCGGCTTGTTGAACTGTGGGTCCGCCAACGGCATGTTGTCAGGTACATTCCAGCTTGCATTGTTTATGGCTTGGGATAGTTGATCGTTGGTTATTTGCGGTAATATGAAAGCTTCTAGTCGCATTGTATAATCATTGTGCAGCGATTTTACTAGCACATTGACTCGAGCCCTGCTTGTTTTTGGCTGTCCACCGATACCTTCAATTCGAAGTGTGGTATCGTGTCGTTTAAGTGACCGCAAAGATGCCAGCCTTTCTGAGATCACATTAATTTGTGATCCAGAATATAGCAGAGCCTTGAACTGGGCTTCCTGTCCATTGTTTCCTCTCACTGATACCATTGCTGTGGCGAGGATATTATTGTTTGGAGAATTTGCAGATGCTACAATTTGGGTTTGTAGCTCATTGGGTTCTGATTCCAAATGTAGCAGCGTGTTGTGCTTTTTGTCGCATTTGAAACATTTAAAGCGACTTGGGCACGCCTTTGCCATGTGGTCTCCTTTGAAGCAGTTGACGCACATTTTCTGGCGTTGCACCCAGTTTAAACGTTCAGGTGTTGGTTTGGCGCGGAATTCGTCGCAATGAAATAGCAAGTGATTAGTTTTCTTGCACGCCTTTCCTGTGGTCGAAGATGATGCGCAAGTTGCTCCTCTCGATTCCTTTATAGCATTACCATGTGGTTTGTTTCTGGTGGCCAAAACATGAATTTTTTGTTCAAGAAACTGGAGAATGGTGTCTAGATAGAGCGATTTGTTTGTAGAATCCAGCTTGTTTCGTAGGACCGCTATTAGTATGGGGCCCCACGTTGCGATGTCCAAACCGAGTCCCTTTAAAGATGCGAGAGTCTCCAATGAGACTATGTATAATTCCTTTGACGATTTTACATTGTCATTGACAGCCTGTTGCATTAGAAATCGGTTTAATACTGTTGACGCAATGTCCCTCGGATTGTCGTAAGCGTCTACTAGGATGTGCCAGGCGTGAAGATAATTTTCTTCCTTTAAATCGATATGGCGTATCATCCTTTCTGCCTCGCCGATCACGCTGGTTTTTAGATACCACATTTTGCGGATCGTGGGCAGGTTGGTGTCGTGAACCATGCACACAAACATGTCGTAAAACTGTGTCCATTTAAGGACGTCTCCATCAGATTTTGGAATTGTTATTAGGGGCAGATTTAGGTCATTAGTGCTTAGTGTGTTTCTTCTCAGCGACAAAGCGCTTTGTACAGCTGATTCGGCCTTTAAGTACTCCTTCGCATCGTAGCCCTCTCCTTCTGGATCTCCGATCTCCTCGTAAATTCGAAAGTGAACCTCCTGGATCTGGGTCCACAGACTTTTTATGAAGTCGAATGACGTGTGCCCTATTGGGTGAGTTTGTTGCATTGCGCGGTTCAATGATGCTATTATTGCTCTTTGTCGACGGCTCAGTGCGTTCAACTTGGATTCAATTGGTGTTTGTTGAACATGCCCATCATCCGTACATGCCTTGCTTCCTGATTGCTCTGAATTTTCGGTAGCCTCATTGAGGATTTTCAGATACTTTACTACCGTGGTTTTTATATCTTCATAAAAACGATGTATTTATGATCATCAGATAGCTCGCCGCTTAATCTTATGATATTGTTATTCCTTTTGATTGAATCCCATTTCTCAGTGAGAGCTGAGGCCTTTATCTTGTGATAATTGGCCTGAGATTTTCTCTCAGCTGAGTCCTTCTTATAGTTGGTAATGAGCCTTGAAATCTCTTGGCTGATTTCCTGCTAAGCATTTAACAGCTGATCTATAACTGCATTTCCTTTTGCCATTTTCTTGGAGTTAAACTAACACTTGAACTAGGTAGGCAGCGAAGATTGAGTCAAGAAAGAATTACCGCGGGTGGGGTTCTGTCTGAGACAGCAAACTTATGGTCCATTTATATTAATAACATTGGTACAAAAATTGCTTATTGATTATGTGTGTTAAAGTGCATATTGATGTATTACTTAATTTAGGTCAGTGTAGTAAGCATTATACTGTATGCGATCATTCGCATGCAGTAAGCAATAAGTGCATGTGCGCAGTCAGCAACTTTGTGGTTGTTGTCTTGCTAGCCTAAATATTGTAAAAGTGTCAATTGGACGGTTTTATATATTTAGTGTGTGTATTCTTTATGTATTATGCAAATATAAATCTTACATTTAGGTCATAAGTGTTGTGGTTTATTTAGATATTACGGTACGTCTTAACAGGCCTCTCATGCTGTTTATCGTCCCTTTGGAACAGCACGGCTCCTACTCCATAGTGTGAAGCGTCGCACTGGATATAAAAGTGCCTCTTAAAGTCAGCGTGGACCAATCTGTTGCTGAGGTAAGTGCAGCTTTTATTTTTGCAATGGCGTGTATGTCTTCCTCCGTCAATTTAAATTTGCCTTTCGCCGACTTCTTGAGAGCGTCTGTGAGCGGGACTGCTCGTTCTGCGAAGTTTTTAATAAATCGCCTGCACCAGCCTGCTGTACCCAGAAAACTGCGCAGCTCTCGAACAGATCGTGGTTCAGGAAGATAGCAGAGACGCGATCAGGATCCATTTTTAACGCTCCCCCTCCGACTATAAAACGCAAATACTTAATAATCTTAATAATAGCAGAAGTGAGATTTCCCTAAGCCAATGGTCAAATTCGCTTTTCGTAGGTGCTCTGCAACCTGCCTTAGGATCCTTACGTGCGTACTGAAATCCGCGATGATCAGCAAATCAAGATCGATGCTAGAGATGTAGATCGTCTGATCGAGACGCGACAAAATCCCCTTGATGCTAGGTAGCGCATACGCGTCCTCAATGGTCAACTTGTTGAGTTTGCGGGACAGAAACGATTTTTACCCGGCCGTCGCACAACAGTAGTGCGGTTGCTCCACCTCTGCATACACTATCTTTTGCATCGCTGTCGTTGTCATCGTTGTCCACCTCTGCATACACTATCTTTTGCATCGCTGGTGACAACGGGTAATGTCGATCCTTTACAGGCTCGGCATCGTACACTAATTGGATTTTGTGTGTCTCCATACACGTCTTCCCCAGACCTACAGTTTCGAATAAGGAATTCCTTCTTCACTTCCTCCAATTCTGTTTGCTGCTCTGCTGATAATCGCCACTCTTCCTGTACTATGTCCACCTCAGGCCCATCCACATAGTGAGCCACCTGATCCGCCATCAACTCCTCTACTAGTTTCACTGGCTCGCTGGTTGAACCTGTTCCCATAACCGCTGGAGCCAATGCAAATGATCTCCAAAAGTCTATGGCTAGACAGATCTTCTGCTCGAAGAAAGGGCATAAGAAAAATGTTATTTTTCTAATCTCTCCCTTATACTCTACAGGCAGTTCTACTAGTTCAAAAATTGCGCGATCTTCCCCACTTGCTACCTTCACCATCGAAATATACTTTCTCCAGAAACTCGTAACAACTATTTCGCAACATGTGTCGTGGCCAGTTAGGTGTGACACAGTGCATTGGGCTTGGTTGCGCGTACTTCTTGCTATGCTCGGGTCTAGCTCGTCTTAATGTCGGGGTTCTTCCTCACCCAATAAGCATTACAACACCAACCACTACCATAAAATAATAACTACGCTATCAGAAAGAAACAAAACAATAAGCAAACAAGATCTATCAAACTATGCTCGACTCTGGATTTTATGTGTTCCGACAAACACCATTACAGCAGATCAATTAATTAATGAAGATAACTAAGGTGGAATTAGTCCCTTTTCTCTACCCACCCTACCTTAGCAATTCAAAAAATATTCATAAATTGCCCCTTATGTAGATTCACATTATTTTAACATATTTTACAATCTCTTAGCATGGGTACTTTGATTGACGAAATTAATAAATCTTACCAATTCATGATCAAATACATTTAATTTAATTCAAAGCAAAGATATTTTAAACATTTCAAGTAAGATTCAAGATTCAAGATTCATTCTAAATTCACATTACTTCTTTCTTAGTTAACTTTTCCATTTCTTAACATCTATATCAATTTATCCTATTTAATCCATTTACTTAATTCTTATTTCACTAATTCACTCTTCACACGATCGATATGGTCAACGCATATAAATTATATAAACATACTTATAGATACAAGGGGGGGAGCGCTTAATTAGCTACTCAACTCACTACAATTTAAACTCACTCATACACTTTTCCTCATGATCGTTGGGCCGAAGTCGATGGAGGTACAGAAGCTGTGATCCTTTATCAAGAAAAAAGTTAATTATAAATATATGTATATATCATATGCATGAATGTCTATCGTTGGTGTACTAGTGCTATTTACGTTACTTACATCTAATAATTATTAAAATTCATATTTCTTTTAACTTTACATTACGGTAATATATATATTTACTCAATTTATCAAAAGCGATTGCTCACAAATTCATTTATAAACAGCTGATGGAATAGCCGCGAACTCGCGCTCAAATAAATGAGTATGAATGCTCTCGATCTGTTTGATGTTGAGTGATTTCTATCGGCTGAGCATAATTATTTGAAAGAGGCTACGAAATGTACAAAGAGAGGCTGCGAAGACATTACGCGCTCATGGCAACAACAATTGATCGTTATGGTCTCCTCTTTATGTTCGTCTGCTACAGCTTGCACAAAACAAACTCACAAATAGCCACAGTGAACACTCGATATAAAATACTTCAACCGCTGTGCTGCGTGCGAATTCCTGCACGTGTGACGACAGACAGAAGTTGAAGCCGCAGCAACAGTCAGCACACCTGCCACGTGGCTGTAAAAAGAAATGCCATCGGAAACTAAACCAAATTTAGCACAATGCAAATATCACCTGCTGCACAATCACTCGCACTTAAATACTTTCTTTCTTTGATCGATCCTTTTTCCGCAAATATATTGGCTTTTAAATTGTTTAAATAAACTGTACTCGAATTCACAGTTATTAACTATTTGGAGCGCTGATTTAGAATACGTCCGCTTGCGATCAATACTTTTTCTCAAGTGATGAGACAGAAGCTGCTGTACTTGTACATTCACGTGGTTAGAGCCTTTGGCTGTCGGCAGACGCTATAACTGTTTTATCATACGATAGAATGAACTCAACGAAGCTGAGAAATGCAGTCATGCACTCTTTTGAGAGAGAATTGTAGTTGTGAGCTACGCTAAGCGAACGCCAACTACCAGCCTTTTCGTGGGTGGATCGAAATGTACATGACAATATCTGTTCCTACTTGGCTACTACACCACAAATAAAAGAACTAGACCTTGTCGAAGAGCTATTATTTGAAAAAAAACAAAGTATCAATATGATTATTTCAACTGGATATCTTTTGGGTGATATACTCCTAATGCTTTATTACTATCATCTACCAATTCATAGTACACAGGACTCAGCATTTTATGCACTGTTGCCGGTACAAATACAAGAGCTAATTTTGAGCTAAACTTTTTGCTCGCATTGCTTTGTGCAAAGTTTCTTGCAAATACATTGTCACTTTCTTTAAGTTCGATTTTTCGGCTGCGAAGATTATATACCATAGCATTTGAGTCATGGGTCTTGTTTATGTTTTTCTTCGCTTTTTGGCGTGCTAGTTGTAATACGTCAGCATGGTTAAGGCGAACATCATCACTTAATAATCCCAGATTACGTAACAGGTTATAATCCTTACCATTTGAAATCATGTTTTGACCAAATGCTAGAAAATATGCGAAAATCCTGTACTGCGGTGTAGTGTTGTTCTCAACGAACCGCTGATTGCTGGTAAATGCACATCCCAGTTAGTATGGTCGTTTCCAACATAAGCGCGAATCGCAGCTAAGACTGATCGATTTAGCCTTTCGCTTGCATTGGCTTGAGGAGAGTATATAGCAGTGCATCGGTGCGATATGCCAAAGCTAGTCAAAAATGCCTTGAATACATTAGAGCGGAATTGCGAGCCGTTATCGGTTAGTACAAGTTCCGGTACTCCAAAAGTGTAAAAGATGGTACTCTCCAGATAATTTGTGATCTTCGGAGTAGTGAATTTCCTAATGGGTGCTAAAAACAGAAATTTTGTGTTGTGATATACAACAATTAGCAAACCTATATTTCCTTGTTTCGTGCGCGGATACGGACCTAGCAAGTGGATATATAATTTTTGAAAAGGTTCTCGGACATTTAGGCGATTGGCAATTCACAGTCATTATAGACTTGTGCTAGCACACAGCCTATGCCATAGCTGCTGTCATCGCAAAGTAATATAAATGGTTTAGCAAAGTCATGTGTTACTAAAATAGGGGCAGAGGTAAGATAGGACTTAAGTAGTCCAAATGCCTGTGTGGCGTTATCATTCCAGTTTAAACTATTTTTATTCTTAAGCAATTCTGTCAGAGGAAAACTCACGGTGGAATAGTTTTCTATGAAACGCCTATACCATCCGGATAAACCAAGAAATCGACGTAATTGCTTGACAGTTTTCGGAACGGAGAACTCATTAATGGCCTGAATCTTGCCTGGATCGGTTTTGAGTTGACCATTGCCAATTATAAACCCCAAGTACTTAATTTCTGTCATGTAGAACTTCGATTTGCTTATATTAATAGTCAAATTTGCTTTTCTAAGACACAACGCTATTTCTTGAAGCAAGACAAGGTGGGAATCAAAGTCATCCGACAAAACTAACAAGTCGTCTAAATAAACAAAGACGCGCGTGTGCAAGTGAGCGGGTATGACTTGATCCATGAGTCGACAAAGTGTTTGCGGCGCATTACAAAGTCCAAAAGGCAAGACTTTATATTGGTATAATGGCCGATTTGGAATTGTAAAGGCGGTGTATTGAAGTGATTTTTCATCTAGGGGTATCTGCCAGAAGGCATGCTTCATGTCTAACCCCGTAATGAATTTTGCAGGTGGCAACCAACTTAAAATTCCGTCTATATGAGGTGGCGGGTAGGCGTCTTTTCTCGTTACTTTGTTGACTTCGCAAGAGTCTAAACTTAGTCTGCACTTATCTCCACGCTTTACCAACACACAATTGCTGCTCCATGGGCTAGCGGATGGTGTAATTATATCTAACTTAATCATATTATCAATCTCCGAAAACATAAGCTTCTCGATTACTGGCGAGACTAGCCAGTGTCGCTGCTTTATTGGTATCGTTGATCCTATATCGATTGAGTGGTTGATTAGAGACGTTCGCCCTAATCCCTCGTTAGCATATGATGGAAATACATCAATAACAGAATTCAGCCGAATATGCTGTTCTTCGCTGAGGAGATGATATTTTGGAACCTCTTCTTATCCCTCTGAAGTCCCACATCTAAGTCTGCTACTTCTGATGATTTTGCCATCATGTCTAGCAATCCAAATTCTCTCCAAAAATTTATTCCTAAATACAGGTCTTGTTTTGAATCGGGTATAATGAACAGGTCGATATTTTTCGATTGTTGTCGATTGTTTGCTGTTCTAACCGTGCCAGAACACTTTTTAATCTTATCTCCTATTATCAACTCTTTAGCTGCTGCTCCTCCAACACAACTAATAGTCGCTCCTGAATCTAAAAGCCCTATATATTCTTTACCTTCAATATCTACTGCGGTGTACAAGCGTTCATTTGAACTTTTTCCTTCGATTGCTACGTACATCCTTCCAAAACGTTCTCAAACAATGCGTAGATCGCTTGGGCTTAATCTTAGACGTGAAATAATCTTTTGCTGCAAAGATTCTCTAGCGAGCAATATTATAGTTTTGTAATCTAACATGAAATGGTGTATTTGAAAAGTGTGTGTTAAAAACATGAAAGTTATTAGAGGCATTTGATTGACCTACCGATTGTTTCTCGGTCTGGCAATAATCGGAATTCAAATCATATAGTTTCGGTATTTCTGGGTTAAGTCCGACTTGAGTTTGGGATGTGGCTATTTGTTGGCTGGTTGCACATCCCGATGCCAGTTTCCCGAGGGATTGGTCTTGAGGCAACGTGGCTTGAAAACTTCTTTAGCGCCACACCCATAACAAAATATTCGCCTTATCTCCAAGCACTCATCAAACCTATGTCCAGCAGATAACTTCTGTTGGTTTTCGCTTAATTTCTAAAATTTCCTCCTGAACCTGATCTGTCATTGAATTGTCCTTGCCTTCCACTGACAATTCTGCTACATATGAACGTAAAGTCCTGTTTTTAAATGTTTTAATATCGCCATAGAACTGCTCGTGCTTACGTATTGCTACACGAAGCTGCGATCTATCTTCAATATTTACATGCAAAAGTTCGTGATGTAGGCTAGGCTTAGAATTGCGAAACAGTAAGTCGACAATCTGCTTTTCGGACATACTTTGCTCCAACCTATCTACGAGATCTTCCATGGCAAACTGAAAATCGTCAGACGATTCGTGGTCGCCTTGTCGTCTACTCCCTATCATTTCCAAAATTTCTAAATCAGTTTCCCATTCTCCAAATCTTCTCCGAAATTCCTGGCAGAATGTTTCCCAACTAAAATTTTGATGCGTGCGATGGAACTTCCAATACCAGTCGCTGGCCTTGCCCATAAATAAAAGATACAAATGGTCACAAAGGAGCTGATAATCGTTACTTAAATTTTGCTGAGTAAGTGAACGCACGCGATAAAGAAACTCATCTATGCGTATACCCTGTCTAGTGCCATAAAATTTTAACCGCCAGTTCTGAATGATTCCAGATGTTTTCTCTGGGTTTACCGAACTACTCACTCCGCTTCGATCTGTGCTAACTCTGGTATATGCGTTGCCAAATCATTCTTCGAATTGAAGAGTTTGATCTGGTAGACGTTCTGTAGTTGTCTGTTGTTGTGCCTGATTATTTATTTCTCTTGAACCGGGTGGATCACTCCTTGCAATCTGAAGAGATGCGAGCTGATTCCTAATAGCTGTTTCAATGCTGTTGCTAAAGACCGATGAGATATGATCTATTAACTGAGTTTGCTGGACAGTCATCATTGACTGAATATAATTAGCTATTTCAACTTGAGAGCTGAGCGAATGGTTACATTGATTTGCTGGATCACTCACGTATTGATCAAAATTTCCTCGATGTCTGGATCGAGTTGTCATACCTCTTCTGGTAGTAGCTCCCCTATGCCTAGGTGCTCTGCTACCTGTTTGCCTTACACTTAACTCCCCTTCTTTAGCGCTTGCCAAAGATGCCGCTGAGTTAAGTTCTGCTGTTAACGTGTTGTAGGAAAAACTCAACGATAGTGCAGTGCAATCAGTTTCACAATTTGGACAGGAATGGGTCGTTTGTAAAAACTCAATTAGACATGTTTTGTGAAATCGATGTTTGCAAGGTGTGTTCGCTAATAGTTGCGAAGAGTTCATCACCTGATTGCAAATTCCACAAAAAGGATCAGCTGTTCTAGAACAGCAGCGATATCTTCAGTGCTTCTTCGCACCGCCATTTTCCTATCAAAATTATAAAAGCGCTTCACGCTTAATCAAAGAAAAATTAAATAATTATTTCAAAATTATGAACCATCAATCTTTTCACACATACTCAAGCACTTGTAAACTATTTAATTAATTACTTCTTCTTCCTTGCTGTAGACTATTTTCATTAGTGTCAACTATTGCCGATTCGGGATTTTAGACGCTTTATGACTTGCAAGACAACTCTCGAAAACTTCCAAGAAATTGTAGGTCCATACACTTCACAAAATGAATAACCCAAAGTTATCTTATCCACAAGGTATCCGAAAGATAAAACGCTGCTAGAAAATCAAATGTCTATTCTGGTCGACCAATCCAAACACTTGAATTGCAGTCGTAAAATCCAAAGAACAGTTCTTAGATTTCAAGCTACGCTTTTCAAAAACCCTTGTTGGTAATTTGTAAACAAAATTATGCGATTTGGATGGTTGTCCAGAGCGTTCATGGGAACTAAATTCACGATTTAGCCACACGCTTGGGCGCCAATTTTTATTGTGTAGTGGCCAGCTAGGTGTCTATGTTCGTGACACAGTGCTCGGATCTAGCTCGTCTTAATGTCGGGGTTCTTCCTCACCCAATAAGCATTACAACACCAACCACTACCATAAAATAATAACTACGCTATCAGAAAGAAACAAAACAATAAGTAAACAAGATCTATCAAACTATGCTCGACTCTGGATTTTATGTGTTCCGACAAACACCATTACAGCAGATCAATTAATTAATGAAGATAACTAAGGTGGAATTAGTCCCTTTTCTCTACCCACCCTACCTTAGCAATTCAAAAAATATTCATAAATTGCCCCTTATGTAGATTCACATTATTTTAACATATTTTACAATCTCTTAGCATGGGTACTTTGATTGACGAAATTAATAAATCTTACCAATTCATGATCAAATACATTTAATTTAATTCAAAGCAAAGATATTTCAAACATTTCAAGTAAGATTCAAGATTCAAGATTCATTCTAAATTCACATTACTTCTTTCTTAGTTAACTTTTCCATTTCTTAACATCTATATCAATTTATCCTATTTAATCCATTTACTTAATTCTTATTTCACTAATTCACTCTTCACACGATCGATATGGTCAACGCATATAAATTATATAAACATACTTATAGATACAAGGGGGGAGCGCTTAATTAGCTACTCAACTCACTACAATTTAAACTCACTCATACACTTTTCCTCATGATCGTTGGGCCGAAGTCGATGGAGGTACAGAAGCTGTGATCCTTTATCAAGAAAAAAGTTAATTATAAATATATGTATATATCATATGCATGAATGTCTATCGTTGGTGTACTAGTGCTATTTACGTTACTTACATCTAATAATTATTAAAATTCATATTTCTTTTAACTTTACATTACGGTAGAGTATATATTCACTCAATTTATCAAAAGCGATTGCTCACAAATTCATTTATAAACAGCTGATGGAATAGCCGCGAACTCGCGCTCAAATAAATGAGTATGAATGCTCTCGATCTGTTTGATGTTGAGTGATTTCTATCGGCTGAGCATAATTATTTGAAAGAGGCTACGAAATGTACAAAGAGAGGCTGCGAAGACATTACGCGCTCATGGCAACAACAATTGATCGTTATGGTCTCCTCTTTATGTTCGTCTGCTACAGCTTGCACAAAACAAACTCACAAATAGCCACAGTGAACACTCGATATAAAATACTTCAACCGCTGTGTTGCGTGCGAATTCCTGCACGTGTGACGACAGACAGAAGTTGAAGTCGAACACAAATCCCAACGAGCTGATCCAAATAATCCAATTAGACTCTGATGCAATCGCAATCTTTCCAACCGATTTTCAATAAGGCTGAGCAACGTCGGTGTGAAACCGCAGCAACAGTCAGCACACCTGCCACGTGGCTGTAAAAAGAAATGCCATCGGAAACTAAACCAAATTTAGCACAATGCAAATATCACCTGCTGCACAATCACTCGCACTTAAATACTTTCTTTCTTTGATCGATCCTTTTTCCGCAAATATATTGGCTTTTAAATTGTTGAAATAAACTGTACTCGAATTCACAGTTATTAACTATTTGGAGCGCTGATTTAGAATACGTCCGCTTGCGATCAATACTTTTTCTCAAGTGATGAGACAGAAGCTGCTGTACTTGTACATTCACGTGGTTAGAGCCTTTGGCTGTCGGCAGACGCTATAACTGTTTTATCATACGATAGAATGAACTCAACGAAGCTGAGAAATGCAGTCATGCACTCTTTTGAGAGAGAATTGTAGTTGTGAGCTACGCTAAGCGAACGCCAACTACCAGCCTTTTCGTGGGTGGATCGAAATGTACATGACAATATCTGTTCCTACTTGGCTACTACACCACAAATAAAAGAACTAGACCTTGTCGAAGAGCTATTATTTAAAAAAAAACAAAGTATCAATATGATTATTTCAACTGGATATCTTTTGGGTGATATACTCCTAATGCTTTATTACTATCATCTACCAATTCATAGTACACAGGACTCAGCATTTTATGCACTGTTGCCGGTACAAATACAAGAGCTAATTTTGAGCTAAACTTTTTGCTCGCATTGCTTTGTGCAAAGTTTCTTGCAAATACATTGTCACTTTCTTTAAGTTCGATTTTTCGGCTGCGAAGATTATATACCATAGCATTTGAGTCATGGGTCTTGTTTATGTTTTTCTTCGCTTTTTGGCGTGCTAGTTGTAATACGTCAGCATGGCTAAGGCGAACATCATCACTTAATAATCCCAGATTACGTAACAGGTTATAATCTTTACCATTTGAAATCATGTTTTGACCAAATGCTAGAAAATATGCGAAAATCCTGTACTGCGGTGTAGTGTTGTTCTCAACGAACCGCTGATTGCTGGTAAATGCACATCCCAGTTAGTATGGTCGTTTCCAACATAAGCGCGAATCGCAGCTAAGACTGATCGATTTAGCCCTTCGCTTGCATTGGCTTGAGGAGAGTATATAGCAGTGCATCGGTGCGATATGCCAAAGCTAGTCAAAAATGCCTTGAATACATTAGAGCGGAATTGCGAGCCGTTATCGGTTAGTACAAGTTCCGGTACTCCAAAAGTGTAAAAGATGGTACTCTCCAGATAATTTGTGATCTTCGGAGTAGTGAATTTCTTAATGGGTGCTAAAAACAGAAATTTTGTGTTGTGATATACAACAATTAGCAAACCTATATTTCCTTGTTTCGTGCGCGGATACGGACCTAGCAAGTCGATATATAATTTTTGAAAAGGACGCTCAGAGCTTAGCGGCTTGCCCATAGGCGGTTTTAGAACCACATTCGGACTCTTAGTCGAACGACAAATGGTACAGTTGGCGATATATTCTCTTATCTGGCCTACCATACGTGGCCAAAACAGATATCGTTTCAGTTTTTCGACTGTTTTTCCTATACCACAGTGCGCTGAACTGGGTGAGTCATGTGCATTCCTGAAGACATCTGAAATCAAGTCAGCAGGCACCCAGAGTTTCCAGCAGTTTGCATCCTGCGATTCTATGCCTGTTGCAAAATCCCTTCTCTTATATACGTAGCCGTCGATTACCTTGAGATCTGGCAATTTAGATTGATTTGGTTTAACATTCTCCACTAAATTTTAATATTCGGTTGATTTGAAATTGCTTGATTTCAAAACAATTGTAGGGTCTTGTTGCTCAAATTCTTCGATAGCAGGATCATCTTGGCGAGATAGAGTATCTGCTACAATATTCTGCGTTCCGCTGCGGTGCTTAATTTCAAATTTAAATCCCTGTAATTTCATGGGCCACCTAGCTAGTCGACCCGATAAATCTTTTTGTTTCATGAGCCACTTTAATGACGCATGATCCGTAATGACACAGAACTCCTGCCCTTCCACATATGCACGAAATTTTTTAATTCCTTTCAGAACTGCGAGACACTCTAACTCTGTAACAGAGTAATTACGCTGCGCTTTCGTCAGTTTCTCGGACATGTAGGCGATTGGCAATTCACAGTCATTATAGACTTGTGCTAGCACACAGCCTATGCCATAGCTGCTGGCATCGCAAAGTAATATAAATGGTTTAGCAAAGTCAGGTGTTACTAAAATAGGGGCAGAGGTAAGATAGGACTTAAGTAGTCCAAATGCCTGTGTGGCGTTATCATTCCAGTTTAAACTATTTTTATTCTTAAGCAATTCTGTCAGAGGAAAACTCACGGTGGAATAGTTTTCTATGAAACGCCTATACCATCCGGATAAACCAAGAAATCGACGTAATTGCTTGACAGTTTTCGGAACGGAGAACTCATTAATGGCCTGAATCTTGCCTGGATCGGTTTTGAGTTGACCATTGCCAATTATAAACCCCAAGTACTTAATTTCTGTCATGTAGAACTTCGATTTGCTTATATTAATAGTCAAATTTGCTTTTCTAAGACACAACGCTATTTCTTGAAGCAAGACAAGGTGGGAATCAAAGTCATCCGACAAAACTAACAAGTCGTCTAAATAAACAAAGACGCGCGTGTGCAAGTGAGCGGGTATGACTTGATCCATGAGTCGACAAAGTGTTTGCGGCGCATTACAAAGTCCAAAAGGCAAGACTTTATATTGGTATAATGGCCGATTTGGAATTGTAAAGGCGGTGTACTGAAGTGATTTTTACTCTCTGTACCCATAAAATGGGTAAAAAGGGGGTATTGGATTTGTGCAAAAGTATGTAACAGGCAGAAGGAGACATCTCCGACCCTATAAAGTATATATATTCTTGATCAGTATCAAAAGAGATTTCGATTTGGCCATGTCCGTCTGTCCGTCTGTCTGTCCGTATGTATGAACGCAAGGATCTCAGCAACTATAATAGCTAGAGACACCAAATTTTGAATGTAGCTTCGTGTATAGCGGGAGCAGGTCAAGTTTATTTTGGATCCGAGATATTCCCCCCCATTGCCCCGCTATTCAATAAAAACGTTTTACAGTAACAATTTTCAAGATATAGCTTTGGGATTTGGCATGTATAATACATTGGTCATTCTTGATATACTCCCCAAATTTCAAGTCGATCTGATAATAAACACGGAAGTTATTCAACAAACAAGATTCAGTACTGCAGGCTTGGCAAGCAGCAACATGAACGCTTCAGCATATGTATGTACATATGTGCGAGCGAGCGCGAAGCTCGTGCATTTTCTATTAAGTACTTAAGGCTTAACCATGTGTGCGAGCGAGCGCGAAAGTGCAGCGGGTCTTGTACTCGTGACGTCAAGACATACCAAAACACACGGCATCAGCTGATGCACATGTCGCTTTTAAGCAACACAAGCCCATATGGTTTCATAATTGCTTATCGGTACGCAAACCATACGATAAATTTTAAGCACCTGATCTGCTTGACATTTTTCTTTGTGTGACATGCGCCATCTGCATGACTTTATTTTTTTTGAAACATATTGTTATCAATGCTCTGCATAGTGCAGACTATGCATCAAAATTCAAAAATTGACTGTTGGCGCGCAGCCAATTGGCCTCTTCGATAAAATATCGATAAGTATCAGCTCTTCGATCAGTCTCGCTCATCTCTGCATTGTGCTGCTAGTATTTCTTTCACTCTACCGTCGTTCGTCATCGTCATCGTTCGTCATCGAGTTCCGATTTTGATAAATTTGCGATTTTCAACGTTTAACTAATAATATAAAGTTTTGTGAATTACAAAAGTGATATAGTGTTATATATCGTTAGCGACTTTCATTGTGTCTTTGCTCCAAATTTATTCAAGACAAAACTGTTCAACCAATAATATTTTGGCGGCTAATTTTGTGCGTGAAAAAAGTGCGATAACAAAAGTGATTTACATACATATCTATGTACATGTGTGATTGCAGTCTGCAGCACTGTTAGTCATCAACTTTGCCTGTGTGACCGTAGTGCATGTCTATACATGCACACTATGCCCGTTTGCATTCTGCTGCTAGTAACAGAACCCCTCCCCCCTTCTAACTCTATAAGTGCAAAATTTGTAACGGTTCGCGAGCGCGCGCATTTTCTTAGGAGCTAGGAAGTCTAATTGGATCTTTTGGTTGGAAAAATCGCAAGTTTACAAATTTCGTTGTATTTAATAGTCTTTTTAAAGACTACTTGAATTTATTACTTATATTACTATTTTTACAGGTGTATGTATTAAACTCTTGGCCTTATTGGAGTAAATACATAGAATATATAAACATTTATTAAATTTTAGTTATCTTACATTACATATACATTGATTATTTATTAATTATTATATTAATATTAATAATATATTTCTTGGTAAAATTAAGTACATACATACATACATACATAATATACATACATACATATCCTAAAATGCCCAGGCTAAGCAAATCATCAGTATCGAATAGGTCTCGTAGACAAAGAACCAGAAATTTGATAAATAGGTCCAATCCCGAATATGCGGAGGAGGAGAGATTAAATAACGTAGTGTCTCAAAGAGAGCGTAGGGAGAATGCAGAATTAAGCCAAAATGAAAGAATAAGAAACAGGCATCGCAACCAAGTTCGCAGGAGTGACCGTAGATCTAGGGCGTCCGAGCAAAATCTGAACACTGTGCAGCGCGCTATTTTAAGAAGCGATTCTTTAGCTAGACAGCGAGAGCAAAGTACTGATAATTCGCGGCGATCGAGTCGCAGACAAGACCAAGACTATCGGGCGGACGAACAAGAACGTGATACTGCTAGACACGCTATTCAACGTGAAAATTCTCAAACTAGAGAACGACAGCAGGCAGCTAATACTTTGCGTCGATCGACGCGCAGACAGAACCAAGACTATCGGGCGGACGAACAAGAACGTGATACTGCTAGACACACTATTCAACGCGAAAATTCTCAAACTAGAGAACGACAGCAGGCAGCTAATACTTTGCGTCGATCGACGCGCAGACAGGACCAAGACTATCGGGCGGACGAACAAGAACGTGATACTGCTAGACACACTATTCAACGCGAAAATTCTCAAACTAGAGAACGACAGCAGGCAGCTAATACTTTGCGTCGATCGACGCGCAGACAGGACCAAGACTATCGGGCGGACGAACAAGAACGTGATACTGCTAGACACACTATTCAACGCGAAAATTCTCAAACTAGAGAACGACAGCAGGCAGCTTATACTTTGGGTCGATCGACGCGCAGACAGAACTTAGTTTATAGGGCAAACGAACAGAGTCAGGATACTATTCGGCGCGCTAGCCAGCGTCAAGAATTAGAAAGACGCATCTTAGAGAGGGAAAGAGATAGAAGTCAAAGATCACAGGCTAGGAGCAATATTGTACGTAGAATTATAGAGCAGGCACGAAATACAAGTGCAAGGCGAAGTGCTCGAATACTAGCACGACAGGCAGCCATTGACGCCAATAGGAATTTGACGCAGCGAGTTAGTCAGTATAGAAGCAATCCCGAAAATATAATAGCAGAGAATAGTAGAAATGCAACCCAAAGTAGTCAGATTCGTGCGAATACCCTTCCAGAGGATAGGCAATCTCAGAGTTCCAATAGCAGTTTACAAGCCCTGATAGCTAAATTTAATAGAACAGTCAATCAGGGACCCGATCAGGTTTGCATTTGTTGCAAGGGCTTGTGGTTTCCACATCAAGTGGACAAAATTTCTAGAGAGCTTATTGAAAGCAAGTGTAGTGAACGAGTTAGTGCAGATATTCTATACCTATCCTCTGTTTTCCCCTCACCAAATAATAAGTATAGTTTCTGTAAGACATGTAGCCGCAGTATTAAATTAGGCAAAAAACCAAAGGCTTCAATAACAAATGGCCTAGAATTTCCTGATCTTCCCGAATGCCTGAAAGGCTTAACGCCTCTAGAGGAACGGCTTATTTCTCCCTGCCTTCCTTTTATGATAATAAAATCTCTAGGATATGGCCGTCAAAATGCCATTAAGGGAGCAGTGGTCAATGTGCCAATTCCAGTTGGCAATGTAGTAACGTCCCTTCCAAGGGCGTTTAATGAAGCCGAAGTAGTTCAGATTCACCTTAGACGTAGAATGGCATATTCCCATGATTTCATGGCTGAAACCATTAGGCCCTCAAAAATTGCTGATGCAATCAGATTTTTAGTAAATACAGAGCTTTATAGGAAACACCACATTACTGTTAACGAACAGTGGCTGTCTTCCTTTTCATCTGACAGTGTTCCATTTATTGCATCAGCTGACGATAGGGAGTTAGTTAGAGAACTATTAGAAAGATCTGCTCAAGCCTCTGTTAATGAGCAAAATAGTTTAGAAGAAGAAACTTTGAACCCTGGAGGCCAGGAAACTCTGTTAGAAAATGTCCCTATCGAAAATGTTGCCATGCAGAGAATAGTTTTAGCTCCTGGAGAATGTCAGCGTCCTTTAGATATGATCGCAGATTGTGATTCTGAAGAGCTGTCTTTTCCAACTATCTTTGCTGGCATTAAAAGAAAGTGTAAAGAAAGTTTTACAACTATAGCTAGATCAGAACTTAGGAATTATGATAGAAGAGGTTGTAGAACAGATAAATTATTTCTTAACTACTAAAAGTTAGAAATGATTAACATTAGAAGTAACACTTCCATTTGCTTACGTAAGCACAGCGCCACTCAAGGCATTACGGCTGCTAACGCTCTTAACGAGGATCATATAGATAATTTAATACGCCACGATGAGGGCTATAGGGTTTTGAAAGGTATTCGCACGTCTCCTGCTCATTGGGAAGCAGAAAAGAAGAAGGTTATGGCAATGATTAGGCAGTTTGGTCTTCCGACCTTTTTTATAACATTTTCAGCAGCTGAAACTAGGTGGACGGAGCTATTAGTGTTGCTTTCAAAAAATGTAGATAAGGTAGAAATTTCAGAAGAATTAGCTTCAAATTTAAGTTTTAATGATAAAGCCCGTCTTATTAGAGCAGACCCAGTTACTTGCGCTAGGTATTTCGATTTTCGCTATAGGCAACTGTTGAAACTAATGAAGAGAGAAGAAGGTGGTGTTTTCGGTAGTCATTGTGTTATTAAGTATTATTGGCGAGTAGAATTTCAACAAAGAGGCTCTCCACATGTTCACGGTATGTTTTGGCTGAAAAATGCCCCCAAATTCGATGTATGTGATCAGGCTAGTATAGGTCCAGTTAAGTCTTTTATTGATCAGTTTATCACAACTGATACCAATAACCCTTCTATAGCTCCATATCTATTGGAGTATCAAACGCATAATCACGGGCATTCGTGCACGCGTGAAGTCAGGGGAAACAAAATTTGTAGATTCGGTATTCCATACCCTCCAATGCCCCAAACAGAAATTTTGGTTCCGTTAGATGAGGACACGCAAAATATAAATATCTGCCGTAGGAATTTTGAGAAAGTACAGAGCTTATTAAACTCTAATGTTGATCGTGAAACTGTAGATTCTCTTAGCGATTTTAATAACTTTTTGTCCCACGATCAACTTAACCTTAGCTATGAGTGCTACATTAATGCACTTAGATCGAGTTTAAAGAAACCAAAATTTTTTTTGAAACGGTCTTTTGCAGCTATTATATATTAACGCTTTCAATCAGCACCTTCTTGCAATGCAGCGAGCAAATATAGATATTCAGTTTATACTAGACCCCTACGCTTGCTGCAGCTATGTCGTTAATTATATTAACAAGTCCCAGAGAGGTATTTCCAAGTTAATGCGTGATGCAGTTAGTGAGATTAATAGGGGCAATGCAACAATTAAACAAAAGTTGCAGCACATAGGGCACAAGTTTATTTCTACTGAGATATCCGCTCAGGAAGCAGTTTACTGCTGTATGGGTATGCGTTTGTCCGAAACAAGTAATGCAGAAGTTTATATCAACACTGCATTACCACAGCACCGTGTTAGAATTCTAAAATCTAGGAATCAACTTCAAAATCAAACCTCAGAGTCGACAGATATTTTCGAGTTAGGACTTTTAGATCACTATGTTCAGCGCCCAGATGCCCTAGATAGTTTATGTCTCGCTCATTTTGCAGCTTTTTACAGTTTTAGCAAGACTCATAATAGTCGCCAAAATACAGATAGCGCTGACATAGAAATCGAAGCACCAATAGCTTCTGAGTCATTAGTTCATCAACTTCGCGATAGTAGTGGCTTCGTTAGAAAGAGAAATAGTCCCCGCATAATTAGATATAGGAGATTTAACGTCAATACAGACAGAAGCAACTACTTTAGGGAATTAGTTATGCTATATGTGCCATGGAGGGATGAAAGCTTAGAAGTAGTCACTAGGGATTGCGAGATGTATTGTAGTGAGCATCAGGAGTTAGTTGAAAACAATCATAGGAAGTATAATATTTTAGACGATAGCGAGCTTCAGGATGCACTTAGTAGTGCTATGGAGAATGAGCAGGAAAATAATTTAGAAAATCAAGAAGTGGTAGATGATAGATATAGAGTGTTAGGATTGCCTGAAATAAATCCTCAGTTAAATGTTTTAAACATAGCTGATAATGAAAATGCTGATTTAGATACAAGTAATGTCCGAATTATTAAGCTTCCAGTCATAATTTCACCAGAAAGGTTAGCTGATATTGTAAAATCACTCAATTTAAAGCAGAAGAATTACCTTAGCCATGTTTTGCACAATGCTAAAAACAAAACTGTGTATACAGAATTTGTTGGAGGTGGTGCTGGTGTCGGCAAGAGCCGACTAATATTAGCAATTTACCAAGCTTTGTCCGCAATGTATAATAGTAAGCCAGGAAGTGATCCTAATACTGCTAAAATTCTATTGTGTGCCCCCACAGGAAAATCAGCTTTCGGAATCGGAGGTTCAACTCTGCATTCCATGTTTTCTCTCCCAGTCAATCAATCAGGATCAAATTTGAGAGCCTTAAGCTCTGATCAGCAACACTTGCATTCAAAGCTCCTAGACATCAAATTACTCATAATAGATGAATTTTCCATGGTTAGTTTTAGAATGTTTTCCCACTTGGACCCCCGTTTGAAACAAATTTTTAAAAATACTTCTCCCTTTGGTGGAATTTCCGTCATCGTGTTCGGTGATCTACGACAGTTACAGCCTGTCGGTGGGGGCTGGATTTTCAATTCCAACTCAAATGATCCTTACCACGCCATTTATGGATCATCTCTGTGGGACCTTTTTAAGTATTTTGAGCTCACAGAAATAATGCGACAACGGGAGGACCAATCATTTGCTTCTGCTTTAAATAATATGGCATCGGGTTGCATGACAGCCGATGATATTAGTCTCATTCGTTCTCGAATATGTCAGCCATCGGAAGTGCCCGATGACGCAATACATCTCTTCTGTTTTAATAAAGATGTAATGTCTTTTAACACAGAGAAGTTGGGCAGAATACCGACAAACCAACATTTTTCTACCGCTGAAGATTTTATAAAAGGTAGCCATTTAAATGTAACACGTAGGCAAAGAATTTTAGAATCCGTTAGTAGCTTTAAGACATCAGAAACTCAGGGATTGTGCAAGTCAATTCTTTTAAAAACCACTGCCAAATATATGATTACGGTCAATGTAGACACAGGAGATGGGTTAGTTAATGGTTCATCAGGCATACTGATGCAAGTAGATTTCTATACATCCGAAACTCCAAATATTTTATGGATGAAATTTTCAGAAGAAAGCGTAGGAGTACTTGCTCGATCAAAGTATACACATCGTATAGAACCTTCATGGACCCCAATTCACAAAATAGTTAAAAGTTTTCAATATAAGAATCAGCAATGTACTATTGACCGTAAGCAGTTTCCAGTGGTACCTGCAGAGAGTACAACCGTTCACAAGAGTCAGGGAGCTACGTATAGCAAAGTGGTGGTCCACACTGTCCATATGACCGAACGTGCTAAAATATACGTAGCTTGCAGTAGAGCAACTACTGCCTCAGGACTATTTATTATTGGAGATTTTACTCCACCTAGACTTCCCGAGAACAATAATATAGTAACAAAACAATTGGAAAAATTGCGGACAGAAAAACTTCTTCAAACCCATCACGGTCATTTAATTAACAGTTCCGCTTTAGACATTTTCTATCATAATACTGAAAGCATTCACTGTCATATTGAAGATATTCGATCAGACAGATTAATGCTTCAGTCGTCCGTTCTATGCTTCGTTGAGGCATCCACTTATTCCAACGAAAATGTGGACATTCCAGGGTTTACAATTGTTGTCCGTCTAGATTGCGAGGAAATTCCCAATTCAGTCCGACCTAAAAGGGGTATCATTGTTTATATTAGAAGCGAATTATTTTCTAGCATTTCAAATTGTGTAAGCGGTAGAAAATTATGTGGTTCAGTCGTGTTTGAGTATGGCATATTTAGATACAAGTCAATAGGATTTATAGTTGTTTATAAAAGTCCGTCTTATCCGGTAGCTATGTTTAAATCACAATTTGAGGATCTATTTCTGCAATATCAATTTTTAGGGGATAGTTCAATTATATTAGGAGATTTCAATTTATGTTTAAGCAAATTCGATAGATGTAGAAGTATTTACAATGAGTTAGTGAGAAGAGGATTTAGGTGTTTGCTAGATTTGAAAACGTCCACTACCATTTGTGATTCTCACATTGATTGGGCGTTTTCAAATATTTCCAGTGAGAATATAAGTGCTAGGACCTTTGAGACAGTGTATAGCTACCACAGTGGTATATCCGTTAGTGTTGAGGAAATTCTAGATTTGTGTTGAGTATTAGATAGTTTCGTATTAGTAGATAGTTGTGTGTATATATTTATGTATATAATTTTATTAAAATATTATTATTAAATATCTATAAATATGTTTAAATATATATATTAATATTTTGTATTACTCGTTAAATAATGATTTATATAATATATTATTTGTGTATGCTATTTTATAAAATAGATTAGTATGTAGTTGGCCGTCAGCCATCAGGTGTACAAAAGAAATATCTTGTATTTAATACGCGCTATATCTGTACGCACTGTTTGGAAGTGCGACTATACTCTCCACGTGAGGGCGGCTGGAAGCAGTCCCTTGGCACGACCATGTGCTTGCCAAGGGTGCTAACTAATGGTAGTCGGGCGAAGAGAAGACAACTCTTTAAAATAACCCTAGTTCATAGTGGAACAATATTTTTTTCGTACATATCTATTATGCGAGCTATGGAAATTTCTACCTTTAACTTGATTTCCCCATTCCTTGGGTTTTCGATATTAATTAAGTTTTTCGTATTAATATAATTATTAAAACACATGCTGCACGGTTGGCCATAAATTTAGCACTGCAGCTAAGGGGCTGCCGATTACAACTCTGGGTACAGGGAGTTTCGTAGTCGAGTGTACTCGACTAAAACATTCTTACTTGTTCATCTAGGGGTATCTGCCAGAAGGCATGCTTCATGTCTAACCCCGTAATGAATTTTGCAGGTGGCAACCAACTTAAAATTCCGTCTATATGAGGTGGCGGGTAGGCGTCTTTTCTCGTTACTTTGTTGACTTCGCGAGAGTCTAAACTTAGTCTGCACTTATCTCCACGCTTTACCAACACACAATTGCTGCTCCATGGGCTAGCGGATGGTGTAATTATATCTAACTTAATCATATTATCAATCTCCGAAAACATAAGCTTCTCGATTGCTGGCGAGACTGGCCAGTGTCGCTGCTTTATTGGTATGGTTGATCCTATATCGATTGAGTGGTTGATTAGAGACGTTCGCCCTAATCCCTCCTTAGCATATGATGGAAATACATCAATAACAGAATTCAGCCGAATATGCTGTTCTTCGCTGAGGAGATGATATTTTGGAACCTCTTCTTGTCCCTCTGAAGTCCCACATCTAAGTCTGCTACTTCTGATGATTTTGCCATCATGTCTAGCAATCCAAATTCTCTCCAAAAATTTATTCCTAAATACAGGTCTTGTTTTGAATCGGGTATAATGAACAGGTCGATATTTTTCGATTGTTGTCGATTGTTTGCTGTTCTAACCGTGCCAGAACACTTTTTACTCCCTGTACCATAAAAAGGGTAAAAAGGTGGTATTGGATTTGTGCAAAAGTAAGTAACAGGCAGAAGGAGACATCTCCGACCCTATAAAGTATATATATTCTTGATCAGTATCAAAAGAGATTTCGATTTGGCCATGTCCGTCTGTCTGTCCGTCTGTCCGTCTGTCTGTCCGTATGTATGAACGCAAGGATCTCAGCAACTATAATAGCTAGAGACACCAAATTTTGAATGTAGCTTCGTGTATAGCGGGAGCAGGTCAAGTTTATTTTGGATCCGAGATATTCCCCCCCATTGCCCCGCTATTCAATAAAAACGTTTTACAGTAACAATTTTCAAGATATAGCTTTGGGATTTGGCATGTATAATACATTGGTCATTCTTGATATACTCCCCAAATTTCAAGTCGATCTGATAATAAACACGGAAGTTATTCAACAAACAAGATTCAGTACTGCAGGCTTGGCAAGCAGCAACATGAAGGCTTCAGCATATGTATGTACATATGTGCGAGCGAGCGCGAAGCTCGTGCATTTTCTATTAAGTACTTAAGGCTTAACCATGTGTGCGAGCGAGCGCGAAAGTGCAGCGGGTCTTGTACTCGTGACGTCAAGACATACCAAAACACACGGCATCAGCTGATGCACATGTCGCTTTTAAGCAACACAAGCCCATATGGTTTCATAATTGCTTATCGGTACGCAAACCATACGATAAATTTTAAGCACCTGATCTGCTTGACATTTTTCTTTGTGTGACATGCGCCATCTGCATGACTTTATTTTTTTTGAAACATATTGTTATCAATGCTCTGCATAGTGCAGACTATGCATCAAAATTCAAAAATTGACTGTTGGCGCGCAGCCAATTGGCCTCTTCGATAAAATATCGATAAGTATCAGCTCTTCGATCAGTCTCGCTCATCTCTGCATTGTGCTGCTAGTATTTCTTTCACTCTACCGTCGTTCGTCATCGTCATCGTTCGTCATCGAGTTCCGATTTTGATAAATTTGCGATTTTCAACGTTTAACTAATAATATAAAGTTTTGTGAATTACAAAAGTGATATAGTGTTATATATCGTTAGCGACTTTCATTGTGTCTTTGCTCCAAATTTATTCAAGACAAAACTGTTCAACCAATAATATTTTGGCGGCTAATTTTGTGCGTGAAAAAAGTGCGATAACAAAAGTGATTTACATACATATCTATGTACATGTGTGATTGCAGTCTGCAGCACTGTTAGTCATCAACTTTGCCTGTGTTACCGTAGTGCATGTCTATACATGCACACTATGCCCGTTTGCATTCTGCTGCTAGTAACAGAACCCCTCCCCCTTCTAACTCTATAAGTGCAAAATTTGTAACGGTTCGCGAGTGCGCGCATTTTCTTAGGAGCTAGGAAGTCTAATTGGATCTTTTGGTTGGAAAAATCGCAAGTTTACAAATTTCGTTGTATTTAATAGTCTTTTTAAAGACTACTTGAATTTATTACTTATATTACTATTTTTACAGGTATATGTATTAAACTCGGCCTTATTGGAGTAAATACATAGAATATATAAACATTTATTAAATTTTAGTTATCTTACATTACATATACATTGATTATTTATTAATTATTATATTAATATTAATAATATATTTCTTGGTAAAATTAAGTACATACATACATACATACATAATATACATACATACATATCCTAAAATGCCCAGGCTAAGCAAATCATCAGTATCGAATAGGTCTCGTAGACAAAGAACCAGAAATTTGATAAATAGGTCCAATCCCGAATATGCGGAGGAGGAGAGATTAAATAACGTAGTGTCTCAAAGAGAGCGTAGGGAGAATGCAGAATTAAGCCAAAATGAAAGAATAAGAAACAGGCATCGCAACCAAGTTCGCAGGAGTGACCGTAGATCTAGGGCGTCCGAGCAAAATCTGAACACTGTGCAGCGCGCTATTTTAAGAAGCGATTCATTAGCTAGACAGCGAGAGCAAAGTACTGATACTTCGCGGCGATCGAGTCGCAGACAAGACCAAGACTATCGGGCGGACGAACAAGAACGTGATACTGCTAGACACGCTATTCAACGTGAAAATTCTCAAACTAGAGAACGACAGCAGG
This sequence comes from Hirtodrosophila histrioides, assembly GCA_037075165.1. NCBI lineage: Eukaryota > Metazoa > Arthropoda > Insecta > Diptera > Drosophilidae > Hirtodrosophila > Hirtodrosophila histrioides. The sequence goes on along the minus strand of JBAMCL010000600.1, from coordinate 619,890 downwards.
CAGCTAATACTTTGCGTCGATCGACGCGCAGACAGGACCAAGACTATCGGGCGGACGAACAAGAACGTGATACTGCTAGACACACTATTCAACGCGAAAATTCTCAAACTAGAGAACGACAGCAGGCAGCTAATACTTTGCGTCGATCGACGCGCAGACAGGACCAAGACTATCGGGCGGACGAACAAGAACGTGATACTGCTAGACACACTATTCAACGCGAAAATTCTCAAACTAGAGAACGACAGCAGGCAGCTAATACTTTGGGTCGATCGACGCGCAGACAGGACCAAGACTATCGGGCGGACGAGCAAGAACGTGATACTGCTAGACACACTATTCAACGCGAAAATTCTCAAACTAGAGAACGACAGCAGGCAGCTAATACTTTGCGTCGATCGACGCGCAGACAGGACCAAGACTATCGGGCGGACGAACAAGAACGTGATACTGCTAGACACACTATTCAACGCGAAAATTCTCAAACTAGAGAACGACAGCAGGCAGCTAATACTTTGGGTCGATCGACGCGCAGACAGGACCAAGACTATCGGGCGGACGAACAAGAACGTGATACTGCTAGACACACTATTCAACGCGAAAATTCTCAAACTAGAGAACGACAGCAGGCAGCTTATACTTTGGGTCGATCGACGCGCAGACAGAACTTAGTTTATAGGGCAAACGAACAGAGTCAGGATACTATTCGGCGCGCTAGCCAGCGTCAAGAATTAGAAAGACGCATCTTAGAGAGGGATAGAGATAGAAGTCAAAGATCACAGGCTAGGAGCAATATTGTACGTAGAATTATAGAGCAGGCACGAAATACAAGTGCAAGGCGAAGTGCTCGAATACTAGCACGACAGGCAGCCATTGACGCCAATAGGAATTTGACGCAGCGAGTTAGTCAGTATAGAAGCAATCCAGAAAATATAATAGCAGAGAATAGTAGAAATGCAACCCAAAGTAGTCAGATTCGTGCGAATACCCTTCCAGAGGATAGGCAATCTCAGAGTTCCAATAGCAGTTTACAAGCCCTGATAGCTAAATTTAATAGAACAGTCAAGCAGGGACCCGATCAGGTTTGCATTTGTTGCAAGGGCTTGTGGTTTCCACATCAAGTGGACAAAATTTCTAGAGAGCTTATTGAAAGCAAGTGTAGTGAACGAGTTAGTGCAGATATTCTATACCTATCCTCTGTTTTCCCCTCACCAAATAATAAGTATAGTTTCTGTAAGACATGTAGTCGCAGTATTAAATTAGGCAAAAAACCAAAGGCTTCAATAACAAATGGCCTAGAATTTCCTGATCTTCCCGAATGCCTGAAAGGCTTAACGCCTCTAGAGGAACGGCTTATTTCTTTCTGCCTTCCTTTTATGATAATAAAATCTCTAGGATATGGCCGTCAAAATGCCATTAAGGGAGCAGTGGTCAATGTGCCAATTCCAGTTGGCAATGTAGTAACGTCCCTTCCAAGGGCGTTTAATGAAGCCAAAGTAGTTCAGATTCACCTTAGACGTAGAATGGCATATTCCCATGATTTCATGGCTGAAACCATTAGGCCCTCAAAAATTGCTGATGCAATCAGATTTTTAGTAAATACAGAGCTTTATAGGAAACACCACATTACTGTTAACGAACAGTGGCTGTCTTCCTTTTCATCTGACAGTGTTCCATTTATTGCATCAGCTGACGATAGGGAGTTAGTTAGAGAACTATTAGAAAGATCTGCTCAAGCCTCTGTTAATGAGCAAAATAGTTTAGAAGAAGAAACTTTGAACCCAGGAGGCCAGGAAACTCTGTTAGAAAATGTCCCTATCGAAAATGTTGCCATGCAGAGAATAGTTTTAGCTCCTGGAGAATGTCAGCGTCCTTTAGATATGATCGCAGATTGTGATTCTGAAGAGCTGTCTTTTCCAACTATCTTTGCTGGCATTAAAAGAAAGTGTAAAGAAAGTTTTACAACTATAGTTAGATCAGAACTTAGGAATTATGATAGAAGAGGTTGTAGAACAGATAAATTATTTCTTAACTACTAAAAGTTAGAAATGATTAACATTAGAAGTAACACTTCCATTTGCTTACGTAAGCACAGCGCCACTCAAGGCATTACGGTTGCTAACGCTCTTAACGAGGATCATATAGATAATTTAATACGCCACGATGAGGGCTATAGGGTTTTGAAAGGTATTCGCACGTCTCCTGCTCATTGGGAAGCAGAAAAGAAGAAGGTTATGGCAATGATTAGGCAGTTTGGTCTTCCGACCTTTTTTATAACATTTTCAGCAGCTGAAACTAGGTGGACGGAGCTATTAGTGTTGCTTTCAAAAAATGTAGATAAGGTAGAAATTTCAGAAGAATTAGCTTCAAATTTAAGTTTTAATGATAAAGCCCGTCTTATTAGAGCAGACCCAGTTACTTGCGCTAGGTATTTCGATTTTCGCTATAGGCAACTGTTGAAACTAATGAAGAGAGAAGAAGGTGGTGTTTTCGGTAGTCATTGTGTTATTAAGTGTTATTGGCGAGTAGAATTTCAACAAAGAGGCTCTCCACATATTCACGGTATGTTTTGGCTGAAAAATGCCCCCAAATTCGATGTATGTGATCAGGCTAGTATAGGTCCAGTTAAGTCTTTTATTGATCAGTTTATCACAACTGATACCAATAACCCTTCTATAGCTCCATATCTATTGGAGTATCAAACGCATAATCACGGGCATTCGTGCACGCGTGAAGTCAGGGGAAACAAAATTTGTAGATTCGGTATTCCATACCCTCCAATGCCCCAAACAGAAATTTTGGTTCCGTTAGATGAGGACACGCAAAATATAAATATCTGCCGTAGGAATTTTGAGAAAGTACAGAGCTTATTAAACTCTAATGTTGATCGTGAAACTGTAGATTCTCTTAGCGATTTTAATAACTTTTTGTCCCACGATCAACTTAACCTTAGCTATGAGTGCTACATTAATGCACTTAGATCGAGTTTAAAGAAACCAAAAATTTTTTTGAAACGGTCTTTTGCAGCTATTATATATTAACGCTTTCAATCAGCACCTTCTTGCAATGCAGCGAGCAAATATAGATATTCAGTTTATACTAGACCCCTACGCTTGCTGCAGCTATGTCGTTAATTATATTAACAAGTCCCAGAGAGGTATTTCCAAGTTAATGCGTGATGCAGTTAGTGAGATTAATAGGGGCAATGCAACAATTAAACAAAAGTTGCAGCACATAGGGCACAAGTTTATTTCGGGTACTGAGATATCCGCTCAGGAAGCAGTTTACTGCTGTATGGGTATGCGTTTGTCCGAAACAAGTAATGCAGAAGTTTATATCAACACTGCATTACCACAGCACCGTGTTAGAATTCTAAAATCTAGGAATCAACTTCAAAATCAAACCTCAGAGTCGACAGATATTTTCGAGTTAGGACTTTTAGATCACTATGTTCAGCGCCCAGATGCCCTAGATAGTTTATGTCTCGCTGATTTTGCAGCTTTTTACAGTTTTAGCAAGACTCATAATAGTCGCCAAAATACAGATAGCGCTGACATAGAAATCGAAGCACCAATAGCTTCTGAGTCATTAGTTCATCAACTTCGCGATAGTAGTGGCTTCGTTAGAAAGAGAAATAGTCCCCGCATAATTAGATATAGGAGATTTAACGTCAATACAGACAGCAACTACTTTAGGGAATTAGTTATGCTATATGTGCCATGGAGGGATGAAAGCTTAGAAGTAGTCACTAGGGATTGCGAGATGTATTGTAGTGAGCATCAGGAGTTAGTTGAAAACAATCGTAGGAAGTATAATATTTTAGACGATAGCGAGCTTCAGGATGCACTTAGTAGTGCTATGGAGAATGAGCAGGAAAATAATTTAGAAAATCAAGAAGTGGTAGATGATAGATATAGAGTGTTAGGATTGCCTGAAATAAATCCTCAGTTAAATGTTTTAAACATAGCTGATAATGAAAATGCTGATTTAGATACAAGTAATGTCCGAATTATTAAGCTTCCAGCCATAATTTCACCAGAAAGGTTAGCTGATATTGTAAAATCACTCAATTTAAAGCAGAAGAATTACCTTAGCCATGTTTTGCACAATGCTAAAAACAAAACTGTGTATACAGAATTTGTTGGAGGTGGTGCTGGTGTCGGCAAGAGCCGACTAATATTAGCAATTTACCAAGCTTTGTCCGCAATGTATAATAGTAAGCCAGGAAGTGATCCTAATACTGCTAAAATTCTATTGTGTGCCCCCACAGGAAAATCAGCTTTCGGAATCGGAGGTTCAACTCTGCATTCCATGTTTTCTCTCCCAGTCAATCAATCAGGATCAAATTTGAGAGCCTTAAGCTCTTTGCATTCAAAGCTCCTAGACATCAAATTACTCATAATAGATGAATTTTCCATGGTTAGTTTTAGAATGTTTTCCCACTTGGACCCCCGTTTGAAACAAATTTTTAAAAATACTTCTCCCTTTGGTGGAATTTCCGTCATCGTGTTCGGTGATCTACGACAGTTACAGCCTGTCGGTGGGGGCTGGATTTTCAATTCCAACTCAAATGATCCTTACCACGCCATTTATGGATCATCTCTGTGGGACCTTTTTAAGTATTTTGAGCTCACAGAAATAATGCGACAACGGGAGGACCAATCATTTGCTTCTGCTTTAAATAATATGGCATCGGGTTGCATGACAGCCGATGATATTAGTCTCATTCGTTCTCGAATATGTCAGCCATCGGAAGTGCCCGATGACGCAATACATCTCTTCTGTTTTAATAAAGATGTAATGTCTTTTAACACAGAGAAGTTGGGCAGAATACCGACAAACCAACATTTTTCTACCGCTGAAGATTTTATAAAAGGTAGCCATTTAAATGTAACACGTAGGCAAAGAATTTTAGAATCCGTTAGTAGCTTTAAGACATCAGAAACTCAGGGATTGTGCAAGTCAATTCTTTTAAAAACCACTGCCAAATATATGATTACGGTCAATGTAGACACAGGAGATGGGTTAGTTAATGGTGCATCAGGCATACTGATGCAAGTAGATTTCTATACATCCGAAACTCCAAATATTTTATGGATGAAATTTTCAGAAGAAAGCGTAGGAGTACTTGCTCGATCAAAGTATACACATCGTATAGAACCTTCATGGACCCCAATTCACAAAATAGTTAAAAGTTTTCAATATAAGAATCAGCAATGTACTATTGACCGTAAGCAGTTTCCAGTGGTACCTGCAGAGAGTATAACCGTTCACAAGAGTCAGGGAGCTACGTATAGCAAAGTGGTGGTCCACACTGTCCATATGACCGAACGTGCTAAAATATACGTAGCTTGCAGTAGAGCAACTACTGCCTCAGGACTATTTATTATTGGAGATTTTACTCCACCTAGACCTCCCGAGAACAATGATATAGTAACAAAACAATTGGAAAAATTGCGGACAGAAAAACTTCTTCAAACACATCACGGTCATTTAATTAACAGTCCCGCTTTAGACATTTTCTATCATAATACTGAAAGCATTCACTGTCATATTGAAGATATTCGATCAGACAGGTTAATGCTTCAGTCGTCCGTTCTATGCTTCGTTGAGGCATCCACTTATTCCAACGAAAATGTGGACATTCCAGGGTTTACAATTGTTGTCCGTCTAGATTGCGAGGTAATTCCCAATTCAGTCCGACCTAAAAGGGGTATCATTGTTTATATTAGAAGCGAATTATTTTCTAGCATTTCAAATTGTGTAAGCGGTAGAAAATTATGTGGTTCAGTCGTGTTTGAGTATGGCATATTTAGATACAAGTCAATAGGATTTATAGTTGTTTATAAAAGTCCGTCTTATCCGGTAGCTATGTTTAAATCACAATTTGAGGATCTATTTCTGCAATATCAATTTTTAGGGGATAGTTCAATTATATTAGGAGATTTCAATTTATGTTTAAGCAAATTCGATAGATGTAGAAGTATTTACAATGAGTTAGTGAGAAGAGGATTTAGGTGTTTGCTAGATTTGAAAACGTCCACTACCATTTGTGATTCTCACATTGATTGGGCGTTTTCAAATATTTCCAGTGAGAATATAAGTGCTAGGAACTTTGAGACAGTGTATAGCTACCACAGTGGTATATCCGTTAGTGTTGAGGAAATTCTAGATTTGTGTTGAGTATTAGATAGTTTCGTATTAGTAGATAGTTGTGTGTATATATTTATGTATATAATTTTATTAAAATATTATTATTAAATATCTATAAATATGTTTAAATATATATATTAATATTTTGTATTACTCGTTAAATAATGATTTATATAATATATTATTTGTGTATGCTATTTTATAAAATAGATTAGTATGTAGTTGGCCGTCAGCCATCAGGTGTACAAAAGAAATATCTTGTATTTAATACGCGCTATATCTGTACGCACTGTTTGGAAGTGCGACTATACTCTCCACGTGAGGGCGGCTGGAAGCAGTCCCTTGGCACGACCATGTGCTTGCCAAGGGTGCTGGCTAATGGTGGTCGGGCGAAGAAAAGACAACTCTTTAAAATAACCCTAGTTCACAGTGGAACAATATTTTTTTCGTACATATCTATTATGCGAGCTATGGAAATTTCTACCTTTAACTTGATTTCCCCATTCCTTGGGATTTCGATATTAATTAAGTTTTTCGTATTAATATAATTATTAAAACACATGCTGCACGGTTGGCCATAAATTTAGCACTGCAGCTAAGGGGCTGCCGATTACAACTCTGGGTACAGGGAGTTTCGTAGTCGAGTGTACTCGACTAAAACATTCTTACTTGTTAATCTTATCTCCTATTATCAACTCTTTAGCTGCTGCTCCTCCAACACAACTAATAGTCGCTCCTGAATCTAAAAGCCCTATATATTCTTTACCTTCAATATCTACTGCGGTGTACAAGCGTTCATTTGAACTTTTTCCTTCGATTGCTACGTACATCCTTCCAAAACGTTCTCAAACAATGCGTAGATCGCTTGGGCTTAATCTTAGACGTGAAATAATCTTTTGCTGCAAAGATTCTCTAGCGAGCAATATTATAGTTTTGTAATCTAACATGAAATGGTGTATTTGAAAAGTGTGTGTTAAAAACATGAAAGTTATTAGAGGCATTTGATTGACCTACCGATTGTTTCTCGGTCTGGCAATAATCGGAATTCAAATCATATAGTTTCGGTATTTCTGGGTTAAGTCCGACTTGAGTTTGGGATGTGGCTATTTGTTGGCTGGTTGCACATCCCGATGCCAGTTTCCCGAGGGATTGGTCTTGAGGCAACGTGGCTTGAAAACTTCTTTAGCGCCACACCCATAACAAAATATTCGCCTTATCTCCAAGCACTCATCAAACCTATGTCCAGCAGATAACTTCTGTTGGTTTTCGCTTAATTTCTAAAATTTCCTCCTGAACCTGATCTGTCATTGAATTGTCCTTGCCTTCCACTGACAATTCTGCTACATATGAACGTAAAGTCCTGTTTTTAAATGTTTTAATATCGCCATAGAACTGCTCGTGCTTACGTATTGCTACACGAAGCTGCGATCTATTTTCAATATTTACATGCAAAAGTTCGTGATGTAGGCTAGGCTTAGAATTGCGAAACAGTAAGTCGACAATCTGCTTTTCGGACATACTTTGCTCCAACCTATCTACGAGATCTTCCATGGCAAACTGAAAATCGTCAGACGATTCGTGGTCGCCTTGTCGTCTCTTCCCTATCATTTCCAAAATTTCTAAATCAGTTTCCCATTCTCCAAATCTTCTCCGAAATTCCTGGCAGAATGTTTCCCAACTAAAATTTTGATGCGTGCGATGGAACTTCCAATACCAGTCGCTGGCCTTGCCCATAAATAAAAGATACAAATGGTCACAAAGGAGCTGATAATCGTTACTTAAATTTTGCTGAGTAAGTGAACGCACGCGATAAAGAAACTCATCTATGCGTATACCCTGTCTAGTGCCATAAAATTTTAACCGCCAGTTCTGAATGATTCCAGATGTTTTCTCTGGGTTTACCGAACTACTCACTCCGCTTCGATCTGTGCTAACTCTGGTATATGCGTTGCCAAATCTATCTTCGAATTGAAGAGTTTGATCTGGTAGACGTTCTGTAGTTGTCTGTTGTTGTGCCTGATTATTTATTTCTCTTGAACCGGGTGGATCACTCCTTGCAATCTGAAGAGATGCGAGCTGATTCCTAATAGCTGTTTCAATGCTGTTGCTCAAGACCGATGAGATATGATCCATTAACTGAGTTTGCTGGACAGTCATCATTGACTGAATATAATTAGCTATTTCAACTTGAGAGCTGAGCGAATGGTTACATTGATTTGCTGGATCACTCACGTATTGATCAAAATTTCCTCGATGTCTGGATCGAGTTGTCATACCTCTTCTGGTAGTAGCTCCCCTATGCCTAGGTGCTCTGCTACCTGTTTGCCTTACACTTAACTCCCCTTAGTTAGCGCTTGCCAAAGATGCCGCTGAGTTAAGTTCTGCTGGTTACGTGTTGTAGGAAAAACTCAACGATGGTGCAGTGCAATCAGTTTCACAATTTGGACAGGAATGGGTCGTTTGTAAAAACTCAATTAGACATGTTTTGTGAAATCGATGTTTGCAAGGTGTGTTCGCTAATAGTTGCGAAGAGTTCATCACCTGATTGCAAATTCCACAAAAAGGATCAGTCTGTTCTAGAACAGCAGGGATATCTTCAGTGCTTCTTCGCACCGCCATTTTCCTATCAAAATTATAAAAGCGCTTCACGCTTAATCAAAGAAAAATTAAATAATTATTTCAAAATTATGAACCATCAATCTTTTCACACATACTCAAGCACTTGTAAACTATTTAATTAATTACTTCTTCTTCCTTGCTGTAGACTATTTTCATTAGTGTCAACTATTGCCGATTCGGGATTTTAGACGCTTTATGACTTGCAAGACAACTCTCGAAAACTTCCAAGAAATTGTAGGTCCATACACTTCACAAAATGAATAACCCAAAGTTATCTTATCCACAAGGTATCCGAAAGATAAAACGCTGCTAGAAAATCAAATGTCTATTCTGGTCGACCAATCCAAACACTTGAATTGCAGTCGTAAAATCCAAAGAACAGTTCTTAGATTTCAAGCTACGCTTTTCAAAAACCCTTGTTGGTAATTTGTAAACAAAATTATGCGATTTGGATGGTTGTCCAGAGCGTTCATGGGAACTAAATTCACGATTTAGCCACACGCTTGGGCGCCAATTTTTATTGTGTAGTGGCCAGCTAGGTGTCTATGTTCGTGACACAGTGCTCGGATCTAGCTCGTCTTAATGTCGGGGTTCTTCCTCACCCAATAAGCATTACAACACCAACCACTACCATAAAATAATAACTACGCTATCAGAAAGAAACAAAACAATAAGCAAACAAGATCTATCAAACTATGCTCGACTCTGGATTTTATGTGTTCCGACAAACACCATTACAGCAGATCAATTAATTAATGAAGATAACTAAGGTGGAATTAGTCCCTTTTCTCTACCCACCCTACCTTAGCAATTCAAAAAATATTCATAAATTGCCCCTTATGTAGATTCACATTATTTTAACACATTTTACAAGCTCTTAGCATGGGTACTTTGATTATAATTAACTTATACAATTAATAAATCTTACCAATTCATGATCAAATACATTTAATTTAATTCAAAGCAAAGATATTTCAAACATTTCAAGTAAGATTCAAGATTCAAGATTCATTCTAAATTCACATTACTTCTTTCTTAGTTAACTTTTCCATTTCTTAACATCTATATCAATTTATCCTATTTAATCCATTTACTTAATTCTTATTTCACTAATTCACTCTTCACACGATCGATATGGTCAACGCATATAAATTATATAAACATACTTATAGATACAAGGGGGGGAGCGCTTAATTAGCTACTCAACTCACTACAATTTAAACTCACTCATACACTTTTCCTCATGATCGTTGGGCCGAAGTCAATGGAGGTACAGAAGCTGTGATCCTTTATCAAGAAAAAAGTTAATTATAAATATATGTATATATCATATGCATGAATGTCTATCGTTGGTGTACTAGTGCTATTTACGTTACTTACATCTAATAATTATTAAAATGCATATTTCTGTTAACTTTACATTACGTTAGAGTATATATTCACTCAATTTATCAAAAGCGATTGCTCACAAATTCATTTATAAACAGCTGATGGAATAGCCGCGAACTCGCGCTCAAATAAATGAGTATGAATGCTCTCGATCTGTTTGATGTTGAGTGATTTCTATCGGCTGAGCATAATTATTTGAAAGAGGCTACGAAATGTACAAAGAGAGGCTGCGAAGACATTACGCGCTCATGGCAACAACAATTGATCGTTATGGTCTCCTCTTTATGTTCGTCTGCTACAGCTTGCACAAAACAAACTCACAAATAGCCACAGTGAACACTCGATATAAAATACTTCAACCGCTGTGTTGCGTGCGAATTCCTGCACGTGTGACGACAGACAGAAGTTGAAGTCGAACACAAATCCCAACGAGCTGATCCAAATAATCCAATTAGACTCTGATGCAATCGCAATCTTTCCAACCGATTTTCAATAAGGAGCAACGTCGGTGTGAAACCGCAGCAACAGTCAGCACACCTGCCACGTGGCTGTAAAAAGAAATGCCATCGGAAACTAAACCAAATTTAGCACAATGCAAATATCACCTGCTGCACAATCACTCGCACTTAAATACTTTCTTTCTTTGATCGATCCTTTTTCCGCAAATATATTGGTTTTTAAATTGTTTAAATAAACTGTACTCGAATTCACAGTTATTAACTACGAAGCTCAACGAAGCTGAGAGATGCACTCATGCACTCTTTTGAGAGAGAATTGTAGTTGTGAGCTACGTTAAGCGAACGCCAACTACCAGCCTTTTCGTGGGTGGATCCAAATGTACATGACAATATCTGTTCCTACTTGGCTACTACACATGCTATGTGTAGCGCCGGAGTCTAGCAGGCCTCTTACCGATTCGCCCATAATAGATAAAGCTGCGAAGACTTGTGGATCGTTTCTGCTACACCATCGCACGGAGTCGATAACTTGTCTCCTCGTGGATCGCCGTTGCTTAAAACGAGATCCATCGACCTGTAAGTCTGAAAATATCCTATTTCTTGCTTTTAAGTAATTTCTAAGCCGCTCCTCATATGATAAATTTCTTAACCTAGAATGCAAACTATTTCAAATTAACTTATTACTTATATCCTTCTCTACCTTTTCAGTGCAGGCCCCATCTGTGAGCGTGATTCGCCTGCCTGAATCGCACTCCTTCGCGCGTTTCCCTAACAATTTGAACAGCTGGGAGCATACGTATTCGGCTTTCCACACCTATAGCAGAAGATACGCCTCTCTACTGCCATACAGTCCCTGAAGCCGTGATCTGGTTGTCCAGCAAATTAGCTTCTGATGCTGACGCCGTATCATTTGACTGACTGTGGTGTCTGTTGCCTGATGTGCTGCTGTACGTCGTTAAGCGAACGCGTCATCTCCATGAACCCGTTGCGAATTTCTTCCTGCACCTCGCGGCTTATGGAGTCTGATTGCGCCGCCTATCGGTTGCATGAGACTGTGCAAGCGATGCATTAACCGCTGAAGCGAGCTCTGTAGCTAATTTCGGAGGACTTTCACCATAATTCGACTGTGCCGGATGTCCTCCTCTTGCCTGAACCGGTGTCCTACTCAAAGCACTACCTGGCAGACGTTTACCGGTATCCTCGTTTGCCATCGCACCTGCCCCGCCTATATCCACCAGAAACGCGATATTCTGGGAACGCGATCGTGTCTGGTAGTTTTGGCTGTTTGCTGTATGGGACATTTGATTTGACCAGCACCGATGTGGAAACAGAACTGATGAAACCTACCGAAAACTACTAAATTTTTTTGAGGGTATATATATATATATATTTTTTTTTTTTTTATTAGACGATATAATTAAAAAAGCGTTTCATTATAAAAATAATTTTAAAACACATTTGGGACTGGCTTTGACGGTGAAAAACAAAAAAAAAGAAAATCCATAATTTTATAATTGTCAGATAACAATCAAGTGATGTCATGTCTGGACTGAGCCAACCGTGAGTGCTTGGCAGGGAGACTGCGCCTTGGTAGCTGCTCAAGGAATGTGCGTTTGAGTCTCCTGATTCTTGGTTTCTCAACGTCGAATTTGAGTGCATTCGCCAGAGGGTTTACGTGATTTGCGTGTCTATCATTTTGTTTATCATCGGTAGAGTTTATTATATCAATTAATGGGGCAATCCCAAGGTCTCTCATTATGTCCATATTTCTCGCAAAAGGAAAGCCACCAGAAATTCGCCTTAAAATTTTACACAATACGGATTGGATCCTTTTTAAGAGATATGGGGCCGCTGTACCCCATACTGAAACACCATACCTCCAAATGGGCTGAATCATCGACTTAAATAACAAAACCTTGCTAGCAAGGCGCAATTTGGACCTGGGTCGAAGGAGCCAATCCATGCGTTTGAACCTTGTGTTAATTGTCCCTATAATTTTACATACATGTTGCTTCCAAGTCAAGCCTCTATCTAGACATAGCCCGAGGTTTTTTTGCGAGGTCACCACCTTCATAACCACCCCATCTAAACATATAGCCGGGCAAGAATCACGCCTTTTTGTGAATGTCATCTGTACAGACATATCCCGCGAGATACAGATATTCCACTGCTTTGCCCAGCTCTGAAATTTGTTAGTGAATTTCTGCAGACGTTGGCTTGCTGTTGCAGGGGAGGCGCTGAAGCAAATGGCAGTAGTGTCATCAGCATAGGTCGCCAATATACTGCTATTGATAGGGGGTATCGGCATATCGCTTGTAAAAATGTTGTAGAGTGTAGGGCTCAAAGCGCTACCTTGCGGGACTCCGGCTCTGATCGGTCTGAAGGAGGAAAGACAACCATTTATTTGCACTGAGAAATATCTCCCCGAAAGCCACGACTTAATCAGCCTAAAGTGCGGTACAGACGTCACTCGCTTAAGCTTGAACAGCAGTCCGTCATGCCAGACCCTGTCAAATGCCTGCTGAATATCAAAGAAGACAGCCGCGCCATACTGTTTCTCGTCAAAACACTCCAAAATCCTATCAACCACTCTATGAAGCTGCTCCGTCGTTCCGTGATGAGGCCGAAAACCAAATTGATGGTCAGGAATAGCTTCAGTATCTTCAAGTTCAACGCGTAATCTGGCGAGGATAATGCGCTCAAAGACTTTGCCGAAGGTAGGCAGTAGGCTAATCGGCCTATACGATTCTGGGGAGTCGACTGGTTTGCCTGGCTTGAGAATCATTGAAACTAAGGCCTTCTTCCAGACCTCCGGAAAGTAACCCATCTTTAGGCAGGCATTGAAAATCTTAAGCAAGAAACTAGTACCGCATACCGGAAGAGATTTGACAACACGTCCACAAATGCCGTCCAGACCCGGGACCTTCCTTGGCTTCGGTGCCTTTATCTCCCTTTCAAGCTCAATCATGGAAATGCTTGATGGTTCGTCATGATGATCCAATTCCCTCTGGAGGTCGTCAATGATGGAAGCCACACTGTCTACTGGCGCCAGACAAAACGGAAAGAACCGACTTTCCAATTCATCAGCAAAAAGCTCGGATTTCTCGAGATCAGAACGACACCAACCGTGATCACTCTGTATCGAGTGGTTAGCAGCTGGTTGTCGCTTAATATTGCGAGTGAGACGCCAAAGATTGTGCTCGTGTGGGGAATTAGGATCTGCTTGCTCCAGCAAGTCGTCAAAATAGGCTGCGCGAGCAGCATTCAAGGCCAGCCTAAGTGACGCCGCAAGTGTCTTCCATTCCCTATTATCAGCGGGGTTTCCAATCCGAACCCAGCGCCGTCGGATCCTTCTCTTCTCTCTTAAAAGTGCCCGAATCTTATCATTCACTGGAATGACGAGCCCTGAGGCCCGCGAGGAGCAAGCTCGACCCGAGGCCTGCAGAGCCGCCTCATTAATGATTGTCGCAAGTGTATCCACAGCCGCGTCAACATCGTTATGAGTAGATAAGGGAGTATCCAAATTAATATGGTTGTCAACATATTGTCTAAAACGGCGAATATCAGAGCCCCCAGACAGAAGAGGTCTTCTTACATTCCTCAGAAAGGCTCCCGGGGCCATTGTGATGAGTAGAGGAAAGTGGTCAGAACTCAGCTCACAGCAACTCACAATGTCAATAGTTGAGGAAGGTATTCCACCAAAAATACCAAAATCCAACGCGTTAGGCCTCCGCAATCTATCGTATGGGAAGTAGGTGGCCGAGCCTGTTGCACAGATATTCCATGAGGAGGACATAATAGAATCCCTGATCATACGTCCACGTGGACATGACCGATGACAGCCCCATAATTAATGTTTCGCATTCCAATCACCAGCGATTAAGAACCGAGGACCAAGGGATGAAATGATTCGGTTAAACTCAGCTGTTGTTAGTGAATCCGGGGTAAGGGCAGGACGAAGGTACGCTGCAGCGACAATAAAATCGCCTGATACGCCTTTAACTTTAACGCCAACTACTTGGCCATAATTGAAACGGTGGAAGATCACAGGGTGATGGGAGATATTGCTTTTCAAGATAATGGCAGCTCCCACGAAGCTGCAGTTGCCAGGTTGGTTAGCCGCATAAATGGAAAAACCATTCATCCGAAGATAAGAATTGCTGTTTAAGTGTGATTCCGAGATCAGCATCACATCCACCTCCTCCTCATTCATCCACGCGGCGAGCTCCAGGTGGTGGCGGATGAGCCCGTTCGCATTCCAGACTCCTATTTTGAGGGAAGTCATTGCAGAGCAGTGGTGACAGGAGTAGCACCAAGCTGCAGGTTGAATATATTCAGTAATTTTGCCACTCCGTCTTGAAGTGCAAAAATCGAGTGGCTGATCGATTCACGCCAGTGTTGCAGCTGGACCAATTGTTCACTGATGAGATCGATGCGTTTCAGGAGCACCAATGGGTTCAAATCCGCACATGAGTTTGATACCACTGCGGAAGGCATGACTTGAGGAAGCACCTCATGGGGGGGAAGGATTGGCATAGCCGCACGATTTTTAAATTTTTCAACACATTCCTGTCTATACTTCGTTAAGTGATCCTGTGCAGGAGTTCGAGAGTCACGAGAAACAGCCACTGGAGGGGCCGGATGAGGATTCTTGGGAACAGCCTTGCGCTTTAGCATGGGATTTTCCACCGCAGATGAGGAAGGAGGCAAATTATCAGGACTACGCTTCGCCATATCAGCAAACGACAAGGCAGATATCGGAAGGGTGGTGGTAACTGGTTCAAGAATGCTACGCTTAGAGCGAGCTCCAGAAAAGCGTGCCTCGGCTTTTTTGAATTCAGGACAGCCCTTCCAGTTTGCAGTATGATCCTCACCGCAAAGAGCGCACTTGGCCGGCTGTTCTTTAGCCTTGGAACATTCAGCGGTCCTATGGCCTTGACCGCACTTTACACAACGAGGGTCCTTATGACAGTAAGATTGAGTGTGACCAAAGTTCAGACAGCGAAAGCATTGGGGCATAATAGGTTTAGCGCGAGGCGGCTCCACTTTAACAACCTCGTGGCACATACGCCTGATCTCGAAGACTGCCTTATTGTTTTCTTTAGGTTCGAGCTCAACAAAAAAGAGGTTCATCGGTTTCATGTTTTTCCTGTCAATTACATTGGTACAGGTTCGCATCTTATGTCCTAAAAGGGCAAAGGCTTCAGCGATCTCTTCCTTAGTGGTAATGTGGTTCAGACCCTTGACCACACATCTAAAACCGCGATTCTCCTTGAGTTGCCACGAATGCCAAGATAGCTTAGGCTGAGTATCAAGCCATTTTATGAAGGAACGATATGAGTCCGAAGATGAGCAGTTAATTCGTATAGAATTGTTCGGAAGATTCTTAATGGTAAAATTATTGCCACCAAGCTTGATGAGATTATTTTTAAGCTTCCCATAGTCGCCAATTTCACTAATAATTATCGGGGGAGGCCGGAAACTTCGCGGTTGGGGGTCAACCGAGACTGGTCACTGGAGGCTGGGAGATAACGTCAGCGTCAAGGTCCATCATATCGTCCTCAGATTCTTGTTGCAGCAATGAGAAGCGATTACCAGAAGTTGGGGTCGAAGGACGTGGCATAGCATTGCGCTTAATGGTAGCCGATCTAGGGTGCGGAGATTTAGATGGAGACGGCAGAGGAGGGAAGTTCGCCTCTTCTATGGTAACAGCACTCTCATTACCAGATGCACACGCATCCATTAATAAGGATGATAAAAATCCCACTCCAGAGGAAGATGTCCAGAGACTTGCGTCAGAGTCAAAGAGTTGCTGATGAGCATTTTTTGGGACCTCATTTTTAGGCGAGTTGCACCCACGCTTTTGAGGTACTAACAGAGACTTATTTGGCAACTTGCCTGGGGACCTAGGCTTTTTCAGGGAACCTTCAGCCTTCGATATATCATTCACAGAAGCTCCTAAAGTCCGAGTCATCACTGGATACATTATCCACATATCGTCTCAGATCAGCATCAAGTCGGCGGTTTGACGATCGGAGAGAAGTCCGATTACCTTCAATGCGAGCCTCCGTTACCACTACTTCTACAGACTTGGGCTTCCGGAACTCCTTAAGATTTTTCTTGGTAGGCATTAAAAAGGATAACCCCCAAGCGGGGCAACCAAGGAGTGAACGGCCGGGCGATAACCTCTGCAATTAGGCTGCGAAGGTAAAAATTTGGACAAAAGAACAAGACTCTGAAATAGAGAATCGAATTCAAGAAAAGAGAAAGATTGATGGCAACTAGAGAAAAAACAGAATTTGCTTTTCCGAACACACGACAATAAAAGCTTAATTTCCACTTTTTATTTTTCCGAAAAAAAATTGAGAAAAATTTTTGGAGAAAAAATAGGTCTGACGTGAATGAAATTCAAACTCAAACTCCTTCGAGGGTATATATGGATTAATAATTAAATATTCATTCAATTAAATAAATTAAATAAATAAACTTTAAGACTAATTAAATAAATAAATACTCAAAAAAAAAGTAAATACATTTTACACCTGACAAAAAACTTCACAAATACCTATCTAAACACCAATGAAAAAAAATATTTTCAGAAAATCACCAAGAGGGGAAGGACACGTGACTGGCCGGGACCAGTTACCGCTCCAGTTTCTGCGCATCACCTTGACAGTTGCTACACGGATACTCTACAATTACTAACATACTAGTGTGACTTGTCATCTATTCTAGTCATCACTGTACGTGATGGCCGATAGACGAGACTATCACAATGCACGAGCTCGCTTTACTTGCGTTTTGGCATAAGCCCTCCATCTCAACGCTCTGCCATGCAAATGGATGCATAGCGGGTCCACCCACTTCACACAATATTGCGGTAGACAGATGAACTGGACCAAAACACGAAAGCGGCTTATTCTACAAAAACAACACGGTGAGAAAACTACATTAAACATATAAATAAAAAACAACTTAATCTGACTTATTCTAATATCACATTTCATCACAGATTTATTCAATATCACAGTCAACCAGGAAAATTGTCCGTCGCTAACTACCTGTTCATTCATGAACGGCAGTGACATTGAATTGTGAAAAATATAACATTAGTAAGTCACCAATTTATAAACTTTTAATTTTTTTCTTACACTTGCTTTCGTATCTCATCCTAGCATTCATCACTTCTCGCAATTTAAGGCCAGCTTTCCGCTCCCTTTAAGACTGCGGTAGCGACTTCTGAAGGAGCAGATACGGAGCATTTCGCGAGATGTCGTCTTCTCCTGAAATTTATTTGATCCTTATCTCCTGTCTATCCGGCAGACGCAAAGCTAGGGTGACATTGTTTATGATGAAGAACGAACACGCATCTGTCCAGACAGGAAGATTCAGATTGGGCGCCATTTTGTTACAAATTAGCTTCTTCTCGGTGGGGCAACGCCGGCTAGCTGTCGGTCTCAGGGCTGGATACGACCCAATGCCCGCTAAATGTAAATAAAAGAAAGAGTCATACACCATCTCACAACAAGCACGATAACACAACAACAACAAAAACTACGCAACAACAAAACAAACGATAATCAAACGATCGACTCCCAGATGGATGAGGTCTCGATGGTTCCACCTCGCGTGCCCTCTGCTGGAACGGTTGCGGCTGGCCTAATCCATGGCACAAGCCACGCGTCCTCCCTCTAAATTAATTTAAAACTCCATGTTTTTAATCGAACCGTCATATTCCGCCTACAGCGCACCAGTGGTGCTCGTGCGAAAGAAAAACCACGAATGGAGACTTTGCATTGATTACAGGCAGCTGAACGCCCACTCGGAGAGAGACGCATACCCAGTCCCGCGGATGGATCACATCCTCAACCAACTCCGCAAAGCCAAGTACATCAGCACATTAGACCTAAAATGTGGGTATTGGCAAATCACCATGGACGAGCAAAGCAAACAGTACACGGCATTCACAGTACCAAGACTAGGCTTGTTCCAAGGGAAAGTGATGCCGTTCGGACTACACACCGCGCCCACCACATTCCAAAAGGCACTTGTCACAATAATCGGCCCAGAAATGCAACCATTTGCATTTGCCTATCTGGATGACAATGTAATCATTGGGCGGACTAAGCAAGAACACCTTAAAATGTTATAAGAGGTGCTATTGCGACTACGACAAGCCAATCTACGCATTAACTCCGAGAAGTGCCATTTCTATAAAGATAAGCTTAAATATTTGGGCCATGTGGTGAGAGCGGAAGGCATACATACCGATCCCGACAAGGTTAAAGCCATAAAAGAACTACGACGACCACAGACAACACGGCAAGTCCACAGTTTTGTGGGAGTAGCATCTTGGTATCGACGCTTTGTGGCGGACTTCACAAAACTAGCCAAGCCCCTGTACGACCTTATCAAGAAGGGAAGGAAATTTGAGTGGACCCACGAACACGAGGAAGCATTCACTGCGATTAAGCAAGAACCAGTCCTCACTTGCCCCGACTTCACCAAAACCTTCATCCTACAGACAGACGCAAGTAACAGCGGATTAGGCGCGGTGCTAACACAAGAGGATGAAGAAGGAAGCATGTGATCGAGTATGCAAGCCGATACTACGCAAAGAGGAACTTAACTACTCGGCCACCGAAAAAGAGTGTCTAGCTATTTCATGGGGAATCCGAAAAATGAGAATGTACCTCGAAGGGTACCATTTTATCGTGGTGACCGACCATCTGCCCTCAAATGGCTTAACTCTATCGAGAGCCCATCCGGTCGAATCGCCAGGTGGGCACTACCCTTGCAACCTTACAGTTTCGAGCTGCGGTATCGGAAAGGGTAGCTCAATGTCATCGCAGACGCACTTTCACGAAACCCTTGCGAGGAGGCACACAGTGCTGATATAGAACCCGACCGATGGATACAAAGAAAACTCATTGCGGTTCAGAGGACGCCAGAAACACAACCCGACTACACCATCCAGAAAGGACAACTATACCGCCACTTCCCATCATGGGCAAGCGACGAGGATATCCAGCCGTGCAATCTCTGCGTACCAAAGCAACAGCATAGCAGGGTACTTCACGAAAACCTAAGCGTCAGGTGAACAAAACATCGGATTATTGGCCAGGGATGCACCGAGATATTACGAAATTCATACAGCAGTGCCAGAACTGCCAAAAATATAAGGTGTCCCAACAAAGAGCGGCCGGAAAGATGTTAACACAGATCGCACGAACCCCTGGGAGTTAATCTGCGTCGACTTCGTCGGACCACT